>VXAY01004955.1:0-159703 GCA_013399855.1 Oxyruncus cristatus
CAAAACTCTAGCAGGAGGTGTCCTAATCTCCAAATTAAAACCTTAGAATATCCTGAGTTGGAAAGGGACTCAGAAGGATCATTGAGTCTAACTCCTGGCCCTGCACACGACAGCCCTAAGAATCACACCGTGTGCATGAGAGCATTATCCAGATGCTTTTTGAGCTCTGTGAGGTTTGGTGCTGTGCCTACTTACTTCCCCTGGAAGCCTGTTCCAGTGCCCAGGTACCCTGTGGGTGAAGAACCTTTTCCTAATATCCAACCTAAACCTACCCTGATGCAATTACAGATCTGCTGCTGGGGAAGGCTGATCTGTTTTTCCTTACTCCCGTTCTCTCAAAATGACTCTGTTGAAAAACAGGGCCAGAAAAATGTGCTCAAATGGTCCTGGGTTGTTTTGGTGAAACCTACACTAGACAGCGTCTGTGTGTGCTGGTGGTTATGCTAGAATAAAAGTGAACTTGAGTGAAGGTACCAGGACAAGCAACTGGAGGTGATCTGTTGGAAAAGCATACCTGATGCTGTGCTATTTGCACAGCAACCTTCTCCTTTCCTTTCAGATGTGACTTATGAAAGCATGCTCCAGTTCCGTTATTATCAGAATTATACATGAACTCAAAAGGGAATACTGTATGTGGGATAAGAAATTCATGGAAATAGCTTTTCAAGAAGTTCTGATACACGAAGTTTGTTACATCTTTCAGGAGAAGGCAGAGAGAGGATAAAGGAGGAATATACAAGCGTATTGGGCAGTAGGTGGGTAAGGCACAGAGTTATTAAGGTCTCCTTGATGAGGTCCAGGAACAGCACTGCAACAAAACCCACTGTTCACTTTGCCCATTTTAGCCTTCAGTTTATATTGTAGCTAGATGCCATCTGGGAATGCCCTTTCTTTATCTCTTATTCTAGCTAATCTTTATGTCTGAGAAAATGTAATTTTCTTTGGGAGAGTTTTGTATAACATATGTAAACTTAGCTTTTTCTCTCCCAGCTTCCTGGCTGTAGTGAAGAGAGAATTGTCTCTGTTCCAGCTTTGAAGTTATCTCTTTTTCAAAATTTGCCTGGTTTCTCTTGTTTGTGTTTCTGTTATTTGGTATTTTTAATGAAAGCTTTGAAGTTTACATGTCCTCTAAGAGACTTTGGCTGATTTTTATTGAAGGCAAATATTTCTGTTGTTTTGTCCTTATCGTGCTTTCTTCTGGGATTAGGAATAAGTAATTGTGTTTTAGTGAATGTAGTCTGTGAGTGTTTCTTTAAAACAATACAAGAAGCTCTCCAGATAATTTCTGTTGCATTCCACAGAGAAATGCTTTTAAGGGAGCACATTAAATGTGATGATTACGGGAAATTACATGCTTGTCTCAGTGTCTTGACAAATATGAACATACGCCATGGCAGCATATTGCTTCTACGGACATAAGATAATTAGCACCACAAGAAATAAGTCTTAATTGAAATTAGCAATGATTTTTATTAAATTTGTCTTTTGCTTTACTTGCATTCAGCCTTTTTTTTTTTTCCTCCAGTAGATGCCTGCGAATACAAAAGGTGCTGTTAAAAGAACCATGAGTTGTCCTTGAGAACTGGCACTCTTCCTGTCCTGTTCCTTTTGACATTATGTATTTAGTAAAGGTTTTTTATTGACCGGGATTTAGAATAGCATATTAGCGATGAATAAAAAAAGTCGCCCGTTATGATTACCATCCCAAAGGAGAATTTGGCCATTTTTTAAGCACTTTATGTAGGCCAAGGCTTATTAAAGAAAAGCTATTTTAGGTGCTGTTACATTTTAAGTACTGTGTGGGGGTTTTTGTCTTTAAACCAGGCTACCCTAATTACTGTGCTGGACTGCTTCAACATAGTAGGAAAAAAGTGACTGTGATTTTGAAAGTGTTTAAAAGTACCCTAAATTAGTGCAGTATGAACATGTGTGGGAAATCTGAGGTGTTGAGACAGAATGGGTCTGTCAGCAAGTGTTTTAATATGAAATGAGCAATCCTGCCTCCAGTGATGTAAATTTTCAACTGGAAAACTGTGAGATTTGATCCTAAAACCTTTTACTTTTTCAGCACTGCATATTCCCTGTAGGTACGTTGTTTAAGGCCATGGGGAAGAAATTTCGTAATATATATCTAATATATTATTTTGTAAATTATATCCAAAATTATATCCACTTTTGTGAGTATTTGTAGCTGAGGGGAGACTGGAGAGTTATGTGTTATTTCAGTATCTACAAGAAAGTCAACTGTGCCCTCAGATACCAATGCATAACAGTTTCCTTGCAACACAAGTTTAAAATGTAAAATGCAGTTCCCTTCCCCTCCAACAGTGGGTGTGCGCTGATCTTCAGACAGGGTTACAGTTCTAATAGTTTTCTTTGCTTTGTAGTCCTTAAACATATACAAATAATAAAGTCCATGTTAATTTAAGAAAAGCTTCTGAGTGAATTCCTTGCTGAAACATACCTAGAACAAAAGGCATAGGAGTACACATCTGAAACACGTGTTTGAGAATGAAGTGGGAAAACTATTGGTATCCCAGTGGTTGTTGCTGTTTGGTTTCACAGAGAGGTGCCTTCAACTTTTAAAGAAGCTTTATTTTCATAGCACATAAATGCTTTAGACAACTGTTTGAGTAATATGATTGCTACATTCCTTAAATCTGACCAAGCTGAAAGTTGACAAATCAATTTTGCTTGAGTATTGCATTGGACGGCCAAATAAAACTTTGTTCTTTAATCTAATTTCCAGCCTTATTCCAGGATTCTTGTTCTGCCTTATTTTTGAGAACAATATTTTATATAAAATGGTATCTCTTAGCAGCCTGATACACTCTTCCTCCACGCTCCCCATTCAATGTATTCAAGTTCTGTCTTTAAATTTTCTTGCTCTGCTCTCAAATACTTCAGGTTACATTTTGTTTTAAAACTTTGTACACACTTTTTTATTGTACTAACTGTAGTATGACAGACTGCACTAGGTCTTTAACTTGGAGTCATAGATGCCATTGTAATACAGATTGGTATGCTCTGCTGCCTGCTGGTTTTCATATCCAGGCAGAGAGGGCTAGTGTAGTATTTAGTCCTAAAAGCTTGTGATGATTTTAGAAACAAGTTAAGTGCAGAAATCGTCGTACATTGAGAGCTCTGAGTAGAAATCTGAGTTAATAAGATCCTTCCAAGTAGCAGTCGCCGCAAAGCTACCCCTTTCACTTCATCACCTTCACGACTTGCCATCCTCTTTTGCAAAACAAGGAGAATGAAGACTTGCATGCGTGCATTCTGTAGTTGGTGTAGGAGACAGCTTAAAGAAGTTAAACATGTTTATTGGAAAAATGTGAGTGAGGAAGAAACAAAAAGCTCAGTTGTTTATGGTCCAGAGGAGTGAGTCCAGGCTCCTGCGTTCAGGATCCCACTTGGCCTTTCTGTCAGGAGGTAGGATATTTTTTGCCAGAGTAACTGCTTACATGGATATGGCCTCCTTTGGACAGTGCCTTCTCTCAAACACCTGTCCTGTTTGCACCACCTCAGCCCCAGCTCCTGACTGCATGGCCATCCCTTCTGAATGCTTCCTACAGCTTGATAATGGGTCAATTGTACTGTAACTGTTGAGAGCTAATTCCTGCAGATACCGCTGCTGTAAAGCAGTTTCACGTATCTGACTTTTTAATATGGCTTAACAAAGCCTTTTTTTCTTTCTTCTGGGAAGGATGGGAAACAGTCAAGAATTTTGTAGCTTAGTTTTTCAGCTTTCTACTCTAAGAAATGGCAGTTGAGATAACGGGTGTTTAGTAACATCAGATGTCTCAACAGAGTGGCAAAATTTTTGGCAAAAAAGTCGGTATTTATTATACTTTGTCTTCCTAAGCTAAATTAAAAAAAAAAATCAGGAATATAAATTAAAACAGACACTGTGGAAAGAATTTAATGTTAATTACTCTTCATATGCTGCATAAAAGCATATGAAGTCAAGTTTCTGCTAAGTTCTAGACTTTTAAGGTTAAGAAATGTTTCCTTGGAAAAGCAGTCATTTCAAATGGTCATTACAATGAACTACAGATGTTTTTACAGTTATATTTCAACTTCAAAGACCTCTTCAAATTGCATGGGATGAAACCTGCTTCAAAACCATGTGTTATTTTTTCTTTAAAGAATTTTAATAAAACAAACCTTGAATTTTATATGACAAATGTAATGTTGCTTGCATTCCAGGGATGGCTTTTGTTTGAACTGACTCAGGATGCATTTAAATTTTCTGTGGTGGCTAATAATTTCTCATGCTTAATGGTGTCTTTTGTCTGGTATGATATACAATGTTTAGTTTTTCTGTTTCATGCATTCTTATGTACACTTTGTATTATCAGTCATGAAATTTAACCTCTTGAGGTCTTACAGTGCTGTTGTTTCCTGTTTTGAGAAAAAAGAATCACTGTTTATGGGGTTTATTCTAAAATTAGGTCTAAGTTTCTTAGTTTGTAGCTTATATGACAAGTGATGTCTTATATTCTGCTCTTTGAGAATAATAATATAAGGGGATAAACTGCTCATGGCTATAATTCAGGCTTTCTTCAGATTCTTTAGAAATAAAATATCCAGTTTATTTGGTTATATATTGCATTGTTCAAAATTACTCTTTTTATTCTTAGAAATGGATGATGAGGACTGTGAAAGAAGAAGAATGGAGTGTTTAGATGAAATGTCCAATCTCGAAAAGCAATTTACAGACCTTAAAGATCAGTAAGTATTTTAATGTTTTAAGTGCCTCATTTGGCAATCCATTCCATGAAAATATTGTGTGCAGCTGGTGTTTCTTTCGTGTAGTGAATGCTACTTTTGGAGGAGAATAAGGATTGGGAGTTCTGAATTTTTCTGCAGGCAGTTGCTTTGGATTTTTTTTTTTTTTACTGTAGGGATAGTTTTGAAGTGTTTTTGTTGTGAAGGGTTGGTGTGGGTCTATTGCGTCAAACTCCTTAGTAGAACCAAGGAATTGTGATTTTAGGGAAATTTGTGATTTTTATTTATTTATTTACTCAATGTCTTTCTCATCCTTTTATGTATGTGGGACAGACTTAAATACTGTTTTTGCTAAGTAAGAAATTAGGTTTGGGGTTGTTTTTTTTTTTTTTACAGGATAGTGCAGTAGTTTTTGTAGTTGGTACCAATGAAAGTTTCTTGAAAGTTACTGCAAACCATATGTCAGTACTAAAAATGAAAATACTGTTACCTCTCTGTAGTTTGCCTTAATACCTACATAAACAGTAAAAATACCTACATACCTACATAACAGCAAGCTGGTGGCAGATGAACAGGCAGTTATTTCTTGAGGTCTTGATGTATACATATATATCATATATAGTATATGGTATATATATAGTACATAGTATACATAAAGTGTATTTTTTTCTAATTACTTGACTTGTGCGCTTTAAATAAGTAAAAAAGCAGCATCTCTGACCCAAGGATGTGTTATATCTGTGTAAACCGATAACATCTGATGTGTTCTTAACGCTTAGAGAGTTTGTACATGTTGACTTTAATTTTGCAGCTTTTGATTGTGGAGTGCAAGGTAAAAAATGAGATAAGGAGAAGTCAGTTATATTGATGATTCTAACATTGAACGTATATTTATCAGTTACAGTAGGTGGAGCTGTATTGAGATCGAAATGTTTGTAATTGATATTACATTAAATTCAAAAAAAAGTGCAAATGGGTTGCTTCACTGTCTGCCAGTAAATATCAGCTTTTATAGGAGGACTGAATTTCAGGTAGAATAAAAATGCTTTAAATCCACTTCCTTTTTACAGGATGGAAGATGTCGTTTAGAAATCATCCAGTGATATTTGTGATAGTATGCAATATGTGGATTTGGACAGGAGATGAAATGAGGATTATTGAAACCTTCGTCTCTTTTTCCTTGTTTTATGGTAGCATGGGAGCAGATATGTGAACACAAAAGTGAATGGTTGTTTCTATCCACAAAGTGTCTGTCTTTCTCTCTCATGACATAAGCCAATTTGTTCTAATGTATTGTAGAAGACACCTTCTCGTGTCCTCTTCCGTGTTGATTCACCTCCTACTCTGTCTCAATCCTATGAACAGACATGCAATTTTTTTTCTTCTTCCTTAGAGATGGAGATATATACACTTCTGATTGTTTACACTCACATTCCAGAAAGGCTTAATAGACATGAATAGCATATTTCAAAAAGAAAATATGTCTTGAAAAAGTCAAATGCTAAAAAATCTTCACTTTGCTTCAGTGTTCCATAGCATTAACAAAGGAATGACAAAAGAACAGCTATGTTAAAAATATTTCTTCCACTTTGTGTTTAAATAAAATATATATAAATACATACTTTGAAATAAAATACATATTTTCATTTCTATTTTTTAAGACTTTACAAAGAAAGACTAAGCCAAGTGGATGCAAAACTACAAGAGGTCATCGCTGGAAAAGCACCTGAATATTTAGAACCACTGGCAGCTTTACAAGAAAATATGCAAATCCGAACCAAGGTGGCAGGTAGGCATGTAAAATGAGTATTGCTGTTTCAAAGTATTAACTTGCTATGCAATTTAAGGCCAATCTTCTCTTTTCTTTAACATTGTTAACAGTGTGTTTTCAAGTTAGAAATACTGTGACATGATTTTAAATGTAAAGTAGTTTTCAAGTAAAAATGAATAGGTTGCTTACCTCTTCGCATAAGTTGCCTGATAACATCAAACTAAAAATATGACTGTTCTATGTTTCCTTTACTTGCTGCCTGTCTTTGGGTAGTAAGTACTACTAATAATTTTTATTAGTCAGAAGATTTGGGATCAAGTCTGCACAATGGTCACTGTTGAAGAGATATGTTGGTTCTGTCTCATGAACCTACAGGTCATCTTAGATGATCGTGTTTTTTCCTGCTCTTCTAGTCTGTGTCTCTTCTGCTTCTCTTCTCCTTTCTTCCTGTTCCATCTAGGGAAGAAGAAAAACCTTGTGCTTGGCAGCTTTGATTGAAGCTGAATTTTAATGGTTAAAACTAATGTTTAGATAGGCTTTTATGCTCCTAGAAGAAGAAGGCAAGAACTTTGATCTTCCAGTATGCAACCATATATAATCATATGGAATAGTGGTATTATAGAAAGACAAAGTTCTGTACTTCTCTACTGTAAATTTGTTTCATGTTACAGCTTGACTCCTTTTAGGAGTAATTCCACTGTCTAAGGGTTACCTAATACAGGCTGTCAGAGAGCCAAAAGGCAGACAGAGAAGCTATACCACTGTCTTTTCTAAGAAATTTAGCAGAAACATGGTGCAGCCAAACTGAAAAATGGCGAACCTTCTTATACTTTTCATAATACTAAGGCTGTTTCAGTGCTACTCAGTATGTCTTATTGGTACTTTTAACTTTGAGAATTTGAAATCTTTTGATCCATTGCATTTCTCTCCCTCCAGCTCTTTTCTGTAATGCTTTTCCTCCATTGCTGATCCAGAATTTCTGGGTTTTAAGTTCTTAACCCAAATTTACATGACTAGTCCTAGGTAGCCCACTTGGGCTTTGCAGAAGGATTGTGGGTGAACGTGCAGAAGGTTTGATATAAAAGCAACCTTAATCCAGGCTTTCGATTTTCAATTTTAAATGTGATTGTCCGTCTGTGCTTTCATGTAGGTGGGTATGGATATGCATTTTACATGTTCTCCTGATTGGTCTTCAGCAGCACTGAAGATCCATGTTGCAATGTAAAAAACACCTAGCATAAAAACTGCAGTTTCCTTGAGGTTGAGAATAGAAAACAGGGGTTTTTTTAACTTTTTGTCCCCAACTAAATGAATTTGATAAAATTATTCTGGAGAAAGCAAGAAACTGCAAAACAGGCTTATTTGCTCTTACTATGTGAGAGCCTTGACTGTTACCTGAGAGAGGGGAGAAAAAAGTGAAAAATTCCAAAAACTAAACTATGTTTAGCTAAACTTTGAATATCATTACGTCTGTGGTAGAAAAGGAGCTTGTGTTTTGCTGCTCTCTAAGGCACTATTTGAACAAAATGTGGATCTTGACTATTTCAGCAAATCAGAAATACCGTAGAACTGTTCATAATTGTGTTGTTTATTTTCAGGCAAATAAGCAGTGACCTGAATATGCCAGTCAGCCATAAATATTAAAAAAATCCAGCGTAACATAGCAATATAAGAAAAGACCATTTTGAATTCTAGATCAAAAATTACTTCACAGCAGAAAGATGATTGGCATAATACTTGGAGGTTTATTTTTCAGAGGAATTGCTGGTAGTAGTATTGTTCCTCTTGTGCTGTGTTCATTTATAGTCAGTTGGATGTTAAGGGAATTTGGTTTTGGAAGTTGTTCTGTTGCAAGACACCACCAGTGTATGTGCAAAATTTCTAATCTGAAACCATATAAGTATTTTGTGTTGAATGCATTGAATATATTACATCAAGTTCTGTCTATGTTTACCAGATACTACATTTCAAATACCTCAGATTTTTTTCAGCTGTCTGTTTAGTGGACACATTTTCAGAAATGTGTAAGAAATGTTCCTGATACTTAGAAGCAGTATGCTTTGTATCACAAAGTGACTATATCTAAGAATAGAACAGTCTTGTTAATGAATTTAATTTATTATGGTGATGCATTATAAATTAATATTATAGTATTAATTTATTTATTTTATTACTTTATTTAGCTTATTAATTTATTTAATTATTTTCTATTAATTAATTTAATTAATTTCCAAATATTAATTTGGAAAAACTTTTTCTTTCAATCAGTTTTCTGATCAGTTTTTCAGCTATCTTAAAACCTAAAAACATTATTTTAAACTCTAATTAGAAGAGACCATTTAGTATTTGATTTCAAAAACTGATGATATCCAGGATAACTTGATCAGAAATATGGAACAGACCTATTTTGTAAAGTTAGCATGACCACTTGTGTAATTTGTTGACTGACATGGGAAGGAGTTAAAATAGCATTTATTTTTTCTCGCATCTTCAGAATGAAGGATCTTATTTTTACTCTTTAAAAAGGCCAGGCACTGTAAGTGCCTAATATATCTGTATTTTCCACTATGTGTATTTTTTGGGATTTGCAGGCAGTCTTAAAAGGGAATTCTGAAATTGGATAGTTGCTAACAAAAGTAATATTGCTATACTTTGTGTGATTACAGGTATCTATAGAGAGCTTTGTCTGGAATCTGTGAAGAACAAGTATGAATGTGAAATTCAAGCCTCTCGACAGCACTGTGAGGTTGTGCCAAATATTTCACATTGATAGCTAACCTCATCTAACTTCACTGTCTGTCATGCTTTTCAGGTTCAGTTTGTGTTTTTATTATTGCAGTTATTTGCTATTTGAATGCAATTGCCGTGTGATATTTAGGTCCAGGTAAGAGGTTATTCAAAGCATCTAAAACTTAGAATCATAGAATATGCTGAGTTGGAAGGCGACCCTCCTGACTCTGCGCAGGACACCCCAGAAATCATACCATGTGCCTGAGCCCATTGTCCAAATGCTTCTTGAACTCTGTCAGGCTTGGTCCTGTGCCCACTTCTCTGGGAAGCCTGTCCCAGTGCCCAGCCACCCTCTGGGTGAAGAACCGTTTTATAATATCCAACCTAAACCTCCCCTGACACAACTTCAGGCCATTCCCTCATGTCCCATCACTGGTTGCCACAGAGAAGAGATCAGTGCCTGCCCCTCCTCTTTCTCTCATGAGGAAGTTGTAGACTGCAATGAGGTCTCCCCTGAGTCTCCTCCAGGCTGAACAGACCAAGTGACCTCAGCTGCTCCCTACAGGGCTTCCCCTCAGGCCCTTCACCATCTTCATTGCCCTCCTTTGGACTCTCTCTTAGAGCTTAATATCTTTCTTACATTGCGGTGCCCAAAACTGCACACAATATTCAAGATGAGGCCATCCCAGTGCAGAGCAGAGTGGGACAATCGCTTCCCTTGACCGGCTGACGATGCTTTGCCTGATGCCCCCCAGGACATGGTTGCCCCATCCCAGGTGCAGAATCCGGCACTTTCCCTTGTTAAACTTCGTATGGTTGGGGATTGCCAGTCCTCTAATTTGTTGAGGGAGCCTTGGAGGGAGCCAACAGCTCCTCCCAATTTACTTTCATTGGCAAACTTACTTAGTATTCCTTTGAATCCTGTGTCCAAGTTGTTAATGAAGATGTTGAAGAGCTTTTTATAAGTTTGGCTTTGCGTATATATAGCTGAGTCTTCTTATTTTTCATTATCAGACTCTTATTAATAGATTCCCACATGATTTTTTTACCCTTGTTATGAGAAGATCACCAAGAAAGTAACTAAAGTATCTGACATAATTTAGCAAAAAACACCTTACATTTTAATAACAAAAACAAAAAAGTCTTTTTAAGATGCCTTGGACAGCTACTGAGAGAACTGTCATTTCAAAAGCAGTTACAAGAAAAATATGTTACTCTCCTTGAACATAAACATTCCATTTTAAGCATCTAAATACTGGATACTGTAGCATGAGCACCCAAGAACATGTACGTCCAATGCTGTACATAGCTGCTTAGATCCTGAGGTTTTCGTCATAGTACTCCTCAGCCCCCCTTAGAGTTGCTTAAAGGTGTTTTCTTCTGAGTGGTTCATGCTATTCCTGAAGTCTGATTCCTGCTATACCAATAAAGCAAGAATGTGCATGTGTAGTTTTAAAAAACTTTCCATTTTTCCTGATACCTTGGGAAAGAATTAGGTATAATGAAGGACTACTCATTAACTGTTTTCACTCCTGTGAAAACTCCTGGGGCTGGACAGAATCGTATAAGACTTAAATCTGTGATTGAATGATTTTTTTTTTGGCTATGTATTATTCTTCTTTAAGGTACTCCTTGTCCCTTGTTTTCCTGTTGTGACTACTATGAAGCCTTAAGAATTCAGATATTCACCATCCAGTAAGAGTCTCTTGGGGGAAAAGCTCTTTAAGTCAGCAATGCTCCTTAGTGTTTTTTTTTGATGCTGCCTTTAAATTAGTAGTTTATCTATATAGATAGTGTCATTTTAGTGTATCAGTCGTCTGTGGTGGACTATAATGAGAGCAGTTTGCCACAAAGTTGATTTTCTCATTCTGAAACACTTTGAGGTGGAAGAGGATGTACATCACACAAAATGCTGCATAAAGTTGGTATTGGAGTGTGGGTTTGTTTGTCTTTTTAGATACGAAGTGCTAATGATACACCTAACCTGTCAGGCAATAGGTTAATCTAATTGGATCAGAAATGGCCTTTTGAAAAGGCCAACTAGGTAACTTTTCTAAAGCAGTGCTTTAGAAATGTTTCTCACAGCTTTAAGGTAGACAATTTTCCTTTCACAGCTATCTAGATTATGTCAGGTGTTCAAAATTCTGCTGTGGGAAGATAATTTTCAGATCTATGAAAATCAACAATTATAGATACTGTGGGCATGGGTGATAATTCTCTGTAAATGACTGCACACTTTTTAATATAGGAGGCGGCTTAATAAAAAGCTTTCCAAGAAAACATTAGCTTTTGTGATTTGTAATGAAGGATTTTGTAATGAAAGGTGGCATAGAGATCACTACTTTACTGTTACTCACTGTGAATAAATCTTTGCTATCCAGAGGGAAAATACTGTGTCATAACGTAAACAGTTATTCTGGAGAGCTAGCTGCATGCTCTTATATACTTAATTATTCTTGATACTGATATTTGATAAATATGTAACTATATTTTCACTTATGCTAAGTGAGTGTGCTGTCTTTAATGAGATAGGATCTCACACGAAGAAGGTGTATAGAGAGAGATGCCATATGCTTTATGGCCTCTGAAAATTTTCCCCTGAAGCTACTTTTACCTTCTGATCTTACCTCTTAACAATGCTTTAAATTGTCGTATATATTTAGATGATAGAACTTGGTAATGTAAAAATGTGTAATCTTTTTTAGAGTGAGAAGCTTCTGTTGTATGATACCGTACAAAGTGAACTAGAAGAGAAGATTAGAAGACTCGAAGAAGACAGACATAGCATTGACATTACCTCAGGTGGATGGAAATTCAGAGTTTGGGGGTTTTTGTTTGTTTGTTTTTAATCTTCTGGTGGCTACTGATTAATTGACTGTACATATAGTATGTCTGGTGAGTTTCCGGTTATCCATTAGAATGCTATCCAGCTGTGGACTTTGGGCAGGGGGTTGAATTTAAACTTAAATCAAACTTCGGTTTAGTAATTGTCAGCATCCCTTGTGTGTTTTGAGAATGTTAATTTATGCCTGCACAATCATTTAACAGCTTAATGCTTTTCAGACACAGCATCTCACCAGGAAATGTGTTATTTTTAATTTTTCGACAATGTTTTCTGCTGTAAACATGTAAATATTTCTTATTCATAGCATGTTCTTATTATATCTTTTCAGAATTATGGAATGATGAGCTCCAGTCCAGGAAGAAAAGGAAGGATCCATTTAGTCCAGATAAGAAGAAACCTGTTGTTGTATCAGATATCCTTTTACTGAAATCATTATTCTTTCTAGTAGTGTTTGCAGTTTTATAGCTAGTTTTATTACATGTCATTAGTAACAAGTTGAAGTGATAATGCATTATCAAAACTGATTTTTGCATGGCAGATGTTACTTGGATTAGAGAAACCATGTTGACACATTCCATTATGAAAATTGAAATTAAGATTTTCTTATCTAACTACTAGTTTTATGTGGAGAATGTTTCTAAAAGTTGATTTTTCTAATTTTTAAAAAAATAGAGCTACAAGGCAAATCAAGTTTGGCATTATGTTTGCAAAGTATGACCTGACTTGAATAACTTCTCCTATATAGTTTTGTTTCTCATACTGGAACATCTTTACCACAATGTATTACTTCTTAACAACTCCACAGACTTTAGAACCCTCTTTGATTAAGTGTTTAAAATTCAAAGAATTGAGATGGTTGGCAGGGTTTTGGGGTTTTGGGTTCCTGTAGAGTGAGTATAGTATTTAAGAATTTTGCACTGATGACTTCGTGCTGCTGACAGCACACAGTGCAGCTGAAACTTAACTTTTAACACCTAAGAGAAATATCATCCTTCTCCAGAGAAAGAAGGAGGTGCCTTTACAAACTGAGTGTTCTCTCTACTCCTACCCCCGCCTAACATTTTTATAGGACAGAGATGTGGACTCTTAGAAGTTGGCAGAATCATAGATCATATTGTAGAACGGCTTGGGTTGAAAGGGACTTAGCCTGACCTTGAACACTTTCAGGGATAGGGCATCCACAGTTTCTCTGGGCACCTGTTGCAGTGCCCCACTACCCTATGAGTAAAGTTCTTCCTAACATCCAACGTAAATCTCTATTTGTTTAGTTTAAAACTGTTCCCCTAGTCCTATCACTGTCTGCCAATGTAAAAAGTTACTCTCCCTTGTTTTTATAAGCCTCTTCTAGGTACTTGGAAGGTTGCAATGAGGTCTCCCTAGAGCTTTCTCCAGGTTGAACAATCCCAGCTCTCTGTCTATCCCCACAAGAGAGGTGCTCCAACTGCCTAGTCATCTTCATGGCCTCCTCTGAACCTGCTGCAACAAGTCCACATCTTTCTTGTGCTGAGGACTCCAGAGCTGCATGCGGCACTCCAGGTGGGGTCTCACAAGAGTGGAGTAGAAGGGGAAAATCTCCTCCTTTGAGCTGCTGGCCACTCCACTTTTGATGGAACCCAGGATACAGTTGGCTGTCTGGGCTGCAAGCGCACACAGTTGACTCATGTCCAGGATCACGGAGACTATCTAAAATAGACCAACTCCTAAGTATTGACATTGTACGGTATAAAGGCCATTTTTTAATTGTTAAGTTGCTGGAAAAAATCCTGCCCCTTTCACAAGGTTTTGTAATGTTAGGAGAAGGTGGGAAGGAAGAAGTTTCTGAAAAATGTGTCATCATTGGGACACCCTCCTTCTGCATGGTTGATTTACTGGAGCACATCCCAGATGGATGATCTGTCCTAATTATGACTGTTCTTCCATTAGGTTGTGTCACAAATTTAGTTTAGTAGAGAGATTTTTTAACTAGTGCTTAAAAACCAAGTGGTATTAATCAACAGTTACAAGTCGTTTCATTAGTTTCGTAATTCCTTCAGCAATTTCAGTTCCAGGTTGTGTGAAAGTGTATTTTCTTTGGCTTTCAGTCATCATTGTCTTCAGGATGTCCATATAAATAGCTTCCATATAGATTCTGTGAATTACGAGCATTTTTGCCATTTTAGCATATATTCCAAACCAAAAATACTAACATAGTATTAGGTCTAAAATCCCAGCAGTTTCAGACAGTTCATAAAGCTGAAAATTCTTTCAGTTATGAAGTAACTTAATTTACTCTTTTTGGTTATAGTTTTTAAATAGTTGTGAACTTGTCAGTTTGTACAGGCCTGTGTAAAGCAAATGGAATTTTAAGCTTGCATATTCCATTTTAGGAAATTATTTTTTCAACATCCACAGCACCTTTTTTCTAAACTTGTTTTTCAGAGATGAAATGGGGAGAAATAAAGTAAAAAGTGAAGACTGTTGTAAAGGAAGAGCTGTGTTATACAGAATGTTGTTTTGAAGTTCATGTATTGTTCTAATACACATTTTTTACTTTGCAGCTGATAGGTTAAGGAAGGGGCTTTTGCCTTTCTACTTCCTGTTTTTTGGATATTTGATATTCTTACATGTGATGCTGATTATACTTTTCTCTCAAAGATATATGATGCAGAATGCTGTAAAAATAATTATTTTATTAAAGCTGACGCTAGTGTAGGTGCTGATTTGCAGTGGTACATTGAAATTGCATGGAATTTTAGTTGTAACTTGAATTATTGCAAATAAGAATGATTTTTTTGCAACTGCCAGGGATGGAATGGTTGTATCTCAGTTGTTTATCTAATCCTCTATTGAACTCCATTAGTCTGAATGTCTACATTCTATTACTTACCTCTTTTAATAATTTTTAAAGTTTACTTCTAGGTTACATAATTCAAAGACAGATGTGTTTCTATGAGCTTTTAATTCATGTAGGTATTCTTTGTGTGAAAGATTGGGAGAACAAAGATATTAGTATGTTTCTACAAACATGAGAGTGATTTTATTATTTCAGTTTAAAAGAGTTTTCCCTAACTTTTCCACGCCCCTATATAGTTTATATGTTACAAGACCTTGATATACTTGAAGACTGGACAACAATAAGGAAGGTAAGATGAAAGAATGAATGCCAGTGGCTGTGGGTTTAGTTTGGTTTTGCATCTAGTCCTTTTGCTACTTGAAAATATGTTTCTTACACGATCAAAACACAAAAATAGATTTTTATTTTTTTGGTAGTCAGCTAATCCTTTCAGTTCAAGCTATGTTATTGTTACTTTTTCTGATTTTACCCAAGTCATTCAGAGGAATCCAATAAAGTGGTGTAAGAAGTTATTTCTAAAATGGGGAGGCCATAATTTTCCATGAAAAAGTGAGCCTAAAGCCTGTATTGAGTGGATCTGCTTTCTCATAGTCTAGCACAGTTGGATAGAAACTACGATAGGATAGTCTGATAGGGTTTTGCTTTAAATGAAGATATTTTAAAACGTATATCATATAATATGTTTTTACATAGTAAATTTTTTTTTATTTTATGAAGATTTTTATGCTTTGACCTCTCCTTGTACTTTTTTTATATAAAGTAAGAAGCTGTGTTTTTCCCAGATTACAAGAGAATCATGGTTTACAGGAAAAGAAATTTGTTTGATAAATTGATGTATTTGAAAAAATAAATCCAGCTTTTAACTGCATAATGCCTTTTTCAGATCTTTCTAAGACTGTTGAAGGAACTTGATGTAGTAAAATGCTATCCTTGCCTTGCACTTGCAGTCAGAAAGCTTCCCTTAGTACCCTTGTGCTTCCCAACTTATGGAGTAGCAAACTACTTAGGTGGATTCAAAAACTTGGTGGGAAATGTCTCCTATTTTGTTTCCATCCTGCTTTCCTGTACAGATTTCCTAAACAAGAAGTGAAATGTGACCTTTCTATGTGAATTTACCTGACTTTTTCTATCGCATCAGAGGAAAAGACACAACATATCTTTCCCTTGAGTTCTTTCCTGTAGTTTTACTTGACTTTTCTGGGAATAATTAAAAAAAACACCAGCAAACAACCAACCAAATGAACACTAAAAAACTCTTGAGTGCTTCCTTTTTTTAAGCCTCCTCAAGTACTGTGTGCCATCTGGAGCTCGTATGAAGGGAAATTTCTGAGCTTATAATGTATAAATCAAAAGAGTAGCTTGTTCATATAGCATCTTGTTTTTTAGAGTGAGTTAGTGTAATTTTGTGTTTTCTTGACAATTACATAACATCAATTTTGAGGATTTAATTAGAAAACCTTCAGAGTTATTTGAAATCAAAACTTACTAAAGAAGGTGGTTTTTTCACCCTCAAAATGCTTTTTTATGTAGTTTCTAAGTCACTACTGAAACACTTTTTTTCAGATTTCTTCTCATTGTGGTTTTTACATGTAAAAGCAAGTATCCTGAGCTACACTGCACGTAACTTCTCAGTTAAAGCTGGCAGTTCAGAAAAAAAGACTGTGCTTGCTAAATTCATTTTCTTTTGTGTTTCAAGGCAATGGCTACACTGGGGCCACACAGAGTAAAGCCAGAACGTAAGTAAACATTGTCTAGTTTCACAAGACAGAAGTTGCTGTGTGCAATGGTGCAAATTGCATCTAGGCAGGTGGTATTTATTTAGCCCTGGCATACTGATGGAGGATGGGGTGAGGTAGCTTGAAGATGTGGCTTTTGTCTTTCCCCTCTCCCAGGTACTGATACCAGTAGCTTCATTCCTGTTGTTTCTGTTAACACAAATTCAACAAAAATCGAAACTTCTAAAAGTGGTTTACACCACCTAATATTAGCAAAGCTCTGCCAGTGTTTGCACAAAATGAGGCAGAAAACAGAGAGCGTCTGGACCTTATGGGTGTGTTTTAAAGGATTCTCATCCTTACTGCAAACTACAACCCCAAAAAAGTAGAGCCATGGGAAAGGAACTCATATTTGGCACTAAATGAGAAGCATGTTAATGCTAGGTGAAATCAAATATTTGGAGATGATGAATAAGGAGGAAAAGGGATAGGCAAGAAGCTGATAGCTTCTATTTGAAAACAAAAATATAACTTTCAATTTATCTGACTGGAAATAAAAAGTTATCTTGCTTCCAATTTTCATGCAATTATTAAGAAACAGGCTACTTTTGGAAAAAATGTGTGTTCTGTGTAAATCATTTGATGAAAGTGTATTTAAACATCCAACTGATTTCTGTGAATATTAAATTACTTTTATTAATGATTTTAGCACCTGTCAAATTAGAAAAGCATCTACATAGTGCTAGATCTGAAGAAGGAAGACTCTACTATGATGGAGAGTGGTATGGACGAGGACAGACGATATGCATTGATAAGAAAGATGAATGTCCTACAAGGTAAAGATTATTTAGTTTATGCAGCTCTGTACATTCATGTTATGCAATAGCTAGGATGGTGGCATCAAAGAATAAGGCCTATTTGGAAATACTGCCACCTCATTAGCTTTTAGTAGTTCACCTTGGAAGACAGGCATTACCAAAGAAGGTTGAGTGCTGGACTTGTGAGAGATGCTAGTAAAGGTTGGAATTCACTGAAGGTTTGTCAGGTTAGGATCTCACAAAAAATTTAAACTCTTACTAGTTTCTGAATAGCCTTTGAGTAATTTTTTTTTTTAGTACCTTGGGAATCTTACTTTGAGAATTTGATCTGTTGGCCTACCCAAAAGTAATTAATTATGGAAAAACACTTTATACTGTTGAAGATAAGCTTTGTTTTCAGTTGATCAGTGCTCTGAAAGAAAAGAGTTGGAACTTTTTTACGGTATTTCCTTCTCTTAACAAAGGTTCTACCTGGGAACAGACTAAATATTACAGTGCATATTTGATTGAATATTTAAGATGTATAAATGTATTTTCTCTGTATGGATAACATTTGTAAATTCTAGAAGTGTGAGTGTGTTTAAAATCAAATGTGTATCTTACCTTACTGAACGGGGCAAATCAGTCTAAGCCCAGTGTTGATTAAATATGCACCTCTACCTAGGAAAATTGACTTTAATTTCATATAGCAGTAGTTTCCTGTAAAACTGGGTATTTTTTTCCTTCCCTGTGTACAGTGAAGGGGAACAAATTTTGGGGATTTTGGTGTTTGTTCAGGGCTGAAACAGGAAGATATTTTAGTAAATTATATATTCTGTCTGAAATTTAAAAAATTCCAAATGAATTTAGCAGAACATAGCAGTTGTACTGGGCCAAATAAAGATCTTAGTATCCAGTGTCTGACAAAAGCCAAAAGCTGATGCTTAACAGGCAACTTCTAAGGTTGAAGAGTTTCCTAGTGGGAGTTTTGTCACACTGAGTGTGCAAAAGATCTTTATTCTATTAACTGTTTAAATCTCTGTGTTTGTGCTTTTTTTCTCCCCTATCAATCTACTTGAAATTATTTTTCTCCTAAGGGAGGAAGTTTTGTTCACTGTTTGTATTAAAGGTTACCATAAGGAGCATAAAAGCAGGGCTCATGTAACAGTGGTTCACTAAATCAGCTTTGACTTTATTTCTTATGGTCTTGGTATAATGATTAACAGTTAAATACATTTCGTGCTTTAAATCATGGCTTCAGGCTGTTTAACTTTTTTCCAAGTACTTAATATTCAATGTAATTTCAGGTATGTTTTTTTTTTACCATGGGTAGGTTAATGTTGCGTTTTCTATGTGTGACTATTGTTCTTTTAAAATATTTGTATACATTAGGGGTTTTCTCATAAGAAAATAAACTAGATGGATGGTTGAAACATTAACTTCACTAAAGGCACATGCGATTGTCAAAGAATTCTGTTGAAACTATCCTTTAAGTATCTTTTGGGCCTAGCATTTACAACTAATGGATAATTTCATTTACTGTGTAGAAATACAGCTGCAGTTTTGAAGTTATTTTTAGCTTATAAGGTTTCTAAATTCTTCTTGGTTTTCTTCCCCTGACCTTCCTTCCCTCATTTTCTGTAGTGCCATAATTACAACAATTAACCATGATGAAGTTTGGTTTAAAAGACCGGATGGAAGCAAGTCCAAGCTGTATATTTCGCAACTACAGAAAGGAAAATATTCAATAAAGCATAACCACAACTGACCTAACTGCTAACTGGATATGAAACAAGTGGTATTGCCATGCTTGATGTGCCATGGGGTGAAATTTGTATTTAATAGTGTTTTGTATTCCTTATACATTTACAGCAGTATCTAATGTGTATTGGTTGTGCTGTATGTAAACTTCATATGAATGGCCTTCAGAAACCTGAGGGGAGGGTAAATCATGTTGACAGATAATTTGCCTCTGAATTGGGTCCTAAGGTGCCTAAGGTACGAAGTATTCTCTTCAAGTATAATGCTTCAGAACTTCTCATATTTGTAAAATGAAAAAAAAAAAATCCTTTTTTTTTCCATTAGTGACCAGTTGGTGTGCAAAAAATGATAACAATAATTATCAGCAACTCACTTTGTTTTCAGTGACTGTGTCGTGCTTCTCTTGTGGATATAAATTTAGCCTGCTCAGCTGTTGCTTTTGAATAGATTGTAATATACACAGCATTTTTATCCAAAGTGGACCGATTTGTTAAAATTGTCCTCAACAGTTCTGCTAGTACTGACTGTGTTATATTTTGTAAGGTTTACTATATTGCTTGTGATGAGACAAAGCTAATATTTTGAGCTATGTTTTTAGAAGAGCACTTTTCTAGTGTCGGACCCTATTCTATGGTAACGAATCATTGGTGGGTTTTTTTTCTTGATTGCCGGGAAAATCTATGTATAAGGTAGACAGTGTTGCTCCAACCTGTGTTACGTGTAGCCCACAAAGAACAACTGTGAGGATGGTTATGTAAATACTGTTGCATGGTCTGCATGTTTGGTCCACAGATGTATGAAATACAATGAATTTTTTTTTCAAAAGGAAAATATTTCCCCAGAAATCATATATCTGGGAGAATTTACACTGACTTTTTGACCGAACACTATTTTCCAAATTTCTGTACCCCATTTCGTCTTATTGTACACCAGAAGTATTTCATGCAGCTTAGGAAGCTGAATTTCATTTAAAGTCTTATTCTTTAAGCCACAGAGAAAAGTCCTAAATCCTTGATGTTACTGTGATGTGCTTCGAGCATCTAGAGTGATAGATGGGATTGTTGAAGAATTACTAATGCGTTGGTCATGTGCACTTTAATCTCCACTTACGAAGATTCTTCTTGGAGAAAGAAAGCATCCATTTGCTTTAAATGATCACAGCAAATGAGAATTTTTATTGTAACATGGAAATTAATTGTCTCTTCTAGTGCAGGGTGGTAACTACTTTCCAAATGCCAAATCAGTTTCTGCTGAGTGATGCTTTTCTACGATTGTATGACATTAATCAAATGTACATAAAGTATCAATTGATATGTTGGCTTTTAACAATATGAACTGTATGTATACAGTTGTTTGATAATTTTTTTGTAATAAAATATTTGCATTTTTTAACTTAGTATATAAATAAATAATCTGTGATAGTGGACATCTTTTATGTTGTTTTGCTTTTTGATTTTCTAGTCTTGTTGGAATTGCCAATATACCAAATGCTAAAAGGATATATTTTTAAATTTTCAGAAGGCCTAAAGCTTTTAAAGACCTATGACTTGCACTTTTTTCTTTTGCATTTTGAGAATTTGTATGTATAGATTGTTTGTTTTTACAATATTTAAAAAACATTTCATGAAGCTTTATTCCAGGGTGTTTATAAATCAGATGTTAGCACTGTTAAGAACCTCTTAGCTGTTGATGTGCTTGAAATAATTTGTATTTAGGCCATACTGGGCACCCTAAACTGTTTTTGTGATTCATCCCTTTCCTCTCCTGTATTCTAAGTCTCTCTGGCTGCAATTGATTGTTTCTACAGCTGTTTCTAATCTGATCTCCTTGTATAAAGCAGAACTTTGCTTTGTATAGCCCTGCGGTTTGGACTGACACTTGGTGAGTGTGGCATCTTAATTCAGAATAAACATTCATATCAACATGACAGGTAATAATCATTGCAGTATGGATTATTGATAAATCTACCTGTTCCTTTTCTAGAAGTACAAGAAAATGAGCTATGGCTTTCCTTATTACATGTAATCACTTTTGTGTATGTGATTGGTCATCTTTTATAATCGGTTAATTGTTTCATGCATGGGTGAATCATATTTGGTACATGCTATGTATCTTTTTAATATTAGAGGTATTGGTTTGCTTGCTCCAATGTAAAATGTAAGAGGTGTCTTCAACAGATTTTAGTCCTTTGAAGTACAGATGTTGTTAGCCTGTTGTCCATCTGGTTTATCTTTCACACCACTACATTAAAGCTTTTCAAGCCTTGGTAGCATTGTTTTAATTTACAAATAGGATTAAGATCTGTAAAGTGCTGAAAGGAAAAAGATGTTTGGTGTGTGACTTATTCTGTGAGATACAGTATGTGAAAAGGGAAGTAAATGAAGAGAAGAGGCACTGAGTGACAAAAATAGCTTTCTGTACATGTGTAGAAAAGGTTTCTGTATCAATAAGTATGTTTCAGAGGAGGTACAGTTTGACTTTTGGCAAACATACAAAGCAAGCTGATCTGTTCATCTATCCCACAATGAAGTATCTGGTATATTTAAATGGAATGCAGTTGATTTAACCTGACATGCAGTCCATAAATATCGTGTGGACTTTAGCTTTGTCAACATTTTAGCCCTGTGATTTCTGCACGGTTTTTATCAACCCGTAAATTTTGCTAATAGGTAAGAAAAGTTCACTAAGACAAATCAGATTTCTTGACATGGGGATTAATATTAAAATTTATTGCTACACGATAAGAACTAAGGGAATACTTATATACACAACAACTCTAAGTAGTTTTCTTATAATAACAAACTTATATATTTACAGATACCACCCCTCCTTCTTTTTTTCAAAAACAGTCTAGAGGAAGAAGGAGAAGAAAAAGTCTCTAAGGTAACAGTTCCAAATCACAGCAGCTAGAAAATCTCTCTCTCTTTCTCCATCGGAATGCAGCGGATTCTGCCTCCCACTTCTAGCCGTTTGTCTATAGCTACTGAGGGTTTACCATGGGCTTCGAAGGAAACACTCGTATCACCATGTTGTCACAACGGAGTGTAGGGCTTCGTGGAGGTTCCTTCCACAAGGAGTTTTTGGGGGGGTTTTCCTAAAAAAGAGTCACCACCCCTCCCTGGGTCACAGGGATTCTGGGTTTTTTTGGCTCAGTCCATACCCAACAACATTCTCCGGTGCTATGCTGCTCCAGGCAGTTTCTTCTCTCGCTCTCTGGAATTCTTCTGACTTTCTGCTTTTGGCCAAACGCCCAATCTTGGCTCTCGGCCGTGGTTGGTTACTCTAATTCAGCACCGCTCCCCCATTCACAGTGAAGGGGGTCATCCTGCCATCATACCCGGTTCAAAATTGCACCGGGCCCCCCAGTATTTGGGGCTTAGTGTTTGGCTCAGCCCTTGAACTAAGGCCCGAGGTCGTGAGGGGCTCGGCCCCTCAATGGAGAGTTCACTGGCTTCTTTATCATTTTGTGGCTGTAATTCTTCTGCGATTTGTTGCATGCAACGTCCAGGTGATTTAGTTTTGGCTTCAAGCCATCCCTGCCCTCTTCAGGCCAGGCTGGGCCGTGGGAGGGCCACACGCCCGGGCCCAGCTGGGCTGGGGCGTGCCACCACGTTAACTCCTTAATTTCTTCTGTGCAACACGTTTCTTTTCCAGTTTGTTAAATATTTCATTCGTAGAGACGTCACAGAAGTCTTTGCTTGGCTACTTGGCTGGAATTTCACCTGGAGTTAACCATTTTCTACCCCAATACGGGGGGATGGGATAAACCATGACAAGCTTAGGTATCTTGTAATACGTGTCTCTTAAACTTTCTAAATGCACTTGGATTTTGGCACTTTGTCATACTGTTTGCTTTAAAACTATAAAAATTGATTATTTATAGCCCGTGGAACATCTTGTTCTATATTTGTAAGCCAAGGCCTGCATGGCTAACTCACTACCACCATCAAGTGGTAAGAGAGGATTAAATAGTAAAATTTACACTCATTTTTAAAACCTATTCTGTCTTCCACCAATAAGTTCAATTTGTTTTGGGTGGTTTTTTGTTTTGGTTTGGTTTTTTTTTTCTTTGAAATGGAAAAGAAAAAAAAGATTTTGTCTTTTATCAAAAGGGAGAAGTACTAATGCAGCTTCCCGCCTCCTGGAGGAATTCTTCAATTATTACTGTGTGAAGAACTGCTTTTTTTTGGCCTTCTTTAGAGGACAAGGTGAAGAGGTAGGGAGAAAGCATGTGTTCAATAAACCTTACATTTAAATAGCTAAAATCTTCAGTGCTTTATCCATATGAGGCTTTGAGCAACCTGGTCTAGTAGAAGGTGTCCCTGCCCACAGCACAGAGAATGGAACTTGGATGATCTTTAAGGTCCATTCTAACCCAAACCATTCTGTGATAACAGATTTGTTGGAGCCTTTCATTGTTCCTTTTGTTAGCTAAATGGGATATGTTTTCTTCTGTTTCTTCATGTGACAGCCCTGTCCAAACACCCTTTTACAAGTGGCAGAGTAAGATCTTCTAAGGGCACATGATCATTCCTAATAAAGTTCTTTACTACACTCTTCTCGGGCAGGGGCACAGTTATTGTTGGAATTAAGACCAGGCAGACAATATTTTACCTGTGGTACCTCAGGTATCTGAGAGTCCTGACAGGGTGCTCTGGGTGATGTGTACTTCTAGGTAGCACTGATACTTGCTCAGTGTCTGGAAGTGCTTTGGTGTTTCTGCAGCATATGTGTAAGTCAACTGCATGGTACATCTGCAGTAAATCAGCATGGGACTTGCAGCCTGCAATTTAATCAAAAGCACAACATGTATTGAGTAAGCCTGATACTTCCTGGAAATGCCAGCCCACATGTACTTGCATGGCATCATGTATGCTTTTGTTTCTCTGTATGGAAAATCTGATCTTGACGGATCAGATGTGACTTCCAACATTTAAGACTCAATTCGTTTTTTTTTCTGGAGCTACCGGCCTGTAAAGCTGAAAAGTGATGTGTTGAGCTGACTCCTGTTTCAGTGTACTGGCACTCCGGCAGACCTCACTTCTAGAAATTTAACTTTCCCAGATGTTGCATGAAGAGTTTGAATGCTGAGGGTGAGCTGAGAGATTTGCTAGCATACAGAGGGCTTAAGGTTAGGTGCAGTGCTGTACATACCATGTTGAAAGAAATTCCTAGTGCAGTATGAAGATTGAACTGGTAAATGGATAAATGAAGGGATGAAGTGTTAAAAAGTATTTTTACCATTTAAAAAATAATGGTAAGATGAGTAATTTAGCCCTAGTTACCCTGGGCGCTGACAGAATTTCTGATAGGAAAAAATACTGTATGATTTTGTAAATAAGAATTGTTTCACATGGTAATGAGTTCAAAAAAAGACTTTGTAGGTAAACTTCATGTTTGGTATTTGCAAACTTTACAAATGTCATTGTTACTCTTTTGGTATGGTTCATCTGTATGAAAGAATATAAATGTATAGGACTCAGGCCATTTAGTAATGCAGTAATCTCCAAGTTTTCAGTGTTTTCAGATGTTTTAACTACAGACATGATTTTTACTGTGTTATTTGACTGGCTAGATTTTTTAAAGATCTGGATTATGTTTTTGAACATAGTAATTTCTTTGAATAATAGAAAAATATATGAAGCACACTGTTTAAGAGGTGGCTAGCAGCACTAGAACTTGTGTCCTTTATTAGCATGTCCATTCTGTGGGAAAATCTTTAGCCATCACCACTGTCTTCACAAACACAAGCTAGCTAGACTACGGCAACCAAAATTTAAAAAGGCAGCATTATTTCATTAAACAGGACAATGTTAGTGGGTCCTCCTTTTGCTATAATAACATCAATCTGCATCAGTTGGCCCAAGTAGGAACATCAAATTTGCTTTTCCTTCATGGCCATGGGGTGAGTGGTGGGGGTATCCTTTCTTCCATGCTCTGGAGGCTCATGGTGGTGAAAGCCTGCAGGTGGCAGTAAATTTATACTTAAGTTACTTAATGGTAGTTTTAGAATTTTCTGTTTAGATCCTGTTAGATTTTTTTTTTTTTTACATGGTTTCTTTTAATTGTAGCACAACTACAACTGGTTTTAATCCTAATGCATACTAATTAAGGGATATTGGAAAGAAGAGATAGTACTCAGAGTTCTAAAGAAGGATTATCTTTCGCTACTGTATCACGAAAGAAAATTGCTATGTAAAGGCTTAGGAAGGAACAAAAACAGATTAGGTACTGTCTAGTTGCTATAGAAACAAAATAGGTAATTAAACAAAATGAAATATATTACATATCTTACACTGATGAAAGTACTTAGGAAAGGTGGGACAATGAATGAGTGTTTTACATTGCAACACAGAAATAAACAGAGGGTTCAGGTTTATTTTCCTAACACAATTTTCACCTATTACACTTTTTGTGTTTGGTTAACTAAAACAAAAAATATTTTGTTTCCTAGGGTGAATCTTATAAAAAGGAATGTCAATAATAATAAGCAATAAGTAATGCAGTAAGGATTTGCATCAATACTGTTGCAAATTAATAACAATAATATTATGTGATACTACTAATACAGTTAAATGAGTACAAAGCTTAAGCATATGCTGTTTTGGGAAAAAACCCCAAATAATATAAACTGTTCAGTTACACTTAAAATAACTTAGAACACTTCAATGTTTCTTATTGTATAAAAGTATCTGAACAGTTTCACACCCTTACTGTATAGCTAATAAAGACAATTTCTTAACAAAAATGTGTGTCAAAAGAACTTTCTTGTACCTGGACTGTAAGTGCTGCAGGTTTCGGATGTTTCAAAACCCGCAGTTATTGCCAGATGCCAGAAGAGGGCACTTTGAGGTTCCTCATGAAACACTACTTACGTTTAAAGTTTAACTTGAATTCTCAGAATTTTCTTTTTTGTTCTTCTATCATAAAATGCCACTGTTTAAAGTTCAGAAATGTAGCAGTGATTATTACTTCTCTTTGTTAGCGTAACTCTGAAGGTGACCACATTCTGGTACTTATAAATTGAGAAGGCTTATTGCCGTGCTAGGGTCACTTATTTAGTACGTTGAAGTGTGTGGCCCTGGGTAGTGGATTGAAATTGGTTGGCTTAGTATTTTACACCTCCAGCACCATCCATCAAAACAAAATTACATACATAGAGAGAATTATGGTATATAATTATCTTTATTGATCAGAGTGAAGCTTTTAGAGGAAGAGTAAAAGAAATCCTGCACTCAGTTCAATGTATGATTTCAGGATCAGGTGGTTATGCCAAAAAAAGGCTAAAATATCAGAATCTACCTTATGCTGACAATGTTGACCTTCTAAGTACTTTTTGTGGCATATCTGCACTTGCTTGCCAGGCTTCTATGGGAATGAATCTCTTATTCTTTCTTACAATCCTGCTGAGGACATTGCCTGCCTTAATTTAGCACACCTGTTCCCAAGGCTTTGCACCTTTGAGTGGAAACAAAAAGGAGGAAATGTCAAATGGGCACAGAGAACCAGCTCTGCTGCAGAGGTAAAGTGTATCCAGGATCCCTTCTCACTCAAGACCAAAAGGGAAACAGAGAAAAAGAGAAGTGAAAAAAAGACTGAATTCTTTGAATTTTCTGGTGTAGGAACAGATTTGAGATCAGCCTGCCTGCCTTTTATTCCTCAAGTTGCTTCATCTTGGCTGTGTGTGTCCTGTTGTGTGTGGCTCTATTTACACCGATTTCTAAAGCATCTTAAGCATTAGTCCATCTAAATGACCCTATCAGAAGTATCTCTAACCCCTCCCAAAAAACCCCCTTAGAAAAAGGTATTGATTTGCTCCTTTTTTTTTTTTTTTTTTCCTGGAGGGAGCAGGTGGAGGTGTTTAAGCACATTTAAGTTCTCAATATTTTAGGATACCTGCCACTGCTAAGACTTCCGCATGCTAAATTTTGCATTTTTTTCATCAGACAAAGTTACTTGGAGTCTTTCATAACTACAAAGTAAGCTTACTGTAACTAATGAACTGGGTTTTGGGTTTGTTGGGATTTTTTTAAAATGTTTTCAGAGTTTTTTAGATAATAATAAATAAACATAAATTTTACAATCAAGACCCAGAATTTCACTCAAGTGGATAAATCAATGTCACTGCACCCTGAAATGTAACTAACCATGAATCTTGCAAAACTGTTTAAAAGTGAGGAGAGAGACACTCAAAAAAGGGGTGGAGATGACCCAGAAAACTTGGACAGGTATACTTTAAATGTGTTTTAGTGAAAACTTTGGTTAATTATTAAGAAAAAAGGTTCTGGTTTGCAATATTATGAAAGCTTCTTTACAGGCATTTGAAGACTCTGAAGTGAAAATAGATGTTTTATTAGTACTAACCATAGAAATTACCTTTATATATAATAAAACCTTTTGAACTTTTTTTTCCTGAACCTAAATGGGATTTTCAATTTTTGTGCGGTCCATACTTGTCTTCTGTGGAAGACTGTGACATTTTCCTGAGAAATAACACCTGCAAAACTAAAAATACTGAATTGAGACTGTCACTGAGGTACTATGAAGTCTTTGCTTAGATTATGGATTGAGTGGATTGCATTTCCAGTGGTGCATGTATGTACAGGATTCTTGTCATCCATTGAGATTAAGATGGCAGGATTGTGAAGACTATACTTCAGCTAAAGTTATTAGGTACACTGAGAGCAGAGAAACAAAACAACTGGAGTTATAAAAACTCACTAAAAGACTCAAAAAATATCTTACTGGGTATCTGAATCCTCTAATCTTCTGCGAATTCTCTGGATTGCTTGTCCTGTCTCCTTGCTGGGCTGCTTTGGCATACTTACCTTAAGACTTTGTAAGACATTCCTGCAAATTCCATGAATCTGGCCTTCAGAATCCCACCTCTTCTATCTGAATTACTTGAAATGCCTACAATGAACCGTCTGGCCACTGCTTTCTCTTTTTTGCTGTAGGACTGCAGCACCCTGGGCTAGTACAATACCCTGGTCATAGGTAAGGAGAAATACTTCACCACAAGCAATGTATTTAAGTGTCATCACTAGAAATTTTGTATTGTCTCACAATAATGCGAAATTTGACACAACTTAATTCTTCCCTTAAATTATTAATACCATGCTATGCTTCAACAGTGTGTTCAGGATCTGTAAAATACCAAATTCCTAACTTTCTGTGGCTAACACTACACTGATATGTTTACTAATGTTATTACAAGTTGGCTCTTAAACCCTCTGTGACTTCCTAAAGGCTGAGACAATTCACGGTTATTTAGATACCTGCCTTTCTTAACCAACCGAATAATTTCCAGCCTTTCTTGTCTTAGTAAAATGAGAGGTAGCAAAAGGGTGCATTCCCAAAACCTTGGGGTACCAAAGTTAAAGGCCCTGTTTCAAACCTCTTTTGGGCAGAACCCCGAGCTGCAGTTATGCAGCTGGACCTGTTCTCGGTGCAACTACTGCCCTGCTATTGCCTGAGTATTGGTGGTGACCTATTCTGGAGCTGAAGGCAGCCTGCAGAAGGCATAGGAAAGCAGCCTGCAGCCTGCTTTTGCCTGTCTAGTGGCAAAAGCAACTGTTGAATATGCAAAAACCCTACATAGTGGTGGTAACTATGTACTAAAGTGTTTCCAATAAACATTAATAGCAAATATGCAATAGCTTCAACAAGTGAAAGTGCCAGTCCCTGATATTGGGGCTGATGACATTCCCTGAGGTCTGGGATACACAGCTTCACCTCCTCAGTACCTGTCCAGATGTGTTTGAGTCAGGGATGTTGTAGCCACCTGCAGATGATGACTCCACCTGTGTGCTTGCTCTCGCCTCCAAATCATGCAAGGCTTTGCCACTTGATTCCTCGGTACTATGGGGAGTTTGCCTTGTAATCTCTGCATGTGCCTTTCCCCACTTGTAAAATAGCACTTCCTTGGGGGAAAGCCATGAGACTTAACATGTTCGACATAGATTTATGGTTGTGGGAACCCTAGTACTAACAAAAATAACCAGTTATATTACACAGAATATATTTTGAGCGCAACGTGATAAAAAAGTATTTTTATGTTTAAAACTATGAAGCAGGATCCAGTTCTTACTCATACAAGGGTTATTTCATTGGAATGATTATTGGATTG
Organism: Oxyruncus cristatus; assembly: GCA_013399855.1. Classification (NCBI taxonomy): domain Eukaryota; kingdom Metazoa; phylum Chordata; class Aves; order Passeriformes; family Cotingidae; genus Oxyruncus; species Oxyruncus cristatus. The sequence goes on from VXAY01004955.1 coordinate 29,313, forward strand.
AAGTATATGAATAACTTGAGTAAGGCAAAGTCTATCCATGGTATATAACCAATAACTGACCTTATCATTTTTTTTTACCATTTTAATGGCAGGAATCAAATCACAGATCAGTTTTGTGAGTGTATAATTTCTGTTTCAAGAACTCGTTTGTGCTGAACAGCCTAAAACTCAGCACCTGTGGAAAAAGTTGTGAATTGTGATAAACTGTATTATTAGCTGCACAACTGTTACTGAATTCTCATCTTTGTCCAGGTTCTTTCATTCTCTGATTGTGTGGTTTTGCTGGTTGTATGACTGGAGTATTCATTATAACTTGAAATAGAAAGCAAAGGAAAGCTTTTTGTGTTGAAATGCATTTTTGTTATTTTTTTTTTTAATTCTTCCAATGCTTCCATTTTAAATAGTTTGAGATGCATATAAATATTCCTAATGATCAGGCAGTAGTCAGCCAACAAATGAACGTTTTTACATTTGCCGACAAATGAACATTTTTAATCAGGCTTCATCTGAATGGGAATCTATCATAAAAATTTCACATGCAACTTGGAGAAAGCTGTTTCTCATTTTAAATATTGCTCTTTCTTTGTAGGTTTCTTTTTGTTTAGTTGGTTTATTGTTGGTGTTTGTTTAGTTGGCTTTTCCCCCTCCCTGGATATAAATAGCCCAGTATTGGGTTTTTTTCGTCACTATGTAGAATTCAGGGTATGCGTTACTTTATTGTTCTACTTTATAATACAAGAAAGATTTTTGTTACAGAGGACAAACCATATTTTATTTTATGAAGGAGGTGATCACAGCAAGGGCTATCTCTCTGTACCTAGTATCAGACTGATCTCATTATCTCCAATTTTAGCTTTAGAAACATATGTAACCAGACTGTTAGCAATATGTGTGGTGATAATCATTTGGAAAAGTTTTCAACACCACCAGCTTTTGGGATTTGGAATCCCTCCCTTGGAAGAAGCAATTCTAATGTGAGCAGTAAGCCACTTCCCTGGCCCTGAGGTTACAACCTTCCAATAAGGATTGAATAACAGAAATACTCCCGATGCCTTAAAGACAAGAAGTGGAAGATGCTGTAGCTGGTGGAAGAGGAATGACCTTAACCTCAGCCTTCGGGTCTCCTCTGCCTCGCTCCAAAGGGAGCGGCAATGTTGGCTCTTATCTCTCACCCACAAGTTCTCACACAGTGTAGTAAAGTGCCTTCTCTGAATCCTCCCACTGCCTTGTTTGATGTAATTAAAGCTGATGAAGTTCTGAAATTTTTAGAGTAAAAGGACTGATGGACAAATGTGTGGTATAGTTGAAAAAAGTCTAATTTTCTTAGAAAACTAAGCTAGGTATGTGCATTTAATATAAAAAATAGTGAGCAAGCAAACCAAAGCCAGGAATAGTGTTTTGTTTCTTTTGCATTTTTTTTCGTAACTGTTATAATACTTTATTCATTAAAGTTAATCCCAAATACTCATACTAGTGCCTGCTATTTTATTGGTATCCTGTGGCCTGAAATTTCCCAGAAAATGTGTAAATTCTTTTCTAAACTGCTAGGAAGTTATTTAATGTAATTGCAAAAAGAGTATCATGGCCATATTTTAGGGTTTCCTATGCATATCAACATGTTTAAAAATTTGATTTTTATAGTTGGTGCAACATGTTTAAATATGTGTAATAGGTATTGATTTTCTTAGGGAGTTTTTTTCAGTGCTGTGAGGAATTGTAATAAAGCATAAAAATAATCAGGGTTTAGGGATTTGCAGCTGGACCAAGTGACAAGAATTTGCCTGAGGAGCTGCGTGCCCGTGCTGCACTTCTTTAGCAGCTTATATATTGCATTTATAGCTTTGCTTTCAGACCTGTCCTGAGCTGCATGTACGTACGCCTTGGCCACAGCATAAATGTTGCCAGGGAACTGCGATGATGGAGTGTGCAGGCAGCTCCCAGTCGGTACCACTGATCACACCGCCCAGGTGTTCGTGTCTTTATCTGAAAACGTGGCAACAAGTTCTCCTGTGAATGTCCTTTTTGTTAGAAAGTAGAAATGAATAGAAATGTTTGAAGAAAATGCATAGAAGCTTAAAAGCCCCAAATGGAGTAGGGATCAGTGCAGCATGCTGTGCGCTGATTGGATCCCCATCTGATGCCATGCAGCTCAGGATCCCCAGTATCTGAAGAGATGTAAAATCATCTATACTATCCTCAGCTTTTTTATAGTATTAACTCCACTGAATGATATTCTAAGTGATACTTCTGAGTGTCTGAGTGCCTTTCTTATTTGGATCCTAAGAAAGCAGGACCTCTTGATGCAGAGCAATGGCACACTAATTTTGAGGGAAAAATGTGAAATCAAAGGATACTAGTCTGTGTTGCTGGTATGACTTGCAGAAGGTAAATGTCCAGAGAAGAGTACTATTCTAGTTGTTCTGAATGGCAGATATTTAGCTTTTTTTTTAATGCTGTAGATAAGTCTAATGATGTTGGTTTAGCTCTGTACGCAGTACACACTCTCAAAATAGGAGGCCTGGTCCTGTACCTGAGAATACTATGGATAAACGGCATTCCTGGAAGGTCTTGCTTACATGGAAGTAGTACTGCAGAGATATAAAATCAGCTTTTGTGGGTGTGCAAGTGTTGAAGGAACAGGCTTTTGGTGTTTAGGGAAGAGGGACAAATACCTGCCATCTGTCTGATGTTATATTTGGAACTTCTGCACTGCAGTGGTGCTAAAGCTACTCTAACTCTTTTTGTGGTATTGGTAATATCCCCTCCATGCTGGTAGGTACAGGTGTGAGCTATGGCATAAGTCAAAATTTCTGTCGACTTTCATAAGATATAATTTTTCTTTTAGTGTTTTTGCGTAAGATCTGGGTAGGAAAGCTATAGGAAATTTTTTCTCAGGGGTATGCAAATTAAACCAAAAATATTTACCAGTTTTACACATGCAAACAGAAAATGTGGAGCAATGTGACTAGGTGTAAAGGGCACACAACATTAACTTTTCTGTGAATTCAGGGTCATGTAACAGCATTTAGAGGAGTGTGGGGTCTTTTTGGCAGTGTGGCAGCTGAAGGACTCCATTTCCTTCTCAGCACAGTGTAGCAGCCTTGTTTTAAAGTCAGCTTCAAGTGTAGTGCACTGTGAATGGGAGGGAATGCTAATAAAGGCATAGGTGTGTAAGATTCACACCACTACAGTGATATCATTTTTTTCTGGATTTGTATACACAGAAACTATGAATTAAGCCTCTGTATTTTTGTCTCAAGTGTAAAAAACACGTTCTATTTCCAGAAACAAAGCTGAAAAAAACACCCCACCAAAGGGAAGTTACCTTTGGATTTTAGTAGAAGTTGAAGTGATTTTTGACATGAAATGATTCTTGTCTATGCAAATTATTTTTTAGTATAACAGGCTTTTCTTTTTCTAACAGCAGAAAAATATACATGCATATTCTCAAGAAATGTTTTTGAGTATTAATTTAAAAAAAAAAAACAAAATAAAACACTTTTTTTGGAATGGTATTGAAGCTTCTCCATCATTTGGTCTTGCCTCTTCATGGTAGCAATTTCAGCCTGACTACCTGGGAACTGGTATCCACTATGGCTGGAGGTGTCATCTCAAGTACATTTGAGGGTTGTGAGTATCAATGCAGTGCATAAAGGTAAAGCAGAGAAATATATAGTTGTTCCGTTCTTTGATGGATATCTCCATTTCCCCCTGCTACTCCTCTTCATTGAATTATGTCTGTCCTAACACAAGATGTTGATGTTGCCTGTGAAAACCAATTTTAGTGGCGCTTTCTAAGTTCTCCATTTAGGTTTGGGGTTTTTTTTCCCACTGGGGTTCTCATTACACAAACTGATCCCTTTCTTGGCTAAAATTTCAGTAAGTAGTTTTTATTAAGACTTAGCCCTAACTACCTTAGGTTTAGAAAAATGAGTTCTAAGAACTGAAAATCTTCTGCCCTGAAATTCTTGGATATTTATGAGAACCACTCTGATAAAGAATGAAAGATGTTTGTAGTCATATGCCAGTTCGCATTATGCTTTTTCTGATTTTTATTTTTCTCTTGATCAGTTGGTTCAGACCTTTATTCAATTACTAAGAAAAAGTACACAATTATGAAATTAAAAAGTATTCACAGTACATCAGTAATAATTTTTAAAGTAATGATTGAAAATTCTAAAAGTAAAATATTAGTATAGAGAAAGCACAAATACTTGAGCATGCACACACGCACAAAGACATTATTGACTTTTCAGCTATGCTTCTGCTGTTCCAGAACAACAAACATTATGTATGTTAAAACTGGAGACATAATTGTTCATAGTCCTTGTGCCTCAAGAGTAGCTGTAGATAATGCTAGAAACAGTGTTTATTTATCTCGTCCTAGCATATCTGTTCTAACTCTTTTGAACTGAAACTGCAGTCTAGTTGGAACTTTCTCAGCCAGTGATCTTTTTATTTGTGTCTTCAGTAGTCATGCAATGGACCTGTGATGTTGTATCAATAAAAATGCTTCTCAAAACCAAGTCTTCAGAGGGTAAAAATGCAGTATTAGATGTCATGTTCTTTTTTGCGATTTCCCAAAAGACCTAAAATTTCACCCTACAGCAGGGTTGTGGTTTAAGCATTCTCTTTCTGCCTGTCTCTTCTTAGAATGGAAGAAAGTATCTTGCTAGAAAGTAGGGGTTTTTTTGTTTGGTTGATTGTTTTTTATGTCTTTGATATGCTATAATTAGGAATAAAACAGATAAAAGGTAAAATAAAATGAAAAATCTTTTCTTGCTCAAGTCCCTTTATAAGACTTACCAAATATATTACTGTGTTTTCAGGGTCATGTTGACCTCACTATTTGTTTTCCAATTTGCACAGAAAATTAATATATGCTAATTGTGCAAGTTAACGATTAAATCCAAGGATTTCTATTATTCTGAGAAGAAAGGACTGCAGAAGCATGATTTTTGGAAGGAATGGAGTCTCTGCCAGTTGGAGTAGCTTGGCTATGGTCAAGTCAAGTTGGGCTTGCTGGTGAGCGTTTTGCATGTGAATTGCTCTCTCTCTTTTGTATACTTTTATTAACATTGTTGCTGTTACTATTTGTTTTCTTATCTCATTACTATTTCCAGTAAATTGTGCTTATTATTACCCATTATCTTTACCTTTTGTGCCTCCAATTCTCCTTCCCATCTCGCTTCAGGGGGGAGAAGGGATGAGGGAGGAGAGGTAGGGAGCAAGCAGCAATGTGTAGAGTCTCAGTGGGAGCACTGAATTGGGAAGTACCATTCCTAACTAACGATGACATTTCTGTTTCCAAAGACTAATTCTTTTTCTTTACTTTTTTTTTTCTCCCAGGCTTCAGGGTGGAAAGTTTGCGTTTTGCTCCATTCGGATAAAAGTAAAAAACTCTTGCAGTGTTGTGGTTTGCATGATGGAGGGAACACTTTGTATTTGTTAGGAAAACTGTGAGCCTAATGTAGAACTTGCATAATCTGCTGTATTCAACTACTACAAATATAAAAGCCCCAACTGTTGTTAGCCAAGTAGATATTTTCTGCCTCAAATTACTTTATAAACTCAGCTTCACATCTCCTTATGGAAGAGAGACCAAAAATAATATTATGGCAAAACTGTATTAAGGAAGCCCAAGTCTAACATTCCAGCATGATTTACACTGAGGTTACCACATATTTATACACACATGTAAATTTACATGTACATTTATCTCCAAATATAGACCAGTCGCATCGAAGAAAGATTTACAAACCTACTCTGCTACATCTAATGCACCTAACTCACCCTCTTAAATGTTTATTTACTCAGATTTACCACAGCTCAGAAATAATCTTATTTCAAGAAATGAAGTCTCTTTTCTGTGGCTGCTTGATGGTTTAGTATGCTATTATTAAGCCTGTTTTATGAGCAGAATTACTTGGTGCGGGATGTGCTCGCCTGTAAGATCACAAGTTTGGGTGTTTCTTGGTGACCCCATAGCAAACTCTGAGATCTCTTCCCACAGGTACCTCCTGGTGCTTGGCCTTTCAGTCAGGCCTTTGCTGAGATATCACCTCCCACCTTGAGATACAGGCAATGGGAATGGTGAACTTTATGCTGCTGTCTGAATTTGGCACAGATGTGCTAGTGGACGCTGTGACAGAAGTGGAACAGCATGGTGCCTGGTTCCGATGGGGCAGCAGATCTCTGCCCTGGCTAATGACTGTGGCAGGAACACAGGACCCGCTGGTGGCATACTGCTCTCACATGAATCCCCACTAGATGTGCCACCATTGTACCAGGCTGCTTGTGCACATGCTGCACAAATCTAGATCTGGTGAAGGAGGTAAACCTGAGCCAGACACAGTCATAGCCATCCTTGCCTAGCTCTAGACTCGCAGGCAAAGGTTCAGGCTGTGACACATACTGAATGATACATTGCAGTACAATGAGGTAAGGGGTGTTTAGGTATGTTGTGTTGATCTCACTTTTTTACTCTTTCTTACCTTGAGCCAGTTTTAACATAGCCCATACTACCTCCTTTGCCTTCCCTATACAAGCTAAAGATCTAGCCTATATATAACTGTATCTGAAATTTGCTCATCATCTGTTGGCAGCAAAGGCTATGTATTCTGTGAACATCCCACTCCTCAATGCAGCAGACCAATTTATCGTAGAAAAAAATCCACATACGTAAGAATTACATTAGTAATTTATAGTTTAGAACAACAGTCTGTGGTAACTTCATATTGAAAAAATTGAAGAAATAAAATATGCATCATAAAGCTCTGTATGTGTTGATCTGCCTTGCTCTTAAACACATAGTTTTAAAAACTGTTTCATTTTAACAGCTAGCGCATGTGCTGTTGCTCAGCTAAAAGCACTTGAAAAAAGTTTTGTGACAGTCATTCTGCCAGATGACTTTTGCTATTTTTTATTTACTGGATGCTGTATTTTCATTTGTATTTTCAGTACAGATTTGTATTACAATGGTTGCATTTTTCTATGAAGGACAACTAATGTGCTAAGCAGTCCGACCAGGGCAGTAATTAGTCTGGGAGAGATCAAAGGGTACTCTTCTAAATCCCAACAATTTGATGGGGGTGAACAAACCCAACAGTCTTTCTCTTGCCTTGGTCTTCTATTAATTTTCACTTGTTTGCTGCAGAGCAGCTGCTTTCTTGTCAATCCAGTACACTGCTTGAAAAAAATCCATTTGGATGTAACAAATGCAATTTCAATGGGGTTAGTAAAACATCTACTCTTTCACTTAACCTTTCTCTTCTGCCAGTGACTTGCAGGAAGAAGAAATTCCTTGAGCAATGGTGTCTCCAAAACCCATCAAAATACATCACTGGGGGAAAGTGTGTCTGAAGCCAGTGACATGTTCTGAGATGTGAATTAGTCTGTGTCTTTGCCAAGTGACAGCACAAACCATATGTGATTTAAAGGGGAGACAACAAAAAGAGTGAATATGAAGAGCTGAATACTCTGATGAGAAGTTGCAGGTCTGGAATGGTAGTGTTAACAGCCCACCATTAGTATTGTTAGCAGAGAGATTTCTTCCTTAATGCACCCTGCTGAGCTGGATGATCTCTTGAAATCTATTTCAGCCCAGCACTTTCATGATTTCATGACAGTATCTCAGTATTTTGGCTAGTACTCGAAGTCCTGTTCTCTCTCCTTATTCTGCTCTCTATTGTCAAGTGGGTAGGGCAAAAAGAGAGGTTTGTTTCAAGTTCCTTGCTCTTAAAAGCAGAGGCTGCTGCTGTAGTCTGCAAGAAGTGAGACAGTGGGAGCACATCTGTGTTCCTGTCTGGTGCAGATGGAGAGTGAGGTGAGAGAAAAGGAGATTCTTGCTGAACAAGGAGGAAAAGGTAACATTACCGCCCCACTGCCTCACTGAACACTATAAGAAGAAATGATGGAGGGAATTTTGCATGCTGGAGCAAAAGATAGAAGTTGCAGAATGCCTTGGGATGAGGGGGAATAAAAGAAAAGAGCATCACACTGCAAAAAGCCAGTGTTTCCTTCTGTTTACTGGCTGTCTCTCTGCTTATCTGGTGAAGAATATTTTGATAGCCCCTTGCATGTGAGTGGGAGAAAAGAGATGGGGACAGCTTCTCTATGGGTTTAGTCAAGTACCTCTGCTACTATGTGCTGGTCTGAATTTTGATTCCTATGGGGTTCTCCCACTCTCTGGCTTCATATGAACACTTGTTAGATTACAGAGGCAATGAAAGGCTTTCCTCTTGCCTGGCTGGGAACTGGGCCAATGGTTTACTAAACTAAGGCAGTACTTGCTTCCTTTTGGTAGTGGTGGAAGAACTGCTACTCAGTCCCAGATTTAATTCTTGCAGGACAGAGTAACTGGAGTCAAATACTTCTGTCTGTTACAGTTTGCACTGAAATTATATCCTGAAAATGCTAACAGTTCGCAGTTAGCTAAATAGACAGAAAAGCCCTCTGGTCATCACATCTTCCCTGTAGAGATTTGTGACCACTTAAAAGTCTGCCCATTTTCTTAAGTATTGCTTGTGAATGATAGAAATCCACATATGTTTTTTCCACAACTTATCTGTAGACATTCTTTTGCAACAGGGTTTTTTTTTTGTTACTGTTCATGTCTTTGTATTACAGAGTAGTGAAGGATGTGCTTAGATCTGACTTGAGAGGTGCCCTGTTCTGTAGTAATGGGAGAACTGCACCTTCCTCTCAGTCTGCAGCATATTTGTACCCAGCAAGGACAAAAACTTCTGTGTTCCAGACGCTATCAAGTTGGATACAATTGTTTTATAGTTGGAGTGGGGGTTAGTTTGTTTGTTTTATTTTGCTTTTGTTTTCTTGAATGAAGATATTGGTGTAAAATGGGATCATTGCATTGTCAAATTCTGGGGCAGGGGTTATTGTCTCACTCGGCACCCACAAACGGTGGGCTAATTGAATCCTTACATCATGCAGACTGCCTGCAAATACAGCCAAATGGAAATGAACTCTGTCACCGCAATTGTTTTAATGTAGGTGGTTTTAGTGGGGATACTAGTTATCGTTTTCAACTTATGAGCAATCTCTTTGAGTTTAATTTTAAATTCTCAGACAATTGTAAAGATGTTTCATTCAGGTAGCCATAAGGCAATGTTTTTAATGTGATATGAAGGCTTTTAAAAACACTTCTTTAAAAAGGAGCCCATTTGCATTAAAGAGAACCTTTTCTCTTACTGCTTCTTTTCTCTTACTGCTTCTGTTCTGAACTCCTTTGAAGTGACAACATCTGAGATCTGTGTAAAGCTCAAGTGCTGTGTATGATTTCATGAATGATGTGATATTAAGTGGTTGACCTACCTATTGTAGAATTTGTAAGGCACAGAACTTTTTATTACTCAGTGATAAATATCACACTATGGAGAACCGAAGCTGTTGCTTCCCATTTGAAATGGAACCATTTTTAAGCCAGCTGTAATATTTGAAACACAGATATTCTTTGCTTTTCATTAAAATACAGAGAAATAAATCTTGATTTTTTTAATTTTTTTTTTCTCCTAAAGATATCAACTAGTATTGCTGAAAATGATCCTGCTCTATATTTGGATAAATTAAAAAATGTAAGAAAAATTATTTAGCCAAAGCTTGCTTTAGTTAAAGGAATTATTCCTTCAAGTGTAAACAGGCAGTGTTAAGCATGTTTGTCATTGTTTGACCTTCCAGTCCTCACTACATGTTCTGTTACCAGACAACATAGCAAGAAGGGCTGGGTGAAACAGAATCATAAATTCTAACATTTTGAAAAACAAGTAGGAGCTATTAGTTGTGAGTTATGGGAATATTTTTAAAAAATAAATTAAGAAAATAAATATTGTCCTATAAAACACTTTGGCATATACACTAAGATCAAAATTGTATGAAAAGAGTCATTGTACCAGCTGGGTACTGAAGACTCCTGCTCATTCCTCTGGGAGAGGCATAAGGTTCCTCAGTTTGCTAGCTATGAGGGGCAGCAATGAGAAAGAGAAATTTTTGTTAAGTGGGGAATTGGAGACATGGAAGGAGAAGGCCAGCTGTGAAATTATTGCAGTCTGTGAGTTTGTGCATGTTTATAAAGGCATCGAAGTCTAAGTCATACAAAACAGCAGGAGTTTCTTTCCCGCTTCACGATTTAAAGTTCCACAGAGATCTGCTGAGCCTTTACGGTCACAGGCATAGAGAGTAAAAGAAGGAGTAAATAATGAAAAGCAGGTGATTCTGCCCTAAGTGAAAGAGGTTTTCCTCAGGGAAAATTAGTTTGAAAAAGTTTCCTGTTGTGTTTTTCTGGTAGAATCTTTTATGACATCACTTTGAAATTGTATAGCAGCATTTAAGGTCAAAACACACAAAAAATTTTATTTTATTTTTTTTTCTGGACAGCACATCTCTTACAAGTTCCAGCTGTAGTGGAAGTTATTACAAAATGTGTTATGAAGATGAACACAGCTTAAAGGGTTCCTGAAGTCAGCAGGTTAGACAGCTTCCTAGACAAAATTTCTGCTAAATTTTCTGGAATATGTTTATGCTAGTTGTGAAGCGAAAAACAAGTATTAACAATTAGCAAACAGTTAAGTACTAGGGAAAACTTTTAATTAATCAGGATATCTTCTGCATTTCCTTCCCATCTTTCAAAAGCTCAGATAAAGGAAAAAACGTGCATAAATGTTCATGGAAAGGGCCATAGAAAACCTGTTGTAAATGGATAGATGTCTATTTGTGTCTTATGGTAATTTCTCTCTACATTTACAGAATTTAAAGCAAAACCTCTTTTTATTCTGTCCTATTGCTTTCAATAAGTAATCATATATCCCACATGTTGATTTAATGATTATTTGAAAATGTTATCACTCTGTATCACAGTTTTTAATGTTACCAGCCTGAATTTGGAATATGTTAATTATGCATAAGTGAGAACACCTCAGTAAGTAATACAAATCATATCCAGACCATTAAACATAGAAGTAAACTAAAATATTATTTCGGTGTTTGTATTGACATAATGAATTCTGTATTTGCAATAATGGATTTCGAAAAAAGCTACAGCATCTTAGGAAAAAAACCTCACCTTTTAACGGTAAATCTATGTACCAGTTCACAGGATGCCAATGGGAAAACTCCACCTGTATCTCATTAATCTTATCACTCTTCATCAATTCTGTCATATAGTGGATTTTCTTTGCATTGGAGTGGAGAAATGTTGAACCTGTTCCATGTGCAGGACTGACTACTGCCTAGTTCATGTTTCTGTCCCACAGTTCCTCTTCTGTCTATATAGAGTGGAAGGTGTCCCCTGCTGGTAAACAGGGGATTTGAAAAAGCCCAAGTCCAAATGAGAGGTTTTTATCAGTGAGGTTGGACTGCTAGGGAATTTTTCCACTCAGCTTTGTAGTGCTGTGCTTAATTCTTTTCCTACAATCATCTGGGAATTCTATTTAACCAATTCACTGTAGCATAAAGACCTAAAACACTGGTGTGGTTTCTTCTGTTTCTTCATGTTAGTTGGAGTTGTAGGTTTTGTTTTTTGGTTAGTTTTAGAGTTGAGGAAAGCTTTCTGGTGAGTGGTCTACATCCATGACCTATGGCCTGTCCTGACTGATTGCCTGTAATTGTGGGAACCCCTTTTGGAATGAATCCTATCTCAGACTCTTTGAGTGATGGAATTTCCCCAGGCAGAGGAATTTTCTTTAGTGTTTTTGTTTTCTCCTGTCTCATATGAAGGATTTGAAAATGAATGCGAGTCTTTAGGCCTAAGCAAGGAAGATGTCTGTCTTGTTCAGAAGTAATGTGTTTTGTGGGGATGTTTACTTCCTTTCTGCTGCACATTTACCACCTACTATGAGCGGCAGCAATGGAAATTCATAGACAAAGTTATGATGTGTTAATTAGAACAGAAACTGTGGCAGTTCTTTTGCCTTGGATGTGCTTTGCAAATTCACTTTGTATAGATGTTGCATTCAGAACTGTTAGGAGCTCTGTTTTTATTGTGTTACGTTTTGTCTCTGAAACATTAGAGGTGAACACTGTACTTAGCTGAGAAAAAAAGATGTTCACGTTCATAGTGGATGTGAGTTCAACTGTATTTTGATTTAATTTTTTAAAATAAATCAAAATAACAACATGCCCTCTAAGAATTAATGAAATGATGTAATAATGTATCCTGTATCATTGTGGTATTCACAGTTTCCATTCTTGCTTGCAAGGTCCAATCATGCAGCTCAAAATAGTAAAGGAATTTATTTATGTGTACCTTAAAAACCAAGTTTTTTGCTTCCCACAAAATGAGACTTTAACATTGCCTACAGTTGGTGTGAATAGTAAAAGGAACAGGAAACAAAAAAGTCCTTTGGAGCTCAGTTCAAGGGGATCTGACACACTACAAGAGAGCCACATGACATCTGCACATTTTTCTGTATGTTAGCACTGGAAAGAGGATAGAATTACCAGGAAATGTTGCCCTGTGGTTTCTGTATTGAAGTGGCTCCATCTGTGCCACCTGTGGATGACATGATTGGAGCATTAGTTCTTGCTCTGCCTTAGCACTATTGATAACTCTGCTTAACATCACCACAGGGGAGGCTTTGTTGGAGGCTGCAGTCACTTCGCCTGAGCAATGGTGTACATTGGCTCCTTCATTCAACTCTTTTTTCTGACATTATCGCATTTCAATGGGCCACCAGTGAAGCCATTCAGTGAGAACATGCAGCGGGGCTCCTGGGTGGCCCGGGACTGGGCCCAGCACCCCCTTTAATGGACTGCTGGCTGCAGCCCATTGAGCTCCATGAACTCCCTGACCAAAGAGAAGTGAGACAAAGATGTCCCTCAGTACAATGTGTAGGTCAGGGCTGGACAAAGGCAGATAGTGATAATCAAACCTGTTTGATTGCCCCAGTGAAAGGGGATGACTGCCACCACGGACCACCGTTCCCGCTGGGGTTGCGCCCTGCGCTTCACTCCGCCCATCACCCAGGCCTGGGGGCTGCAGCTCTGAGCACTTAGCTGAGCTCTTGCTCTGCTCACAAAGGGCTTTGCGTTCCCCTTATGCCTGCAATTGGTGTAATAATCACTGCAGTTTGCTTATAAACATGCATATAACCCTCTTGTTTGCTATTCACCTATACTGCATGTACACCCTTGTATGGGCGTGAAATATCAGGAGCAGCTGAATGAGTTAACTGCAGAATGAAACTTCTCTCATTTGGCTATTTGTGCCTATGATTTTGATAAAAGTAGCAATCTTTTTCAAATGTTGACCCAAGATTGGTAAATTCAAGATGGAAAATTGCAGATACTTTGTTGTGTCACTCCCTTTAACAAATATGCTCAATAAAAACATTCCTTCTGTTGAAAGAGGATGTTCATTGCTTTTTGCCAGCGATTACAAAGTTTTTTTTTTTGTTTGTTTGTTTGGGGTTTTTTTGTTTTTGTTTTTCTTCTAACTTACATCTGCTGGAACTAACACGTGTGCTATTTGCAATTGTTAAAACTACTCTGTTAAGTTAGCTGGACAACAGGTTGTGGTAGCTTTATTTCTAACAGTCAAGGAAAAAAGGTGGAGGTGAGAGTTGGTGGCTCTGAGCTCTGTAAGGGCCTATATCTAGGACAGTGTGATTTGGATTGGTGTCTTGGGAGCTGTTCCTTTGCTTGGAATACGGATAGTATGCAAGACTACACCTGTCTTTACATCTCTGTGTGCTCTCCCTCAGGTCCTTTGGATAAGGGGTTATGATTTTCTATGAAGATTAACAGAACCATGTTAGAGCAGTTAAAAGAGCTGTGAGAAACATCCTGAACCTCAGGTAGAGGTTGTGAGCTCAGCTGTCAAATTTGCTCATTTGATGAACTGTTTGGTTCACCCTATCTGTGTGGATCTTTGCTTTCAATATTGTGAAAATATCCCCTCAAAAATTTGTGTGGGTGGTAAATGCCCTGCAGCTAAGGGGAACCATGTATATGCCACTTTATGTTATGTATCTTGCACCTCATTTCCCGCTTTCTTCAGGAAATACCCTTGGGACTGAGTGATTTGATACCCAGATTATGTGTACTTGCTCTGTAATCCATCTCCCACAGAACTAAACTTGCCTTTTCTAAATCACTTCTGTCTTCACTGTGCATGTGAGTTTTCTGCAGCAGCAGACAATATAACAAGCTCTCAGCTTCTTGTAAATATCAAATTTCCATTTTGATTGAAGATGAAGGACAGGAAAGAAATGAGTAATTTTCTTTCCTTGACATTATAGTGTTTTACAACACATATTCTATACTAGGGCTTTTTTTTTTTAGTTCTGTTTTTTCACCAAAATTAAGACAAAATGGACCTAGCCTAAAAAAACCTCAGAGAGAAAATGGGAGGCATGTGCATGTAGAGGTGGGAAGAGGATGCTAATGTGGTAAAAATTAGTTGAAAAACACTGTGGGCATCTCAAATCCATACTTCAATTATTTTGAATAGACTTTGGTTTCAGGGCTGTGAAACATACAGTTGAAATAACAATATGAGAAGAGAGTTCTACAAAGAAAAGACAAGTATTGGAAAGAAGTCCTTTCAGAATGCTCAGGTTGGTTAAAATGACAAGGGGAAAAGGCTGCCAAAATAAAGAGAGGAAGCCAGGTAAAACAGCGGACCAGGAAGGAGGAGATACTTGAGACTGAGGAGATTAGAGAGATCTAATTAAAACCCCCAAATATATGTAGAGTGGCAAGAATGACTGAGCCAGTGCGTCAGCTGTGAGTGTTTGAACCCAGGGGTCTTAGTCCTGTTTTATTGGTGATAAAACTATTTCCTACGTTACGTAAACATCCATGACTTTGTATACCTTTTGGCGCCATTGCAGTTATGCTAATTTACTGCTTTTTCAAGACCAAAGAAGAACTCAAACAGCTAGAGAAGCTTTGGAAGAATGAGTGGGAAGCCTTCCTTACCTTGGTGCGTTTTGATGATTGCAAAGCAGGTAAGATAAGGTGTCATAAAATCTATTATGTTATTTTCTTAAAACACAAACACGAAGAAGCAGTACGTGGAGCGTGTGATTCTGTATGAGAAAACAGTAAATGCCAACATTTATTTTTATAACTGCAGGTAAATTGGTAGCTTCAGATACAGAATAACAAAAAGCAGATGTCACCTATTGCCTTTAAAATGAGATTTCAGCATCAGCAGTAAAGAAAATTATTCCTTTTCCTCAAATAGCTAGTGAAGCTACAACAGCTCAGTTCCCAATAGATCAGAGCTGTTTGGTCTAGGGCAAAGCAAGGACACAAGATTTTGCTGCCAATATTAAAAAAGGCAGTGTTAAGAAAAGCAATCAATGCAGTCTCTGGGGGGCAGCACACTACCACCTCCCGTGCCTGGATATAACAGCCACTTCAACTTCACACATGATCTTAGAAGAATAATTGCTTCTATTGCTAAGTCTTCAGAAAACCTGGATTTTTTTTCCCCAGGCTGCCTACAGTAAGTACCTTGCATTTATTTTTTTACATTGATTATAGGACTATGTTACTGAAAATGTAGTGACTTTGCAAATATTACCAGTTTTATGTGTGCTCAGCAGTATCAGTTTACTTCTGTTGTGCCCTTGTCTACTGGTATACCCCTCTGGTCTAAAATTACCTTGACCAAAAATGGTTCTGGCCATTTTTCCCCTGCTTCCTGCCACTTTGTTTCCATCACTGTAGAGGGTCTTGACAGGTGGAAAAGCAGTGCTTTAGAAAGGATGATTTTTTTTTTTGCTTATTGCTGAGTTGTTTCTGTATTGGGTGCTCTGGGATCTCTTCTGCACACATTACTGGAATCCCAGAGGGGCAGCTTATCTGCTTGACATTCCATAAACCTAGTTAGAATCAAAAGGGCCTATGGGATTCCAAGCATATATTTGTTCCTATGGTGTTATCAGTAATCTAGAACTGTGCAATGAATAACAAAGAGCCCAGGGGCTGATTTGTCAGATTTCTTTTTTTTTTTTGGTTATTAACTGTATTCAAACGTGTGCTATCATTGGAAAGAACAGGAGAGTAAGGAGCAGAATTTCTCTTCATTCTTCAGTAGTTTCTACAGTAAAATATCCTACTATGAAAGTAGTAAGTAGAACTCTCTTTGGACCTAGCAGATGTTTCTTCAGTTATTAGTTGTGTTTCTCAAAACTGAAAATGAACACATAAGAATGCTCTCTCTAATTTGTTTGATATTCATATGCCAAATAGGATATTTTTTTCAGTAGAAAGTTTCAAGAGAAAGGAAAAATTTTGCACATTCCAGTGAAATTTTATCCATTGGTTTTGGTTGAATACAAATTTTAGGGTTTTAGGGAGCATTCACAAGAAGAGCAAGGACAAAACTCCTAAAACTATAATCAGTAACCAAGACTCCACCAAGATTGTATAAACCTACTTGCAGATCTCCATGTTGTTTGATTTAGGAAAAAAGTTGCAAACCAGGTCTCCTGCACTGGAGGCCTCTATAAACTTCTCTCTTGCATATATGAAAGCTACAGGGATTTTCTTTGGAAAATGTGATGGACCCAGAATTGTTGTTTTCTTTAAAAAAATATTGCATTTCAATATGCAAATTAATTTTAAAATAATTAAAGTTGTGCCATGTATAAAAGCATCTGCATCTCTTCTTTTGCTGTGAATGACTGTAAGACCCCTTCTGATGTGAGATCAAGAAAACATAAGAAATTAATTGTGCTTTAAAACTTTGGATTTTATCTGCATGTAGAGGCACTAAAATACCCCATCATCTATGAGCTCCTTTTCAGTTGTGGAGATTTTTCATTTTCTCATGGTCTGCCATAGCATTGATTATTATACTTTTAAGAACAAACTATCAAAAGGCTATGCTAAAATTCTGATCTTCAATATCACTTCATAGAACAGTTGCAGGTCTCTTAACTTGGCTTTGACAACCATATTTGCCAAATCAGAACTTCATGATTATTAGCTCATGTTATTTCAGACCCTTCAATATGGAAAAAAAAAAAAGCTTATAAAGTACCCTAGATATCTTCACATATTTGGAGTTATTTCAAGTCTGACTTACCCTGATTTTACAAGGGTTTATAAATTCTGATTTTTAGATTGTTTGCAATTCAACCCTGTAATGATTTTACCCCAAGTCACTGCTGTGGGCATCTTAACTTCAGCTCTATCTTTCTATAGATTTTATGAAATGCCATGTTTGAATGCAGCAAAGAAGTGAGGCCAAACAGAATAAGTATAAGGCTTTTATGAATCTAGACCATGACACCTCTTTGTTGCTCAGCATCAGTCTCGAGTATAGAACTGTTTATATCCAGGAGTACTTTTTCCATATATGTTCTATGGTTATAAGCCAAGACTTCCGCAACAACAAACGTGGGTAGAGCTCTTCCCAAATCTTCGTTCGCGAAGCCTAGCCATGATGATAAGACAAGACTTCAACTTTAAGAGCATGTTGAGAGGGGATTTAGCATTGTGAGAACAGACATATGGTAAAGAAGTTTGTAGAATGTGTCAGAAAAGAGAAGAAGGATGTATAAGGGTCAAAAGTTAGACTGGCAGTGTGAGGAAAGCATGAAAATAGGACTAGAGAGTGTTTGAGAAGAAGGACAGGCAGCAATCATTATTGCAGGCAATTTGTGGGGAGTAGGTAGGTATTTATACTGGGAAAGAAATTATGATGCCAGGCTCTGTCACAGTGGATATCAGAGCAAGCAGGGTAAACCACAAGTCATAATTTTGGTTAAAGTAAGAAGATAACAAATACATTTTTTACTGAATTAGCAGCTTTTCAAACACTAAATTTCACAATTCATGAAGCAAAAATCCTTCTAAATGCTAAACAGCTGCTATAGGCAATTATTTTTGCAAACAAACCCACAAAACAAAATTTCCCAATCACCTCGAACTGCTGCTTTGTGTAACTCACAAAGGCTGGTTTTAATAAGCAGCCTGCCAGTAGGGAGAGCCTCGGAGAATGAGCATACCACACGTTAGTGTGGTGGTTGCAGGTTTTTTCCCACCAGAAGCTTGGTGAGCCTGACTAGGTTGGGTTGCATGTAATAAAAGCTGCATAGGATAGTTTAGTGAAGCTGCTGTGTAGAGTCTATTAGTTGTATTTAGTATTGCACGCCTTCTAATCAGAGTGAGAATTTTTATTTTAAGCAGGGTTTTCTTTGCCATCCCTGTTCTGATGATACACCTCCAAGTGGGAGGCCAAAGCATAATGAAAAAGCTACTGTATCCAAATTCTGTGGTTCAGGATCTGCAGAGGAAAAAAAGAAAGTGTCAAAGCTCTTTTGGGAGAAAGTTCTTGGGTGGATTTGACATGTCACTGCCTTACTGTGGTGTGCAGGACCGATGTGAAAGGTGAGTTGGCAGAGCAGCACTGCAGACTGTGTCCTCAGCAGAAGGATCAGGTCCAGCAGACCAGGTTCTCAGAAAGAGCATGGGATCAGGAGCACCTGGAGGAGGACAGGGTCAGAGAAATTGCTAGAAGCTCTGTTGGGGCAGTGATGTTGCCTGTTGTGAGTGGTTGGTATACGTTTTTCTTTTTAAAATTTGTTTCCAATCAAAGTCTGTTTAAGTCTGCACATCCCACTCTCTGCTTGACAGTGGATAGTGGATTGTCCAAAACTTACATGGGCCATGTCAGGATGATATTTGATGAATATTCCCTCGTTTCCTGTGTTGCAGTCTCCTCTGTGCTAGTTTTAGCATGTGTTTCTAAATTTCGCAAGATTTGGAAACTGAAATAGATGTTTTGACTGGCAGGATAGCTATTTTCTGTAGCTCACTCCTGCCTGGCCCCATCCGAGTGCCCCAGTGTCACCGCAAGGGAGGAGTGGGCTGGGGTGAGCCTGCAAGGCACAGGATGGGCTCCATGTGGCACTGTTGCTGTCTGTCGAGCTGTCGCCTTCCTGTGCCAGGTTTCAGTGGAAAAGAGAGTGAGGCAGGCTTGTTCTAAGTGTTTCAGTGATTTAGGAATTGAGCCTGGCCCACACGGCTGCAAGGCAGCGGTGTCAGAACGATTACACAGAAAACTGAATCACTCTATTGAAACACCTCCTTAAATGATTTCGTTCCTCCTGTCAGTGCAGGGGGAGCAAGGCAGTGAATACCGGCTGTAAACCCAGCATGGAAAGTACTTGTTCCACCTGCACTGCA
The DNA here is from genome assembly GCA_013399855.1 of Oxyruncus cristatus. NCBI lineage: Eukaryota > Metazoa > Chordata > Aves > Passeriformes > Cotingidae > Oxyruncus > Oxyruncus cristatus. The sequence continues at coordinate 48,468 of VXAY01004955.1, forward strand.
CTTTGAGGGTGGAAAAGTTTGGCTTTCCTCTCTGATTTACTGCTCTGTAGTAGTGAAGGGAGATGTTTTGCCCATGTTACCCTCTTTGATCTATTCTGAGTAATTTGCTGCTGTCTGCTGAATCACCAGTATAAATTTCTTTTTTATGACTGTAACCCTAATTTTTTCCATGTAACTCTTTTTTTATTTAACTTGTTGAACCATTATTGAATTTGTACTATGTAAACATCTATCTGTGGAACTCAAATCTGACAGAAGAGAAATCATTTAGGGTAGGAAAAAACTGTACTTGAGGAGTCTTGAAGGACACTCAGCTATATTTAATATCCATTGTGGGCAGGGAAGCTTCTATAAGGTGACTATTCCCTGACATTGGGAGTGTATTTACCATTAAATCATAATTGGAATATGAGATTGTGTTTTATTATCCGGAACTGTTAAAATGTCGAAAGGTTTTATTTCTACCGCAGGTCAGACAGGCATAGTAGGAGGTCATACATATTTGAACATTTACATCTTGAAAAGTGTAGATAACAAGTATATTTTAAATACTTTTCTCACGTTTAATATATTGAAGACAACATTATACTAGGTTCATCTGTATTCATGAAAGGGCTGTATGTTTACTTGAAGCTTTGAATTTGCATGGCATATATCCTGTGCAGCCTTATAGAAGAAATATTTCCATTTTAGAATTCAACTTTGGTAACCTTTGGCAACATGTAGTATCAATGGCTCTTTGTTGCTTAAAAAAAGTGAAACTGTAAGCTATCCACAAGGATATGCAGGGCATTGCTATAGCAACACAGCCTCCTTTCCAACACTAAGAGAGAAGTCATGAATAAAAGATGGGGTTCTAAAGACAACAAAATAGAAAAGGTTGTTTCAACCCCTCTAATACCTGACATTTGCAGTTATTTTGTTAAATGCAAACCAAAAAAAAAAATGTTGGGAAAGGGCATGCTTTTGTTGAAAGTATGCGTTTATATATTGGGAATGTCAGCAAGTAGATGTACACTTTTTGCATATATCAGCTTAGAGAAAGGAGGAGAAATCAACAGCCGAAGCTGACAGCATGCAATTTCTTAAAATTTACATTAAAAAATAAGTATCTTAAGTATCTATCTGACTTGAAAAACAGTGCTTGTTTTCTATCTGAATTAACATAATGAAAATATAATGTTGGAAAAACATCACCCATTTTCTGGTCTATACTTGATTTTTTTTTTTAAATTGAAATGGAAATTGTACTTCAGAAAAGGAAAGATTCTCAGCCTCAACAAATTCGTATTTTCCTTTAGCTGAATAGATATTATAATGAAAGTAAAGCTCAATCTCATTTTCTTCTGTTCCCTACTCCACTTTGTGGCCCTTAGTATTTTTCATGGAAATTATTAATGAATTAACTGTGAGGCATAAGGACAGCTGTATGGTTTGAAAGGGTCTTTTTAAAAATGCATGTTATTTGTTACTGCATTTCAATTCAGATTAAGTCCAAGAGGGACAAGTCCACTTCCTGAATATGGTCTTGTTTACTAAAATATTCTCATTAAAAAATATCCTTGCTTTAAAGTATATTACTCATAAAGCACTTTATTTGAAAAGTAGAGGAACATTTATATATTATAGTATTATTATAGTATTATAGTATAGTATTATAGTATTTGCGGTGTGTATCTGCACTTGGAATTATTTTATTTGAAATGATATCAGTGAGAGATGACTGTTGGTTATACTGGCAAATTCTCATGGAATAACTGTAAATGTGATGGAGGAGGCAATGTGATCCAGCAGTGGTGTTAAAACCCCCTCATCTGTCAATCCCATATCTTGCCTTCAAAGTGAGTAAACTCACTTCCTTCAATGCTTAAGTTTCGTTTGCTTTGGGGGTACACGTTGCTTAAAATTATGTCTTTCCACCGTGCAATAATAGTATGAAAAAAGATACAGAATAACATTGCTCCTCATCATTAGAAAACTCAACTGTTTGTTCCCTGCCCCATTCCCATTCCAATCCAGTCACTTTTCTGCCCTTTGATGTAGAGCAAGCAGATGAGACATCATCCCAGAGGATCCTGAGAAATGCTTTGAGCTATTCTGTAGCCTCTAAATATGGCATGAACAGCCCTTGGGCTTGCCAAAAAAAAAAAAGAAAAAAGAAAAAAGAAAAGGCTTCTGCAGGGTGCTTGTTACTTTGGTGTTGCTTTGCATCCCTGCTGCTGCAGATCTGCTGGTTGCTGCCATTGCTCCAAATCCTCTTTGTTCTGCTGGTGGTTCTGTGGTGTGTCACACATTGCACTGAAAGCCCTCCCTTGGCAAGACTTGTGGTTCTTTTACAGCCCTGGACACAGTCCTCTGTCTCCCTGCAGAATTCTGATTTGGTTCAAGAGATGTGCTGTGAGACAAACTGGAATGGCAAAAGGATATATCTGCATTTAATAATTTTGGAAATATTCAGCCAATAAATTCGTTTCAGTTTGGACATCTCAGGACATTGCCTATGATCACAAAGCCTGTAAAAAACTGTGTTTTTCCAAAGAAATATCTCTCCATCTTCTATCACAGATAGCCTTCACTTACACTGTTGAAGTTTTTCTAAATGAAAAGAGGCACCTCCCATCCAACTCTGTTTAGTAATACTGTTATGTGACGGTATTACCTTGTAAGATGAGGTGAGGGGGAAAGGCAAAATATCACTGGATTTTGGGTGAGAATTAAAATTTGCAGGTGTTAGCATACTATTATTCTGCTCAGCAAAACTGTTAAGTGCCAGTGCCACTGCCACAAACAGTTACCAACATGATCCCATACCAGTTATTAAAGGTGTTTTAGTACCCTTCTTAGTGCAATTTCATAATGATTCCTTTCTCCAACCCTTCAGGTGATGCGCATGCTTGGACAAAGAGGAACCATTTCATGTTCTCTTTGCCACTTTGAGCAAACTTGTAGTTATCTAATCCCACATGCCATGATAGAACGCTTTGATTTTTGGGCAGCAACTTTAAATTCCCCCCCTCCCCCCAATACTTCCTTGCTATAAATGTCAAAATTAGGCTGTTTTGACTATGCTGTCAAGATTTAGTTTTGTTTTGAGTACATGTCTGTCTAATGCACATTAAAAATGATCTGTTAGTTTATTGTTTCCTCTAGAGATAATGTTTTTGTGTTTGTCTTCTACTATTCTATTAAAACTGCAACTAAAGTTGCCCATACCTGTTTTGTGACTTTTTATACAGGAGATACATCTTTTTCACTTCCTGTCTTATCTTTTTCTGGCCTGTCTGTCTACACAAAGTCTCTTTAGCACTGAGAATGGTCACTGCTGTGATGCCACTGTCTATGCATCTGAACACTAGGAAAAGGCAAACTACCTGTAAGCATTGAAGTGGATGAACAGATTCCTTTTCATATTGCCAATTGCTGCACAAATTGCTTTTGCAACTCTCTTCATGGGAAAAATTAACATTCATCAAACCATTCCTTGCTACTGGGTGAGCCAGTTTCAATATATGTTCCAATAGTGCTTCTTAAATCATGGATCCCTCTCCTAGTTTTTAGTTGCCTGCTGTTGAAGGCCTTTAGAAGATGTGATATGGTTTACCTTTGTCTGATCCCTCATGCTTATTCATTCAATACTGAACCTCTCTAAAACATGTGTGGCCTGGCATTCTTGAGGAGAGCAACTTTCTTACTGTGATTATTTAATCAATTAGTAAATAAATTTATTTAAAGCTGCACAAATAATAAGTAATGAAGGCTGTGCAGTGCATAGCATTGCCTTAACTCTTAATGGCAAGGAAGTTGCTGTCTAAACAAGCTGGATAAACGTGCAGAGAAGAGAGAATAAAGAGCACATTGTAATGTATTTCTTGATTCATGAATATGTGGGTTTTTTGGTGAAGAGAAACACTTTTGCCTATATGTAGACAAATCCAGAGTATCTCAAACTCATGTGCTTCTGGGATATAGGATTTGTCGCAAGCTAAGGCAGATTTTTTTTTTTTCAAGAACCTCATGGAGAAAAAATTCGCAGAGTATGATTGAGAAGGTTTCATGAATGCCTTGCCAGCACTCTGTTAAAAGAGCCTCCTTTCCTCATCAATAGATTTTAATAGAATTGAGGTTAAATATTAAGTCGCAGAAAGTAGAGCAAACACCTGTTAGCTTCCGTGAATAGATGTGTATTCAACAACAAAAACTTTAATTATAATGTTTTATAGACAGACAAAATCTCTTCAGAGCCTTGCAGCTACACATCCTACTGATTACACTGTGAGTTAATTAGAGGCAAGAGTACTAGGGCGCAGCGTTGTCCTTGAAAACCTCATGATGTTGACAAGAAAAGATGTGCAAATGATTGTTTCATACCTGGATAATTTCTCTGGCTTTTGTCTCAGCTGGAATCTGGGTCTATATTTGTCCAAAGTTCTCTGAGGACTGTGTTCTCAAGCATTTCACTGATGTTAACATAATTCAGTATTCATCACAGACCATCTATTTATAAATCCCTCCATGAATTCCATGAATTCCATGAAACCACAAATAATGTTCAGGTGGTAAAACTGTAAAATAGGATTTGCAAGACAAATGTGGTTTCCACTCTTCTTTCACAGCCCCATGTTCCCCTGGTTGCTGTGCATGAGAAGTACCTCTGTTACAGATGAGTGGTCCAGCATGGCAGAGATGGGAGGAGAAGATGGGAAGAATGTCTTGGAGAAAAGAGACACACAGTTTTGTTTTATTTTTATAACAACATGCTGTTGAACAAAACAAGTGCAAAACCAGAGAAGGAAGAAGCTATCACAGTAAGATATCTACTGTTTTCTGTAAATTGAAAACAGGCATGAAGATCCCTAAGCCATTAAGTTTTCTATTCTTATCATTTTAAGGTGACTCCATGACAAGATTGTGTTTGGATACTGAGATATCAGGAGAAAAGGCCTTTACACCCTGTGTACCCTCTTATGAAATAAATGGGTGTGAACTAGCTGAGGTTGGCTTAGACAGAGGCTGTGTTCCAGGTACCACCACTACTTGAACGCAAAGAAATAAATCAAGAGGGGACAGAAAGAGGAGGGAACTCAGGTAGATAAATAAAAGAATACACATGGATATGGATGAAGAGGGAAAATAATGTAAAAACATCAGGAAAATATCAACAGAGAAAGGTGTAGGGGAAGGAGAAAAATTGTATTAATTTTGAAAAGGGTAAAAAGGAAAAAAGGGTAATTTTTTGTTCTCCTTAATGAAAAGTTTGTTGCAAAAATATATTTACATATACTTGAAATTATTTTCAATGTTGTGTGCATAGATTTGTGGATGCTTGTCTATATCTTAGATTGACTAAATTTCATTTTTCTACAGTCTCGCATGAGGTGGTTGTGTGTAACATTTTATTATATTTTAAACATATATGAAAGAAAAATATTGCTTTTCTGTGTGAAGTGCATAGAAGAGGGCTTTGGTTGCAATCCATGTAATTACAGGATAGAAAATTCCTCGTGGCAGTGGCGCTGACATTCTTCAGTTCCTATCATTTAAATTTCAGGCGGTCCTGGAAATTGTTGCTAGTTTCATACTCACTTAAGAAAGCAAGAGGCCCAAACATAGTCTTTAATCACCTTTATTCACCCTTGAATTCTGTTCAAAATTTGCTTCATGGCACAGTGGTTTTAGATCGCTCAATATCCGTTTACATATATGAACTTCTTTTCGCATCCACTGACTATTTCTGACTGTGTTGGGGTGGCCTTAGTGAATTTATCTCTGGGTTAAATGAGCAGAGCTTCATTCTGTTCTTATTTCAGAGGAGCTCACTGAGCTGGGGGAAAAAAAAAAGAGATGGAGAAAAAATTATAAAGCACTATCTGCATCCTTGAACCAATTTTATTGTGATCTGGGTGATCCTGATTAACTGAGGAGGTCCCAGATGACTGGAAGTCTGCGCAGTGTGATGCTCCTCTACAAGAAAGGTTTGAAGAAGGATCTGGGGAACTACAGGCCTGTCAGCCTGACCTTGGTGCCAGGGAAGGTTATGGAACAGATCATCTCGAGTGTGTCACAAGGCACTGTGGAGGTTTTGATTCCAGGCCTTCCTTGGTAACCAGGTTGTAACCAAGGAACCAAGGCCATGTTCCCAGTATTCCATATGATTTTTACGTAAGCAAGGGTATAAATAAGAAGGGAGTGGAAGCTCTCCCTCTCCTCTCTTCCGGTGAGGTTCAGGAGCAGTGGGTCCCTGCGTTGGTCTGGCTTATCTATCAGCTGAGGCCTGCAGTGACTACTGATCTGCCACGTGGGAGATTGGAGAGTGCCGGCTGTGTCGGGCCATCCTGTTTTTCTAAGGGATGTGGTGAGATCGATTTTTACCAGTTCTTTGTTTTGCTGGTTCTTAGTTTTGGATTGTGTATATCTGTTTTTCCCCTTTTCCCTTTTTCCCTTTTCCTTTTCCCTTTCCCTCTGGGAGAGGGGGGTGTATTCAGGATCCCGAATATTGTACGTTAGTATTCTAGCTGTATGTAACTGTCAATATATGCAAATATATATATTTTGATATAATTCGGTTGGTTTCAGGTTCTTCAGTTTCTATAGTTTTTTTTTCCTTTGCCCCGGGGGAGGAAGGGAGGGGGAGGCTTTCCTTGTGGGTTGGTACAGTTGGCGTGAAGCTAACACAGGCACCTACAGGACAACCAGGGGATCAGGCTCAGATCTCAAGGGTTTAGGAAAGGCAGATGCCACTTGACCAACCTGATCTATGACCAGTTCATCCAGCCAGTGGGTGGGGGAAAGGCTCTGGATGTAGTCTACCTGGACTTCAGTAAAGCTTTCGATATTGTCTCCCACAGCATTCTCCTGGAGAAGGTGGCAGCCCATGGCTTGAACAGATGCATTGTTTGCTGGGTTAAAACTGGCTGAACGGCTGGGCCCAGAGAGAGGAGGTGAATGGTGCTTCATCGAGTTGGTGGCCGGGCACTATTGGGGTTCCCCAGAGCTCAGTATTGGGGCCGGTCCCGTTTAGTATCTTTATCAATGGTCTGGATGAGGGGATTGAGTGCACCTCACTCAGTTTGCAGATGACACCAAGCTGGGTGGGAGTGTAGATGTGCTGGAGGGCAGGAAGGCTTTATAGAGGGATCTGGACAGGCTGGATCTATGGGCTGAGGCCAATTGTGTTAAGTTCAAAAAGGCAAAGTGTCAAGTGCTGCACTTGGGCCACAACAACCCCAGACAGCACGACAGTCTTGGGGAAGAGGGACTGGAAAGCTGCCTGGCAGAAAAGGGTCTAGAGATGTTGATTGACAGTGGCTGAGCACGAGCCACAGTGTGCCCAAGTGACCAAAAAGGCCAATGACATCCTGACTTGTAGCAGAAATAGTGTGGCCAGCAGGGCTAGGGAAGTGATTGTCCCCCTGTCCTCAGTACTGGTGAGGCCACACCTGGAGAACTGTGTCCAGTTTTGGGTCCCTCACCACAAGAAAGACATTGAGGTGCTGGAGCTTGTCCAGAGAAGGGTGATGGAGCTGGGGAAGAGTCTAAAGAGTAAGTCATATGAGGAGCAGCTGAGGGAGCTGGGGTTGTTTAGCCTGGAGAAGAGGAGGATCAGGAGAGACCTTTTTGCTCTATACTAGTGCGTGAAAGAAGGTCGTAGCAAGATAGGAGTCAATCTCTTCTCCCAGACCACTCGTGACAGGACAGGAGGACATAACTTCAGTCCAGGGGAGGTTCAGGTTGGACATCAGGAAGAATTTCTTCACCGAAAGGGTGAAGAATGGGCTGCCCAGGGAAGTGGTGAAGTCACCATCCCTGGAAGTGTTCAAGAAACAACTGGGTGTGACACTTAGTGCTATAGTTTAGTTTACATGGTGGTGTGGGGTCAAAGGTTGGCCACAATGATCTTGGAAGTTTTTCTCAACCTTAATTATTCTATGATTCTTTGATTTGAAAACTTTGTTTATGCCAAGCTGAGTCATTTGCTGACTTTGACTTGTTACAGCAACTCTCAGTAATGAAAAGTGTCAAAAAAAGTGAAACAGTATTTATATAATATTGAGACTTTCAAACTTTTGAACCTCTTTTCTTTTTTAAAAAAGGCACATTGAATTGAAATAGATCTTGTTAAAACATTGTTCTTGAAATTGTCACCTGCAGCCTTTGTTCTGATCCAAATTTACCAAAAGAGACTTTTGTTGTGTTCATATGTGGAGTAGTTGTCTTCAGATAACTTGAAATCTGTCACAGTCATTCAGAAAACATGGACAGAGATGACTGATGTTGTTTAGCACTTTATATAAACAAAAATTTGGTACGATCAACCAAAAGTAACCATCTGTTAAATATTATTATGGCCAGTACAATGTGGCAATTACTGTCACAGAAGAAACATTAGTTTGGCAATTCTTTTTTGGTTATTTTGCGTTTTGATATGCTTGAAAATGAGAGCGCAAAGGTATTTCTGTCAAAAAGGTACTGAACCTTTCACACTATGTGCAAAAAGTGAGAATAAATTGCTGACAGATTGAAATAATTTCTATGAGGTCACTCATGTCAATAACAATATGCAGAATTTTTTGTTGTTTTAGGAAGAATTTCTTTTAAGCTCTTAACTAGGAAACTGCAATTATATTTTTTTGCCTTTTTTTTTTGGTAATGCAAATGGCAATTCTCTCTTGGGTCTATTTTTCAGTTCTATAATCTGGAAAACAGAGATTGCTGACATGATAACAAGGTTCTCTTTTCCTTGCAAGACTTTGTATATTCATTGAATGATAAAATGCAATGTTTAATATTTAGCCCAGGTGAAAGGTTCTGCAATTCCATGAAAAAGGCAGGCTTAGTCAGATTCAGAAACTAAATTACTTTCTAAAACAACAGTAATGAAAAACCCAGAATAATAGATTAAGATGATCATAATATAATATTTCACAAATAATCCCAGATAGCATATGCTTTGTTTCACTTTCTTCTTTAATGGAAAGGATTTAAATTATATTTTGATGTTAACTATGTGCCATACAGTGCACTTATCCATCAATAGTTACAATTCTTAAGACTGTATCTTAATCCACAACAGATTATTAGAAAATAATAATGAAAATAAAATTAATTTTAACCTTGCAATTATTTTCTAAAATCACGATGATGATCTGTCCTTCAACACTGGCCACAGTGTTCTCAAATTCAATATCAGGGAATGCAGAAACCCCACAACTTTTTACCCATCTACCCACCATAATACAATTTACGAAGAGAAAGTACATACAAATGAAGAACCTTTCTCGAGAGAAATCAAGTGAAGTAGCCCAAAGGGTAGAATCCTTGCAGAAGACTGTTTAAAGCTACCAGAGGTGTCTAATACGCTGGAACTTCTATCAAAAGAAGAAAATAAAACTGCCTGGCAAGATAACTTGCCAGGTAAACTGGCAAGTTTAAACTTGGCAGGTAAAGCTGTTATGAAACAGATAAAAAAAAAAGTTGTTGAGCCTTAACTTGCTAAAAAGCATTAGCACAAGTAATAACAGCATTTAAAATGAAAGAAGTAGAGAGTTTCACTCTAGTTCTGACAAAGAGTAAAAGAAACATTCAAGAAAGATAAGATTTTTGCAAAAAAACCCCAGACAACCCTAAATGAAACAACAAAAAAGCAAAGAAGAGGTGTGGTTGTTTTATATATATATATTTTATTTTTTTTAGTGAAGCCTTTCTGTGTGCAGAACAAACTAAGGACCTCTGACTTAGTCATGGAAAAGGTTTAAAACAAATTTATATATGTATAGTAACAAACCAACAGAAATAAATTGTGTTAACCTGGGAAGTCTAGCAGAAATCAAAACTAAACTGTTGAATACATCCTGTGAAGGATAACTATGACTTACATCAGCCCTGATACTTAAAGAGTGTAAAGGTGATAGCTGTGAAGCCAAGTTTTTTAAAGAACCTGTACAGTGTGATGTTTAAGTTTGGTAGTGCGTGTGGACTCCATAGTGAGGTGATTCAATGAAATCATAATAAAAATTAGAGTTAGTATGTTACAGTGTTTTAATGTGTTGTAACAGAGAGGAACTGGCACAACTGGGATATTTAATAGGTGTCTCACCAATAGCTAACAAATGGGACATGGAATAAATTTCTTCCTGAATTAACAACAGGTTAAAGAACAGGGGAAAAAAATAGGATAATTGTTTTCCCAAAAGATTTAGTAGGTGAATGGATGTTGATGTATGTTATTCAGCATATTCTGAACTAGGCTAGCAAAGGGTGTGAATAATGAGACAATTTTTGGCTGATATGAAATTATTGAATAGCCAAAGCTTACTGTAAAGGGTTGCGTAAGGATATTAGTGTTGAGTGGTTGGCTAAGAAAAGATCAAATTAATGCAAAGTAATCCTCCCAAGGGAAAAACGGTTTTAATGATGAAGCTCACAGTGGTGAACTCTCAATTAGCAAAGATCTTGAAACTTTTCTGATTAATTCTTTTACGACATCAAACCAATTATCAGCAACCATCAAAACAAAAACAGAATATTACAAAGCATTGGGAAAATTATGGCAATTAAAAAAAGAATCAGAAAGCTTTATTAGGTATGTATTGATGAAATGGGAAATAGTGAATGGTTTGTGGAAGCATAGAGGGAAATAGACCTAGGAAGGGCAGAGAGAAGAGCAGAGGGGAAGATTAGAGCTATGGGACGACGACTGTGTGAGAGATATAACTTACCAGTACTCTTCAGCTTGGCAATGAGACAACAAAAGGTGGGGCTGATAGAAGAATGTAAAATTATGAATGACAGGAAGAAACTGAATAGGGAATGATTACTCACTGTGGGGTACCCAAGGAAACTGTTAGGAGCAGGTTTAAAACAAACAAAAGAAAGCCCTTTCTTGCGTAACAATATTGCACTTTGAGATTCATTTTCATGGAATGCCAAAACTACAAATAAGTTAAAAAAAATTATTAATGATTAAACAATTTGTAAAGGAAAGACCATGAAGAGCTATTAAACATGAGATGGATGATTTTGAACAGAAGTAGCTGGCGACTACTGCTCTACTTTCCCTCTTTCATGTGTTCTTTTTTCCTGAACATCAGATGCTGATCACTGGCTGAAAAAAATCTTTTAGTTTTTAGTTTGATCTAGCATGTCTGTTTTTATGGGAAACAGCATAGAGAATGAGGTTTTTTCAATACTAAATATATAAGCTCTGATTTAATAAGCTGTCCAGGCTTATTGCCAGTATTAAAGTTAACCAGGTTTTGTTTGGGTGGTGTGATTAAATGTCATATAACTGAGCACTTCAGAATCAATAATATTTTAATAGTAATCTAACCAAACCCTTCCATTAAATGATCTTTTTCAGACATTTATTATCTATCTAGTGGTGTACAAATATTTTCTATGTTGCTAAGAAAAAGTAATAAAAATAGAACATACAGCTTAAGACTCAAGAAGTACGGTGTGGGTTAAGGACAAATGAGAGAGATATATCTCCACGATCCAGCAAGGGAAGCTAATTCAGTTTTTCTACAGTCTTGCTTTAGTGAAGCAAAATAAGGAAGGAAGGAAGGAATGGTTAAGTATTTTCAACATCTTTATGCTTACAAAACAGTACCAAAAGAACAGTAATCCAGGTGGTTGTTGTCCTTTATTACTGTATGAATGTGGAGACTTCCATTCACTTCAAGAGCTGCCCCCACTAAATATGTTGTTTCTGTGGGAACAGAAAACAGCCTGGTTGGAGAACGTGGGTGTCATCATGGATCTGCAAAGCTAATGTGACAATGATCCTTTCTCTGTCAAGGTTCAACATGAACAAAACCTCTACTCTAAAACCAGTACATGAAAGGTCTACAAAATGTTAGCAGGGTTTTCCTCCACCCTTTTCTGAGGAGAGAAAATGAGACTCTTTTGCCTGCAAAGATGAGAAAGTTACAGTTTGAATTTGCTTTGCTGGTTGAGAATATTCTGAAAAAAAAAAAATCCCTAAATATTTGAGGAAGAATTAAGCCCTTAGAGCTCATGCAATGGGAGAAATGAGAGAAAATGCAAAGGCTGGCTGTTAAAGTTGCCATCAGCAACTGAAATATTGAGTTGAACTGTCAAGAATCAAGTGTTCTCTCATTTATTTAAAATGTACAAATAGGTACAGTTGTATTATCTGTAATATTCACTTCTGAAAGCTGAAGAATGGCAGAGCCCATTTGAATGGGTGTCCCACCACTCAGTCAGCTTCCTAATGGATCTGGGACTTGTATTGCCACTTGTTTCCAGGATGAGAGGTCTGGTACCATTAAACTCAACACTGGTTTCATACAACAACGAATGTGCACCTGGACAGGCTCCAGCTGTACGAGTAGCATGTCTTCCGTGTCAAGTTGAACTGGCTGGAAATACCACACGGAGGTGGATATTTGTGGTGTTGGGTATATTGCACAATGGCAATGGGCTGAACGGTCCTGTCAGCATGTAAGCCTGGGTATAAGAGAAGCACTGTCTTAAGCACTATATCAACATCCCAACCTTTGGGACATGGACAGACTCTAAGAACCTTTTATCTTTCTCTCTGAGCAAGGCTCAGGTGCTGTTGCATGTGCTTTAGTGGCCACGTTTAGGTGTTTTGAGGAATTTGTGTCAAAAAATGAGATGCAAATTGAAAGCAGGTATCAGGGAGGATTAGATTTCAAAATTACTGTCTTGAACTTTCACATTTAAGTTCTTATCTGCTCTGGCATGCTTGATGCATAGTGGTCACTGCCAATTGCTTTCTGATTACATTTGATGTATGTTTGCAGTTGGTGGAATCAAACAGTTATTTGCAGGAACGTGCTGAACTCACTTCTTGAACTCCTGGAACGACATTTTGATGAAACCAGAATAGAAATGGGATCTGCATTTATTCTGGAGTAGGGATACTCAAAATGGAAAAATTCCTCATGTGCGGTCTAGATGACACAGTATCAGTGGAGATTTGATTTCTGTGGGCCAGTGGAGAGAAAGTGTTGGGGGAAAAAAAAGAGCAGGATTCCGTTCCTGTTGTTACTCTGCAATTTTGAAAAAAGTATCCAAGACCCACAGGCTTTGTTTCTTCATGCTGTTAAAATGCAGGTAGTAAACCTTGGCTGTATTTGAAAATGATTTTGTATTTAAGACTGATTATACAATTCGGAAATTATTTTAACTAAGAAAATTAGTTTGATGTGAAGAAAACATTTCCCCAAAATTTTGAGAATTGTAAAATAGACACTTGTCTTCTTGGTGACTTATCTCTACAAGTTTGCTTTGGGCTCCTGAAATGAGTCTGTTTTTTGGGTTGTACAGTCCCAGAAATGCTGACCCACTGAGGAGAATCTAATATAAGTAAAGTATGAACAATAGCTCCTCTCCTACTGAGATACAAAATACTGAAAAAGGTCATTATCACTTCTTTTAACAATATGCAGATTGTAATATTTGAAAATATTTGCTCTCTTTCACAGTGATACAGTTTCTGTTGTCAGAATTAAGATTTTCAAGTAAACAGAGTTGATAGAATTTTCCTTTGAAGTATCCATCCAAAATTAATGCATTAAACAATGCATTTCTTCTTTGTGTTTAGTTGTAAAACTTAGTTCAGCATTTAGCATAAATATGGGATCTAATGCTGTTGTACTGTTTGCATGCTGTTACACTGGTGATAACTAATTACTGGAGGAAGGATGGGGAGAGCAGGCATATTTCTTTACATTTGCTAGGATAAAAATGGTGGAGATATGGTGCAAAATATTCTTCTTGTTAATACTGATTATGGTTTCCCATACTTTTTCGTGTATGGAACACATTTTAACGCACATAATCCTCTGTTAATTACATGACATTTCTATGGGGCAGTAAAGCAACAGTGGTGTTGGAGAGTGTGACAGGGAATGGTGCTTTTTCTTCCATCCCCCAGAATTCTCTGGCAAGGTCACTGTCTAAATGGATCACCTTTTATTTTGTACAAATAAGAGATTTTGTGATGCAGTTGCCAGAAATTACCAAAAAGTTCAATTAAATTTTCTAAATTTGAACACAGGTTTTATGGCCTTCCTTCTGCATCTGCAGTTTTGGGAGTCTTCTGATTTGTTTCTTGACTTGCAAACATGTTTTCTGGTATATTTCATGTCTGACTGTGTGTGGTAGTGTTATGTTTTCCTGAAGCTGTTGCTGTTTGTGATGGATAGGAACTGTTGGAATAATCCGTAATGATGTTAATTCACATTCACTTGTAGTGCTGCTGCCTAGATACATAGCAATTGTTCCAGGAGCCTCCATTCTGATAAGGAAAAACATACATGATGAAGAAATCACTGATTTTTAACTCATTTGTTCTTTAAGCTCAGAATTGCACTGTTTTTTTTCTAATGAAGAGAAGAGAAAGGACAGGTATATGGATAGAGTTTCTGAGGATGAATATGTATGACTTTAGTCATCCCACAATACTGTGACACATTGGTTGAACACACATGATGTATATTGTTTTAAACTGAATTTTTTATGCCACAATATATTTAAATGACAAATGTCTTGGATACCACAATACCAGCATATCACCTATTACAACACTCCCTGCTCATCCCCAGCTTTTTGAAGTGCTGATTTTTCATCGCAGTAGCCTTTATGATATCATATTAACAAAATGTTGAGAAGTGATTGCTTTTGGGATTCCCAAAAACTCCAGAACCAGTGACTACACAGACACCAATTTATTCAGGTTGAATAGTTGATGAAGGAATTGACCTGCAAAAGATTGTAGATGGAATAACTGCAGAATCTATTTCAAATGGATACACTGTGCTTTCCCAAATTATTCTCAGGTTTCACTAGACTGTGCTGTCTACAGATCCAGAGGGGATTCGCCTAAGAGTATTGAGGAAGCTGGTGGAATTGCTCACCAAGACACTTTGCATCATTTATCATCAGTCCTGGCTAACCGTGGAGGTACCAGACAACTGGAGATTGGCCAGTGGGGTGTCCATCTACAAGTAGGGTTGGAAGAAGGATCTGGGGAACTACAGGCCTGTCAGCCTGACCTTGGTGCCAGGGAAGGTTATGGAACAGATCATGAGTGTGTCACAAGGCACATACAGGACAACCNGTGGAGGTACCAGACAACTGGAGATTGGCCAGTGGGGTGTCCATCTACAAGTAGGGTTGGAAGAAGGATCTGGGGAACTACAGGCCTGTCAGCCTGACCTTGGTGCCAGGGAAGGTTATGGAACAGATCATGAGTGTGTCACAAGGCACATACAGGACAACCAGGGGATCAGGCTCAGATCTCAAGGGTTTAGGAAAGGCAGATGCCACTTGACCAACCTGATCTATGACCAGTTCATCCACCCAGTGGGTGGGGGAAAGGCTCTGGATGTAGTCTACCTGGACTTCAGTAAAGCTTTCGATATTGTCTCCCACAGCATTCTCCTGGAGAAGGTGGCAGCCCATGGCTTGAACAGATGCATTGTTTGCTGGGTTAAAACTGGCTGAACGGCTGGGCCCAGAGAGAGGAGGTGAATGGTGCTTCATCGAGTTGGTGGCCGGGCACTATTGGGGTTCGCCAGAGCTCAGTATTGGGGCCGGTCCCGTTTAGTATCTTTATCAATGGTCTGGATGAGGGGATTGAGTGCACCTCACTCAGTTTGCAGATGACACCAAGCTGGGTGGGAGTGTAGATGTGCTGGAGGGCAGGAAGGCTTTATAGAGGGATCTGGACAGGCTGGATCTATGGGCTGAGGCCAATGGTGTTAAGTTCAAAAAGGCAAAGTGTCGAGTGCTGCACTTGGGCCTTTGAGATACCTCAAAGGGGGTTGTAGGAAGACGGGGGTCAGACTCTTTGTCCAGGTAACAAGCAATAGGATGAGAGAAAATGGCTTCAAGTTGTGCCATAGGAGGTTTAAGTCGGATGTTAGGAAAAATTTTTTCACTGAAAGGTTGTCAAGCACTGGAACAGGCTGCCCAGGGAAGTGATGTTACACTGTCCCTGAAAGTGTTAAAAAAATGTATAGATGTGGTACTTGGGTGCATGATTTAGTGGTAGTGGGAGTGCTAGGTTAATGGTTGGACTTGATGATCTTAGAGGTCTTTTCCAACCTTCACTATTCCATGATTCTATGATTTTACTCAGCCTTTTTTGGAGAATGGTATTAATAAGACTGAATCAATTTCAAATCTTCCCTATGAAATCACAGTCTTTTCAGGTAAGAAACTTAGAGCCCATAAACTTTTCCCTTTCCAAAAATGGATCTGGAAAATACAAACTCATGAGAACTAAGTAGCCAACTCACTTCATAAGTCTCTACAACATAGGCAATATTCTCACTAAGATGATTACCAGATAATATCCTAAACATAAAGAATATAAAAATAGAAGAACTTGAGAGACTATATTCACATTAACAGAAAATAAGTGTCCAAGACAACAGCAAGCCCTGATATGTACCAGGAGGAGCTGAATATTTACGTTGCCTCAACACATGATACAACTGTGGCCATGCAGTTCTGCAGTCCCCACTCTGACTGCTGCTTGAATTCCACACTGACACTTCCAGCTACTTCAGCACAATGTTTTCTCCCCCAATTCCTTCCACATGTGGCTTCTACTTCCATTTTCCACAGGACTTCCCCTATTGTTTGCTGCACAAACGTGGCAAAATGTGATGTGACTGTTTTTTTCCTCCTCCCTTCTGCTTTTCTCACTGTTCTAGGCTAGTGAGCCTTCCGTCCTTATTTGTGCTTTACCTGGGGACCACATTCGTACTCTCTACAACATTGTCTATAACTTCACACTCTTTCCTCACAATAAAAGTATATTTTAGATTCTATAATGTTCTAAAATGGTTTGTAATGATGAGACCTTTCTTCCCATCTACTTCTTCTCTTCTTTTTGTCTCATATAAATGCTCTGTTACCAAACTCCCTTTCCATCTTCCAGTTCTACCCTTGATCCCCTTTATCTGGTTTTAGGGTTTACATTTCACTGCTATTTCTTTCTGTCACTACAGCTTCTCTTTTGATAGATTTAGTGAACAAGTATTCCACCCTTATCCCTTGAACTTGTAATTCCCTCTCAGCCTTTCATTTGCTCAGATCCTGTCCTATTCTGACTCCTTCCTACACCTGAACGCTCTGGGAAGTATTCCCTTAGAGAGACTGTCTGATCTGCCTTTCTTACAATTTTTATATCAGTTCTGCATGGACTATATCTGTTTTCCGTAACTGTATCTCTGCATATCTGCCTGTGAAAACTTGAATTTTAGAACCTTTTAGAAAAGGCCTCAAAAACCTGTCTCTCTACTCCAGTCTTGGCTGAATTTGTCCAGATTAGAATCTTAGGCCAACTTTCTTGTATAGCCTGAAAGAGGCCGGTGAACTCATGTTCAACTCAGGGATAGCTACTAACCTTTAATTCTAATTCCAGCCTACAACTTAATTTTACGAGAATGAATGTTGCTAGACCACAGTGACGCTCAGAGCATGGGTTTGCTATGGGTTGTTTTTCCCATTCAGGCTATCTTAATGATTCTTGCTGCAATATTTCAAATCTTTCCTGTCTTTCCACCCAGCAGAAGTTGGCATGATCTTGTGACTCTGTTACTACAGCATACTTTTTGTCTTTTGTTGTAATTTTGTTCCTCTGATGACTCTTCGTATTGCTGCAAAGATCTTCCTTCCTGTATTTCTCTTAATTCCCTTGCTTTGCAAGATCTGTGCCCCTATGCTTCACTAAATCTAATCTTTTGATTAATTCTCAAGGCTTTTCACAACTGTTTGTAGAACACTTAGGACATTATCTTGAAGACTGAGAGTGAAGACCAACCTCCAGTTAGCTCTGGAACATTTGCTATGTATCTACGTAGCAGCATTACAAGTGAATGTGAATTAGCATCATTACATGTTATTCCAATAATTCCTATTTGTCACAAACAGCAACAGCTTCAGGAAAACATAACACTACTACATGCAAACAGACAAGGAATATATCAGAAAGCTTGTTTCCAAATCAAGAAAAAGATCTGAAGACTGTCAAAAATGCAGATGCAGAAGGAAGGCCATAAAACCTGTGCTCAAATTTAGAAAATTTGTTAGAAGCCCATCCTTCTTCATCTACTTGTTGAAGCTCCTGGAAGACACATTCGGGTTTTTTTGCCATAGTATTCGTATACCTCCCTCTAAGCTGGAAAACTACTCCATTATCCTCCAAATCCCTGCTTAATATGCTTCTTAACTAAGACTAATATATGAGAGTATAAGCAGAGCCTTCTGAGATCAAGCTGAGCAAAGCTGGTTGTTTTATCTCCCCATTGATGTCTGCACTAATTTCCTCTGTACTTTGCAAAGTGAGTTGTCTGAGGCAGAGGCAAGGAGCATAAACAAAGTGCTTCAGCAGTGCAGCTGATAAGTAATGATTTTTGAAGGCTAGCATTTTTAAGAGATTTTGGGTCGTGGCCTACTGTATGTGAATGCTACAGAACATGTGCCTCTGGCTGAAGAATGAGGTATTATGGGATGGCCTTTTAATTTCCTTACTTTGGTGAAAGGTTTATTTTATTTGTGTAATAATGGTGTGTATGGATAACACAGGATGATAAATATTGAAATGGGATGTGGAAGTGATTCATATTTCATGAACTCTGGTCCTGACCTTCTTACAATTACCAGAACAAATTACATTAATTACATCGAATTACATGACAGGCAAAGGAAGTTGCCATTACTATCTATTACATAAAGCAATATAGAAAGAAACTGCCTGGTTTTCTGTGGTAGTTGACTGTAAACATGACCACTCTCACATAACAGCAATACCTACTCAGGAGGTGATGTTAGTTTTGTTTGTGTAGTTTTCATAAACTTACATCCAAATAAAAAGGTTGTCCCTGAGTGATAAAATCAAGGAAGCCTGGGTTCCTATGAATTAAGGTCTACTGTGCCCACTATTGTAGCACCTTTTCCACCTCCCTCTAAGTCTTCCGTGGTATCCTAAAGTAAGCAGTAATGTGGGTGCCATACACTGATCTCATGTCAGTGTGTTACCACCAGCTGTGTCAGTGTGGACTGATATAAGAGCAGTTTAATAACTGAAATGAAGTAAAATATAAAATAATAATAGTAATAATAATGATAATAAGGAGGAGGAAAAGGAGGAGGAAGAGGAGGAAAAAGGACATTAAAAAAAGAGAGAAGGTAATAAAAACAAAGGAAAGAAATACACAATACAGTTGCTCACCACTCACCGACCGATGTGCTCCCTGTCCTCAAACAGTGCTCAGCCCCTCCTGGTCAGCTCACCCGTGGCATTTCATGGTATGGAACATCCCTTTGTCCGGTTCAGTCAGCTGTCCTGACCAGGCTCCCTCCCAGCTTTTTGTTCAGCTCCTCACTGGCAGACCATGAGACATTGGAAAGTCCTTGACTTAAGGTAAGCACACTTACCGACAACCAAAACATAAGTGTGTTACCAACATTATTCTTGCGCAAAATCCAAAACACAGCACTGTACCAACTACTAGGAAGAAAATTAACTCTATTCCACCAGGAGAGATATGTACAAGTTTTCCCAATACCTGACATAGTTGAATTTTTTAGTATCCAGAAGGGAAATTCACATTTCAACAAAAATATTTTTTCTTGATTTTTTTTTCAGTGGGAGAAAAAAGCTGAAAGGCACAGATAAGATCTTGTTCCTCCTTCACTTTGTTTTATACAACCTTTCACTTCTTTCTTCCCTGTAGAGCTTGTGGTGTGTGTTTTGCTTTTGCTCTTTTTCCTTGTCCTATTTTTCATTCTTAAAAAAAATGTTATCCCTGTTGTTATTTTTTGTTAAGAAAAAGAATTTTAATTAAAATCTTTCAAGGTAATATTTTTTAAAAAAGGAGAAAAATGTACAAAAATAACTGAGTAACTCCCTCCTAATACTTTTAAAAAAGTTTCTGATTGTCTGTGAAGAGTTTAGAGAATGTGATAATAATAATATGTTCTAGATGCTGGTTTAATCCATTATGCATATTATTTCATACTTTTGTAGGTAGTTTTTAGTAATCTGAAAGGTTCAAGTAGCTTAATAAAAATGGCGACAACTTCCTTTTCTGTATGTGTGAACAGAGCAGACTTTGAATGTAATTTATACATTAACTTTTAAAATATTGGCAGAATTTTTCTTTAAATGCATAGCCGGATTTTTCGTCCAGTTCCTGGACTTATGGGCACTAGATCCCTAAATACCTGTGAGGAATGGGGTCTGAGACTCTGCTAAATTAACTGACTCTTGGGAGACTGTTGTAGCAGCTTCATGAAAGACCACGTGTAAAAAGAGCATGTACAGGTATTTGCTTGCACATACATTTTTCTCATGCAGTAGGCGCATTAGGAATAAACCAAACTGCTTCCATAAACTCCTTTTTGTTTCCTACGTAGCTGAATGTACAATTTGATATGTGTAAAAACCCCCAGCCATTAACAACAAATGGGTCTTTAAAAACTGCAATTAATCCCCTAGGTGAGCGATGAAGCAGTCATTATTTGCACATAAGCTCTTCAGTTTCAAAAAATATATAAAATCTCAAAAAATCTAATATTCAAAAATCTAATAAAATCTAATAAATTAAGTCAGGAATACAATCAAGAAATTAACATGCTTCAGATCTTTGCAAAAGAGACAACAAAATCCTTCAGAGGAGACAGGAGAGGAAAGGTTTGAATGAAGAATTAAAAAAAAAACCAGAAAAAAAAAATTAATCCTTTTAAAAAAAGGATGAAAGTGGTAAATCACAGCGGTATCCAATGCAGCATCATTGGAGGGAGTGGTGTGATTAACATGGGTACCTGTGACCTTCTATCCCCCCGGGGCATCTTTGGCATCAGCCCAGGATCAGCCTCAAACTGGCAATGTCAACTTCTCTGTCACCATTATCTAGAAAGCATCTTTAAAAAATTTGATATTTGTGCATGATTAAAAAAACTTCCCTCTTGTTGTTCAATCAAACACTTTAGAATGATGGTCCAACACTCTAGTTTGCTGAATAAATAACATTTCTGCTATAGGTGCACTGTGTCATCAAGATGGAAGATGCTAAGACAGTCCTGGGGCTGGGGACAGTTGTATTGTGTATGATGAGATTTCTGCAGGAGCTAAATATTGTAGAGATCATAAGAATGGAAAATCTGAAGAAAAGAGTAAGGCTTGTACTTTGCCTTGCATTGACTGAAGCATATATTTGCTGAATTTGTGCAGAGGAAGCTTTTCATTTTAAGGCTGCGTAACACAACAGGAGGACTTGCCTTACAAGTGTAATCAGAACCTATAATGGTTTTTATAATATAACAAACATACATACCTTTTAAACTATGGTGTTGAAATCCAAGTCTTCAACAGCATAGTCTGAAATGTCATATGTATATCTATGATGCATAAGACACAACATGCATATACACACCTATGATGTGCCTATGACACAAGATGCAGGGAGAGTATGGGGCACAGGATTTAGCCATTTCACAGTAAATTAAATAGGACTCCTGAAACCTTTTGAAACTGTACTTTTTTTTAATTTTATGATTTTTAGCTTGCTTTATAAGTGTTTAGCCTTGCTACCCTTTTCCTGGAAATCTGTGACACTAAATTTACTTGTTTGATATGTTATTACAATTTTTCTTCAAGGTAGCATTGAGCTTTGGTACTTAGTACTATCTAATACTGTATAATAATTTAAATCCACTTTAATGACTTTTGTAATATAAATGTTTTAAGTAAAATAACAATTATTTTAACAAGTGTTTCCAGATTCCAGGCATGTGTAAAGAAGATGAGGTATGTAACATGTCTGACCAGATAACTGCTTTTACAAATTATATTCATTCTTCTTTATTTAGGTGCAAAATGAAGAGAGTTCAGTCTAGTTCAAGGAAAGCATTGTGGTAAACAGACAGCTTAAATGTGAGCAGTGTAAAGAGCAGCAGCTTGCAGAAATATTGCTATAGATACTAAGACCGTATCCTGCCTCGCTACGGACCACACATAATTGAATCATGTTCAATAGAAGGCCATTACAAAACAGGGCTGATTTGCAATGCTAATATGGTGAAGACAGCTGTCACTGGGAATTAAATATGATCATTCAAAGCCTGAATAAATGAGGTGCCCATTATATTCTGGCTCTGCTGCAGCCTGCTTAAAGAACACAGATAAATGATACTGTCTCAATAACCAGCTCAGTTTTTCCTTCTAGCCATAGAAATATGAAGAAGACAGAGGGAAGAGGGAGGGCACACAACAACATCAACAACAAAAAGCAGAGTCAATTTACAAAGACACGCAGAGAACCAATGCCCTACGACTTCATTTGCAACAGAACAGTGTTTGTGGAAATAAGGAGAAAAAGCTCTTTAACCAAGCTAACGTGTTTTAGCATAGAGCAGGCATACTTATTTACAAAAAAACGGTGAAAAAACCCAGGTGTCTAAAAATCTCAGTCAATGATTTTCCAAAAGAAATCAGTTAGAGATGCCAAAACGTCAGATGAACTGGAACAGAGTCTGCCAAGAGTGACAAAGGCTAGGTTAAGGTAAATTCCTTATCCTTTTGACATTCAGTACGTTCAATCCCATAAGGTATTTCAATTCAATTTCAATGTGAACCATAATCTATACACAAGGAAAATACTGATCAAGGTGAAAGAAATTTGCATTTGTTTGAAGAAAAAATTTGTGCCATTTCACAGACAGCAAAAAGCCCAACAGCGGTAAGAAGAAGGAAAAAGAAAAGTTAATATAAAAATGAAGGGTATTTCTACTTCAGGTAAGAATGTCACAGTCAATTACTAGTCCCTCATGTAGTTAGTTTAGTCCTAAGAGGAATCTGCGTGTTTGGAGCTGTAGCTGGGCAGTGCATTGAAGCAGACAAATCCAATGAGAGCTGTGCAGGGCCGGGGATCTGCATTCCAGAGGTAGGCATCCTCAGGCTAGCCTGCTCCGTGTCTTGGTGGAGCAGCTGCCTGGGCTGTGGTGCTCGGATGCTGGCAGACGGGAGCACTGACAGCTGCGTGACAAGCAATGCTTTGGTTAGTATCTAATTACCAACTCATGCCTATAGAAAATGCAGTAAAAAATTTGCACTTTAAAGGAGAAAGGAGAAAGAAGACAAAGTAGTAACTCTCAGAAATCCTGCAGACAGCAGGTATGCATGTGTGCAAGTGCTTCTTTAGACCTGTGATATCCTCAGGACTATAGAGTTGGTTTTCTTCCATTGAAGTATTTGCCCACCCGCTGCCTCTTCACAATGTTTTACATTTTCCAATAGGAAAAGCAGCTGTCAGAGCCTATAAATAGTCAAAATAGGCTGGGCAAAGTGGGAGGAAAGGAGTTGAGAATAATGATGACCCAGGCCACTGTGTCTTGTAATGCCAGCTCTCGGAGCAAGGTCTCAGACCATTCTGGGGTCTTTAACAGCCCTGTGTAGGTACTAAACAGGCAACAGTTTTCACAGTGGAGTTGGCTGTGCACGTGAGGACATATGCTGGTCTAGAACAGGGAACTAACTGCAAAGAAAATAGAGGTATGAGCACAAGATTAACACATTCACTACACAAAACCACCACCACCAAAAAAAGGTTTAGAAGGTATATGACTGAAAAATTGCATTTGACATATGATTAAATACCAGCAAGTGTAAGGTCATACATATGGCACAAGAACACAAACCAACAGGGTGGGTACAAAGTGAGGATTAGCTCTTTATAAGTCAGCAAGTTTAGGAATGGGTGGAGTTTTAAAGATAAGAAAAATAGATGTGAAGTTGCAAATGGAAGCACAGGCTGGTGTTGGTGAAACATATTGTGAGTCAGTGCATGAATGAAAGCAACAGTGTTTGCAAGACACATGGCGTTAATGCATCTGCACTTGAAATGCTGTGTTTGCTCATATCCTCACATGTACTGAAATGCTTACGAAGTCAACAAGGACATTTAATAGGGGAGAAAAACATAATACATGTGTAATGATGACTAGCACCATATCTCTCTTCTTTAGAAACAGGAGGATTCAGAGACACAAATAAGCCAAGCTATGCCTGAGGAATATTTATATTTATATTTTTGAAAGAGATTATGAATGTATGAGATACCAGTGTAAAGCAGGTGTGAGAGGATTTTCAAGGCCAGAATCCTTTGGTATCTAAACATTTTGTAGATGAACTTCACTTGTGAAATAAAATAGAGCAAGGCCAAAAAAATACCAATTTGAAATCACTATTTTAAGTTCCTTCTTCTATCATTTACTTGATAACTATACGGTTTGCAAACCCATTATCTGTGAGCCACTAAATAGAAGGTCTGTTGTGCCCTACTGTGAGAATACCTTTAATGGATTCTCTATTTTCATAGTTTCACTTGGGGTTTAGTATTTTTCCTGTTTTAAAGCCCAGGGAGGAAAAACCTTGTATTAACTGTTTTGAAACTCTGTGGGTGCAATACAGCAGCTGTATATTTAATATCAAAGCTTTTGATTATGTTTAACTGAGGGGGTTCTTCTTCCCTACTCTATTCCTTCCAGTGCCTCACATATTCCCTGTAGATTTATGCATTTTACCACTTAAACAATTTCAAAATACATTTTAATTGCTAGGTAACTCTGTCTGTAGGACTCTGAGTGATGCAGGTTTGTTGTTTTTTTAAAATGTGACTGGAAATGCCACAGGTGAAACACAGCCAGAGAATTAACCAGTGAACAAGCAAATTGTCACACCATGCATGATCCCACAGCGCTCTGCCTGTGTGAATTCCACAGATAAGTGGAATATGTATAGCAAGGCCTTTCAAATCCTCTTCTGAGTCTGGACCTTTTGTGGTGAGACTTGGAGCAGGATTATTCCCATATTTCTTCATTCATTCCATCTCACAGATTCCATGGCCGCAGCATTATCTTGTCCTTCTTCTCCTTTTTATTAGGTACTTTTACTACCAGACAGATTATTATGTCCAGGTAATCGCAATTTTACTGCCAATATTACTGCTTTTCATACAGGGGCTACTGTGTTTATTTCACAGCAGTATATGCAAGACTCATTTGATAGCTTTCTCCTCAGGAAGGCCTTCATGTGTCCCTGGATGAATGAACAATCTTGATCCTTTACAAAGAAAAGGTAGGATAATTCACAATTCTCCATTCTCAGTAAAGAACTCAGCATTCTCACGTGTTGTGACTGTAGCATTTAAAACTGTAGATGCGGCAAATGGTCAGCAATTCATCCACAAAGTATCCTGCTAGCAGTGTGAAACCAACTTTAGCGGTGCCAAATAAACGACTATTCTGTTAATAAATGAATGTTCTATGCCAAAGTGACCAGTGCAGTAGCTGAGGGAAAGACTGTGGATGCAGTCTACCTGGACTTCAGTAAAATTTTTTGATACTGTCTCCCACAACAACCTCCTTGAGAAACTGGCTGTTCATCGCTTGGACAGGTACACTGTTTGCCGAGTATGGAACTGCCTGAATGGGCAATGCCAAAGAGCGGTGTCAAATGGAGTTACATCCAATTGGCACACAATCACTGGTGGTGTTCCCCAGGGCTTATTACTGGTTCAGTCCTCTCTAGTATCTTTACTGATGATGTGGACAAGCAGATGGAGTGAAACCTCACTCAGTTTGCAGATGACACCAAGCTGGGTGGGAGTATAGATCTGCTGGAGGGCACGAAGGCTTTATAGAGGGATCTGGACAGGCTGGATCTATGGGCTGAGGCCAATTGTGTTAAGTTCAAAAAGGCAAAGTGTCGAGTGCTGCACTTGGGCCACAACAACCCCAGACAGCACGACAGTCTTGGGGAAGAGGGACTGGAAAGCTGCCTGGCAGAAAAGGGTCTAGAGATGTTGGTTGACAGTGGCTGAGCACGAGCCACAGTGTGCCCAAGTGACCAAAAAGGCCAATGACATCCTGACTTGTAGCAGAAATAGTGTGGCCAGCAGGGCTAGGGAAGTGATTGTCCCCCTGTCCTCAGTACTGGTGAGGCCACACCTGGAGAACTGTGTCCAGTTTTGGGTCCCTCACCACAAGAAAGACATTGAGGTGCTGGAGCTTGTCCAGAGAAGGGTGATGGAGCTGGGGAAGGGTCAAGAGCACAAGTCCTGTGGGAAGTGACTGAGAGAAGTGGGAGATTCAGGGAGGCATTATTGCTCTCTACAACTACCTGAAAGGAAGTTGTGGCGTGGTAGAGATCAGTCTCTTCTCCCAGCAACAGGACAACAGGAAACGGCCTCTAATTGCACCATGGGAGATTTAGATTGGATATTAGAAATTTTTTTTTCTCTGAGGAGCTGGTCAAACATAGGAACAAACTGCCCAGAGAAGTGGGTGAGCTACCACCCCTGAAGGTATTTAAAAGATACGTAGATGTGGTGCTTCGGGACATGGTTTAGTGATGGACTTGGTTAACAGTTGAACTTAATGATCTTAGAGGTTTTTTTCCTAACCTAAATGATTCTAAATATCCTTTTGTAGCTAATTTGTCAATTTAGGGTTATATTGTTTCAGCATAAATAGAAAGAAAGAATCATAAAGCACTTCATTAGAGTAAGTAAATTTAAATTGGCTCTACCACGTATGAGGAATCAAGCATGTAAGGTGCTCACAAGAAATGAAGCAAATGTTATTGTAATTGTAAGATATATATTTGATTTGTACCAGGGGAGTTCCAAGAAAACTAAAACTATGCATAACCTAGGCAAAAATTAAAAAAAAAAAAACAAACACAGGAAACTGCATGGGCATGTTTTTCAGAAACAAGGGTTTTGTCCCCATCCATCTGCCTCCCTTTCTATACTAATAACAGGGCTAGTGAATCTTGATTTAAAAAAATCTTGGCCTTATGCTTGACTGCGATACCCTCAGTCCTTCCTGTTCTACTTCTATCTCCCTATACTGCTGAAAGAAAAGGGACAAAGCATACATAAACACAGTATGACTTACAAACAAAGCACTTGTAACTAAAGACCAGGGAAAAGGTGAGAGGAATGGAGAAACAGGTGATCTTACTATCAGTACTGGAGCAGTTTCTGCATATTTCAATTCCAAGCTAAGCTGAATACTGTCACGTTCTTGCTATTAGCTCTATTTATTTCAAATTCCTCTTGAATGCTGCTGAAATCCATGGGAAGATTACTGTTCATTTCCAGGCTTTAACTACATTTATTTTCCTTTTACTTGTCTTAAGGTACTAGAATCTAAGTTTTCTAAAATACATTCTTCATGATGCCTAGATCTTGTTTGATTTCCTATTTTATCTAGGTATCTAGAACAATTAGGAAAGAAGAGTACAGATAACGGTGATGTTGCTTTCACCTAGGAATGGAATAAAATCCCCTTTGGATCATCTTCTCATTGCAATTAAGGAATGCAGCTTGTGTCTATGATGGAGACATAGTGTGGTTTGGTGTTTGTGGGTTTTTTTTAAGACTTGCACGACTCACATTTATTAAATTGTCACATTGATTAAATCAATGTTTACCACAGTAAATGGTAAGTCACTGATGGAGACTAATTGCAGTGTCTCATAAACAAAGATTGTTGTTATATTTTGATTTTTATTTCTTAATTTTCACCTATCACTGAAGAACTCTGAGATTTCACTTTT
This sequence comes from Oxyruncus cristatus, assembly GCA_013399855.1. NCBI lineage: Eukaryota > Metazoa > Chordata > Aves > Passeriformes > Cotingidae > Oxyruncus > Oxyruncus cristatus. The sequence goes on from VXAY01004955.1 coordinate 76,096, forward strand.
CATGATAAGACAAGCTTCACTGTTTTCTAAATTCCTAGCGGCACACTGTGCCATAGCTTGGCATCAGGGCTTCAGGTATTGCCCTTATTATCATGCCATGCAAGAGATGCACTGCAAACTGAGTGGAACGTTATAAAATCTTTGAAACCTTTAAGTTACAGACCCACGTGCTTAGATCTCTACATAATCTAGCAATTATTGCTCTTTTCCTGTTATATGTGGATGGATGCAATTGGGCTAATTAAAACCCAGCATCAAAACATAGAGTAGGTTGAATATTTTTGTTTGAACTTCTGTTGTTAATCTTGTGCATAAACTGTAATTTATTTCCTTTTCTCATTATGCGTTAGACTGAATAGAATAAGTGTTGTGCTCAAGTGTTTGTGCCATGTTGATAAGGTTGGAAACATAGCTATGAGGCTGTTGCACAGCAACGACTGTATTATTTTTACATTATGAGACCACAGTAATTTTTATATGTTATACTCAAAATAGTAAAAGAAACAGCACATGAAGGCCTTCAGTAGAGCTTTGTTTTCATTTTCCATTTTTCAGTCATTTTGTGTCTTTCCCAAATGGTCTAAACTGTATTATACTTCCTGTCAAATTTAATTAAAAAAACTCCCAACAACTTCGTATTAATTATCCAATTAGGGGGCATAAAATGTTCTTTCTGTTCCTCTCTATTTTTATTCTTGTTTATTTTTGAAGTGTGAATGGGGTAGAAAATCTATCCAATAAAAGAGAGATGGAGATAATTGAACTCTTTTCACATAGTCCCAGGTAGAAATCAAATCCAAGACCCAGAGGTGAAAGTTGAGCTCTGTAACTACTTTACCGAACTATTCTTGGTAATTATCAGCATGAGCATAATTATTAACATTTCAATTATATTCACAGTATTACATCTCTCCAAGGGGTTTAACTCCACTGATTTTCAATTTGTCTTATGTTTTTGGTAGACATCCAGTTGGAACAAAGTTGCTGAATAATATTTTTAACACAAAAGGGTAACATACTTTTCAAAATACAGGATCTATATGTTTTGTCCTCAATGACACTTGTATGCTTCCAGATTTTAATTGCTTGGTAACACTGCTTGGCATAGTGAGCAGATTTAAATAGATTTCAATAACTTAATACACAGGAAATAAAAAAGTATCCAAACTCTTCTCTCTAAAAAACATAAAGTTTGAAATTGAGATCTAGATTAATAATACTTTATCCTTTAATTTAAAACTATTATTCACTCTTTGCTGCTTTATAACTTTTTACATATGTTTCTTAAATTTATTTGGCCATTGTGTGAAGTCAAATAATGTATCTTTTTTAAAGTATTTTGTGTTTATATTTCTAAACTTCTTTCTGAGTATTCAAACTTAAAATGCTTAATAAAATCAGGATTTGTGATGTGGGAACCATATGAGAGATTTCTGTGCCTTTATTAATTCTATATAATCATCTTTACTGCTTGTATGTTATGGTTGAGTTTGAGTTACTTGGTATGTGATCATCTCTGAGTAAAAGCACCATATTGTTCTGTATTTATAGGAGTGCTACTTTCAGGAAAGGCTTATCAGAGAGACCAACCTATCTGGAGAGAATGGAGATTTCAACTTGAAGACTGAGTATAACAGCAGAAGTGACTTTCATCCTAGAGACATGTGAACTCTTATCACTTTAGCTAACTAGGCAAGCATTTGTTAAAAAATATCTAGATGATAACTTGTAACAATAATTTAAAAAGATAAGTTGAATGAAAGCAAAGTTGTGTAAATATGTGTGAAGTATTAGCAAATCTGTGAGAATGGGTTTAGAATATTTTATATGGGCAAATGAACAGTAAAATATGCAAAACTGTTGAGCTCTTGTGTCTGCCAAAAACACAGGTCAACTCACAGAAAAGTTCTTGATCATTGCTACAGAAAATGGAAGTTTGGACCAAAGTTATTATACACCTGTTTCTGTAAGTTTCAAAAATTTTTATGCTAGCCCTAATTTCCCTGAAATAGATTTGTTAGAAAATGCTGCAACTAGAGAAGTGAGTACGTATCTTGAATCTATTGTTCTCTGTCATCTATAGGTCTATTACCTGCCCTCCAGTCACACTGTTATGGGCAGGAATTCAAACAGTTGGCAGAGCTGTGCAATCTCAGATAGGTATATGGTGCCTCTGAACCATTCGCAGCCTAGCTATCCAGGGAAATGGTGTACAAAATTGTATTTTAAATAGTGCCCAGACACAGATTGCATACTGTATTTGTGACTGATTAAATGGCACATTACCACTGCATCAGCAGTGGATTCATCCTGAAGCTGGTGGTAATGGGAGATATCAGCTGTAGAACCAATTTATGGTGGCTTTGTCATGAAATTTTAACAAATACACACTGTATGATACCCTTTTATGGCTGTAGCTCTGTTTTGTCTCTCCTGACAGAAAATGCATGCTCACTGCTTGACCCATCATCTGTGTGTGAGTGCAATGCTTCCTGTCTCCACAGTGCCTATGCTTAGGAGAATGCTGCAGAGTTGCTGTACTCCAGATGGAGAAGCTGCACTGTTCCCAAAACTGACTCATGAGATGAAGGTTAGCAAGGATCTGCTAAAAAGGAAGGCCAGGGGTAAATGATAATGATAGCTGCCTGAAACAGGAACCAGAGCAAATGGACTGACCCTCTCTTAATAGTACTGATATATGATGGGCAGGGTTTAAGCACGTTGGGTGCTCAAACCAATCTGGAAAGTTGTTAAGAAATTCAGTTGATAGTATTGGTGACATAGTTATTTGTGTCATATTCATCTCTTTTTCTCTTACTGCTTTTTTTTTTTTGGTTTTGCTCTGAAAGGACATTGTGACACTGGGAACTTGACTTCAATGTCCACAGCGTAAATGGTGCTGTGGAGATCTGTTTAGTTATACCTCACTAGAAATGGTCAAAGAATAAATCCAGTCTTTTGCAAGAACTGTGTTAAAAAACATGACTGGCTAGTGCACAGTCAAGTTGTTCTGTGGCCTTCAATTCAAGAGCCTTAAGTCAAGCATATTTGAAAGCATATGATGATCTTGTGCTAGGACTCACCTCTGAGCAAATAAGGACACCTGCTTTATTTAGACAAAACTTCAGTGTTTTCAGCAGGTTTTGCACCGCAGTAACTGCAAAAATCTGCCTGCAAGTAGCAACTGATGTAAAGAAGTTCAATATTTGCTCTGATATTTCCTTCATTCTAAACCAACCAACCAATCAAAAAAAAAAGCTATGTCCCCTGTTCTGTCAATGTTATAGTGTTGTAGTGTATATTCTGATCACATTATGTCATTTATCTGCACAGAAAAAGAGAGTGTGGGGAACTTACAGAACACATGCCCTGATGTTAGCTTAGATGTACAGTTATGTTGCTGCTCTAGATGGTTTGGCTATATATCCATGTGAAACACGGGCTTTGACAGTATTTATGTGTTATATTTGATCCTGAAGCAGCAATATATTAAGGAATGACAAGTGATTTACTTGTATAAATAAAAGGATGAAAACAGTATGCGTGGATAACTGGAGAAATGTACAGAGGTACTCAGAACTCTCTGCTCTTCCCATTGTCATTGACAGGAGCTGGTGGTGTTCTGGGTATTTGTTCTTAACCCCAAAACCATAAAAAGAGTTACTAGTCTTATCATGTAATTATACTGGATGAGAACATACAGCAAAATTCAACAGCCATCTTCATTTTTTTTTTCTAGTTTCAGCTAATTCTTCTGTACAAATAGGTATTTAAATAACACAGGCTGTAAAAACAGCAGCAATGAGCCAGAGTGTATGTGTATAGAAACTCTCTAATATAAATAACTGCCTTTTAAAAATCACTGTAAACCATGTTTTCTATAATTATGACAAACCCTAGAGTTTTTTTACCCATGTAATAGTAATTTTTGGTGTCTTCACCATTATTTTCATTTTTATTTATTTAACTATGACTAACTTGAGCAGACAATGTTAAGTGGGGAAACAGATGTTGTTAAATAGCCTGTAATTATGCCTTTAGTCATCCGTTACCATCACAAGGCTCCTCCTGCTACTATGACCAGAAAAAGTGACCTAACTGATTTCACCAGTAGCCTTGCCAGTGTCTGATGCAGAATAGATGGCCTTATTAAGCAATCAGAAAAAAAAATAAATAAAAATCAACCATTACAGTGGAATAGTAATCATCAGTGTTTATACTAGCCCCACAATGCACAATCAGAACCATGAATTCTGCTAATTGTGTACCTTTTGCATCCAGAGGTGCCTGCAATAGGAAACAAAAGGGACTTGAAAATTAGTGTTTGTAGCAATTAGTTTTTGTCTAAAGGTGTAGCCCAGTTCACGGAAGCCATGATTCAAACGGGGATTATTATAGTAACTATGGTATTTAAATGCCCTCCGTTATTATTCAGCATCAAATTTAGCATTGCAGAACTAATTTGGATAAACTCTTTAAAATATGTTTGTAGGGAATTTTTAAAGTTGCAAACTGCAAATAATTTATTTTACTCTTCTTTATTTTTCCCACATCAGTTGTTCCCTTATAATTATGAGCCTGTATCAGAGTCACTGTGGATGTGATCACATGTGTTTACTGTTGAATAGATGAGACTTATGAATGACATAGTGGAGAGTGTTGGACTATTATTTTTTACAGAACGATGTGGCATGTTGAGGGATTTCATACTTCATACAAATGTAAGAACTGGAAGTTTATTTTTTATAAACACAGCTACAAATTCACACCAGTGAGCAGTGATATACAAGTCCTTTAGAAGAGAAATTTAGTTATGTAATTTTCTGAGTAAACTGCCAGTGTATTTTCAGATGGAGCTCAGTGAAAGCTCAGTAGATTATATTAAGTCGGTTACAAAAAGCCTTTTACCCTTTTCTTTCCTTTGAATCTTTAGCATTTCTGACGTAATAATCTGATAGACAAATCTCTGTTCTTCAGTCCTTACCATTATAGACTCCCTGCTGTAGGTGCTTAAAGGGCAAATTAACAGTAGTACAATTCAAGTAACCTCTTCACCTTTGTATCAAAGCATCAGCTGCATGTTCTTGCTTTGCTAAAGCTGTCCATATGGTTACAGCAGACCTGTGACAATAGCATACAAAAAATGCTTAGAATTCAGGAAAAAAAACGACGGAAAGATATAGGAAAAGGGAGGCAAAAAGTCTTTAAGTCAACCCTCAGTCTTAGCTCTGCTCTTTAAAGGTTATACTGAATAACGGAAATGTATCATCTGCAATTTATTAATAAGTTGCAGCCTCATTAGTTAACTACTGTTTAATCCCTATGTGATTAACTGTGTGACCTTAAAAAGATTGTTATTAATACAAAACATTGCATTATGAAACTATTAAGTTATAGGAAAATATTGGTACTTTGAAGACAATCAGAATGATAAGTGTGATAGTTTTTAGAGATACTATACCAACATTTCCTCTGACTGATTGCATTACATATTGATATTAGCAAGTATCAGTACGTAGTGCAATCAGTCAGTGGAAAATGAGTGAAATGTGAACTAATGAGAGCTAATTGTCTCATATAATAGCAAGGACACAGAATTCTATCAATTAAATTAGTCTGAGTTGAAACAACTATCAGAGTAATAATGTTGATAATATCAACCAAATTAGATGTAATGAAATAAATGGTATGCTAAAGATCAAGGATACCCACTGGCTTCAATCCCTGCCGCCTGCTAACTGGTGAGAGATCCTCATGACTTTGGACTCAGTTTGCTTGAAGTTCTGCCTAATGCACAGCCTGAAACATGTAGTTCTGTACTCAGGGCACAGGTACAACGGGCTTTATTTTAATTATTATATTTCGCATCTAGCAAATGGGGGAAGCCCTCTGGGAGGTTAAGGCAATGAACAAATAGTAGAGCTATGCCATTAAGACTGTTGCTGGCTTCAGCACAGCTGTTGGTGAAAGCAGGAGATGTGATGGGTGAGAAGTGCTGGCTTGAGCGTGCCAGATGTTGAGGCTTTTGTTTTTTCCATTGGAAACTACTACAACTAAACATCTGTATTGCATGATCGGCAATGATCTCATGATACTCAACACTGTTTTTGCTCTCCTTGCTTAGTCCCATTATTTCCAGATGCTGTTAGGCAAGGCTCCCAAAGCTGTTCCAAAGCTGTTCACAAACAACTAAATCCACACGGGGACTGACTGGTGGGGACTAGGTTTTCAGAGATGCTGAGAATACAGCAGCTCCCACTGAGGCTGAGGGAAGCATTGGGATCATCAGTCTTTCAGCCCTGGTATTTAGGAATTCAAATGGACCTAGAAGCCTACATCACCCACTTCTAATGATCCAGCTTCTGAAATTTCTGCTTCACTCTGTATTGCTGTTTCACCTCCTCACTGTCAGTCTTTCTAATTCTGTGATTTAATGCTTGTGACCTAGAGACGCCCATTAAAAGGCCAAGTAAATCTGTCAGTCACTCCTGTAACAGGACTTGGGATTATTAACAATATGAATTCTCAAAATGAATAGAGAACATTGATCTGAGTTTATGCAATGAGGCAGAAAGGCATTTAATTGATTGTAACAGTCCTGATAACCTGATCACTGCAAATCCCTCCTCAGTTAACACCCTAGAAACATAATGTGATAAAATAAAAAAAAAACAAAGCCAGAAATTGAATGTTCAATGGACAGTGACTTTTTTAAATTTAAAAAGTGAAACAACTTGATATCCAGACGGAGTGTGAACACTGCGAAGGATTCAAAGGTGAAAAAAACAAATGAACTTTGTGATGCAGTGAAATATTATCCATAATGCCCACTTTCTGCTGCAAGGCCTTTGGACCATGCTATCATGCAAGTATTTGAGCTGGTGACACACAGTAAGAAGAAACTCACAAAAAGAGAGAAGATACAGGACAGGGACCTCAAGCAGGCAAATAAACTCAAAGGCTGGCAAAACAAGAGAGCAAACGCATGTACTTCTGAAGCAAAGAGAGAAGTAATGATAAAAGGTCTGTGTGGCCAGACTTACCACAGCCTTTTTTTTGGCTGACTATAGTAAAAGGTAATAGTTTGCACTTATGCAGTGTTCACTTTGCCAATATTCATTCCTCCCTAGAGCTACTCACAGTTTAGACTAACAGAAACACAGAAAAAAGTCAGGGCTGCACAGACCATAGGTACAACCATGATTGCAAAGCACGCTTATCTGAAAGTGCAGCTTGGGAAAGCACTACAGAAAGAGAATGCCCCAGCAAAACTGCAAACTTTGGCTGATGGCTTTCATGCTGATCTTGTGAAAATCTGCAACTGTGTATGAATGTTTAAAAATTGGCCATTTGTGACTGGATGGAGGGAATTTTTTTCTCCATGGCAAAGGAAGTGGACATAAGAGTGTTACAGCTGAACCATCCCACTGACATTCCTTTCAAGAAAAAGTAATTTCCTTGTATTACACAGTCACAGGAAGCAAATGCTGGAAATACCGCCATGCTACAGAAAGCTTGTGTCAGAGGCAAGTACGGCACCTAAACCGTGCACAGTACTGAAACCACATCACTGGAAAATCATAATCACCCACTAACGGCGTATTTTATCTATTATTTAGAAAGCATCTGACACCTCTCTATCTCAAAGGCTTGGAAAAACGGTGACAGGTTCAACAGATTCATCATGACAGATGTCACTGAACTCACCACAGACCTCTATCATCAGAATCAAACCACAGTGTGAAGAACGAGTGGTAGGGCTGGTTTCCATTAGACTGGGCATTAAAAAATGCCATTTCAAGAGAAATATTGATTTTATTTTGAAACTGCTGTGAAAGGATTTTGAAAGGTGGAAGGAGCAGAAGTTTCCACTAGTGTGGCTGTCTTAACTGATCTCTGATGATGACCTGTACCACAGTGATCCCTTCAGTTAAGAGTTGGACTTGATGACCTTTATGGGTCCCTTCCAACACAGAATATTGAGTGACCCTGTGACTGATGCAATACAGTCAGTTCTGGAGGTGAGAATGGGCAACTAACCAGGAACATGAACTAACCAGGAACTGTCCTAAATATGTTGAAAAGAACAAACACATACACTGACATAAGTCCTAAAGATAAAATGCTATTTAGTAATAGAAATACAGTAAAAGCAAAAGGGACTCTCAAAAACTTGCTGACAATCTTATTTAAATTTTGTATAGATGGAAAAATGTTCAGGAAAGAAATTACAGAAACATTGAAGGTGTAATAGTATAGGGAAGGCTAGTCAACATGAAGGTCAGATAGCTGGTGGATGGACTGGTGAGGTTACAAGGATACTAGTCAAGCTAGAGAAGCATCTGGGAACTCTGCTATGACATCATCACAGGTCATGCATAAATATGCAGATGTACCTTCTGAAGTTATAATAATGAGTGAATAAATTTGACAACTAATTATCCTATTACATAAGGATAAACAAAATATTTAAATTGTGTGAATAATTGTAAATTTAAATTGCATAAATAAATATTTAAATTGTAGAGTCTTACATGTTATTACCAATGGCTGTCTTTAATGGACCTTCCAGTTCCTTTTTTCCTTCTATTTTTCATTTAGCAAGACTATTATCTCACCCATTTTTGAGTTGCCATTAATTTCATCCCCCTCATCTGTTAATGGACTTTCTTTCTCTTTTGTGTTTACTTCCCTAGCTATAAAAGCCTTTTTAATCCTCCCAAACCCCTTTTTATTTATTCTGAACTTGATTGTAATGCTACACTGTGCCCTGGATAAGTAGTTATATTGCCCTAGGAACCGGCCAGATAATTAAGTAGAACTTCTCGCTCTTGTTCCTGAAGACAGAGTTGGATTGTGGCTGTGTGCCTGCACTCTAGCCAGTAACTTTTTCTGACAAATCAGAGGGAAAAGCATTTTGCAGATACAGTGACTGATTTCCCTGCTGATGTGCATGGAGGCAATGGGTCCTGCTCTCCGTGCCAAACTTTTTGCTACTCCAGAGAGCAACATGCAGCAGGTGAAGTAATACTTTGCTGTCTCTGTGAGCCTCAGCTTCAATGCGTGTAATTTTCTTAGCCTTGAGCTAGACAAGATGCTGTGGTGGCCAGTGGGCACATAGGTATTGTCAAAATGTCATGGTCAGGCAGCCTAGGCAGGGAAACAACATCACATCCTGGTGCATCATCAGTGGAGTAATGTCTAGGACAGTCCATACTTCTAGTTTTTGTCTCCCCATGTCAGCTTTCTCTAACTGAGTCTGAATGTTTTAGACTTGTTTGCTAAGGAGATGGCCTTTCTAGGATTTTACTGTGTATCTGTGTATATGTCTCCCTGCTACATTTTAGTTATTTCCTTTTGCCCTTTCTCTTCTTCCCCCTCCTTTATAATTTTTCACCCTATTTTCCAAATCCAATCACACAGGAATACAGAATTCAAAGATGTTTGGAATATAGGTGGTCAGGTAAGCGAAAGAAATACTGTGAATGCCACCTTGAGGAAAATGCTGCACCTTGTGCTCAGCCTCCATCAGGCATGATGATCCACTGCTTGGTGAAGTTTTCCCTCCCATATGGTTTCTCTGGTATCTAATGAAGGAAAACTTTTGGTTGAAGCATTTCCCATAACTGGGCCATCGGTAAGGGCTTGCACATGGGCCTTCTCTAATGTCAAGTAAACTCATACTATATGTTAATGTTAACTCAGTCAAAAGAGCAATCTTCCATGACACAAAAATCTGTCCACTTCTTTAATTTAGTTTCACTGTATGCTGAACCACTGCTTTCTTCTCCACTTCTTTTACATATCTTTATAATCTCAGATATATCAGCAATACTTCACAAAGCCAGTGTTCAGGTTTCTTTTTCACAGGATGTATCTGTGGCATATACACTAATTCAAATTAATAGTTGCCTTTTTTTGAAGGATCTCTTTTCATCTTTAGGTTGTTTTTTAATCAGTGACCTTTTATTTATGTCTACTGGTTTTTTTCTAGATAGCTTCTGATTGCTGTTTCTTTATTTTTCTCTATGAATTAACAGGGTTTCTTGTTCTGGTTAATAAAAGTTTGTAACTTGAGAACCTTATTACTACACGTGTGATTGTATTTGTTATCCAACAGAGAGATGGGAGGTCAGGTTCTCTCCATAATGGTTTTTACAGGCTGGAGAAATAATTATCCTTCCTTGACTATGTGCTTTGTAGTCAGAGCTGTTCTTCCCTCCAGGTTTGCTCAGTATGTGTCCTTGCCCATGCTCAGTGGGGCAGGAAGGTTTCCACATGTGGCCAGTAGTCTGCCCTTGTATAACATTCAGCCTGTTGCACTGTATTGCCATAAAAACCTAAAGCATTATCTACTTAACTGATGCAACTTACAGGTCAGACCAGTGGGACTAACTGATCTGTAGAAGGAAAGAGGAGAAACCAATCTGGTATTTTCTCCATAGTTAATCCCAATCAAAAATGATGGTATGGAAACGTGTCAGAATATTTGTCAAAATGTAGGATAAAATGCTAGATAATCTTTATTTAGCTCTTCCTACATTTTTGCCTCTAGCCTTCTGTCCTGAATACTCCTGTGAAAAAACCTGAGCAGTTATGACACCTGACCATGATGAATTTAATGACCTAAAAAATATGCTATTGTCCCTAACTGTAACCGCTCTCAAGTAACCTTCACATTTGGCTGCTGCCATGTTTTATCATGTATGTTGTGGCTCTTTTTTTTTCCTTCCCTTTGCTTTTGTATTGCTTTAAAAAGACAACAGAACATGCTGTGAGTTAATGTTTCACTTGTAAAAGGTTATGGATTAAGCTCAGCTGGTTTCTCAGGCTAACACAGGGTTCATGATTAGAAGAATGAAAACAAACATGAATTGAAAATGTCACTAATCTTTATTGGGCCCTGAAAATCCCTGAGCCTGCATGACAGGAGGCTTTCCTGTTTTCAACAGGATAAAAAAGATTGAAACAAAACAGCACAGATCTTGGCTATTTACATCTTTTAATGAATGCTCTTCACGTTGGGGTCTCTTTGTCAATCTCCCAGTTTTCAAGGGTTTAGCTGTGAAAAGTGCGGATGGTATCACATACTCTTATAAATCATGGAGTAGACATCTGTCTAGGATGCTTTTTCCTCCAAATTACGCCTAGCGTAAAGGACCACATTTTAAGCTTCATTTACAACTATGCATGTATGAGGTAGCCAATTATCCAATCTGAGAGTTCAGTTGCAGAAAAGCTGAATAAAAGCACCTCTAAATAATTTTATTTTAATAAATAAACTGATTTTATTTTAACAAATTCGATCAGAGAAAATTTTTGTATAAATTCTAGATGACAGAGTAGTTTAAACTGTTTATTGAAAAAAAAAACCAAACAAACCCCCAGCCCTTTCACTTTAAAATAATAATCAGTTCTTGCTCTAGTTGTTGTGGAAGAACATGCCCTGTCTTACCAAGGGCAGGCGAAGCACAAAGCCAACTCAAACCAGCCACGGTGGAAACCAAAAATGCCACTGATCTGGAGTCCTTTGTTCTGTCAAGAGCACAGATCCAGGCTCAATATCTTAGATCTACAAACTGAAGGAGACTATTGCATGATATGACTGCCCTTCCTCAGCACTAACTCTTCCCATGCATGAATCAAGCATCACGTCTGCCCTTACAAATCCAGATATTCCCTCCTTCCTTATTACCTTACACTGCTCTGATGACTTTTTTTCCCAGTCAAGCTACCAAACCACAAAAGAATTACCAACTAGTTTTTCATCTAGAAAGAAACAGCTGCATGTTTTTTCAGCTGTACCATTGCTTCACTGATTTCATAGGTAACCTGAGAAAATTGTTTATGGAGGAAGAACACCGGGGGGATCCTGCAACCAAATCGATTTCGTTCACCTGATCTATAAAGGTCTGGTGGATATGGAATTTTTCCCTCACAAAATCACATTTACCTTCCTCACAAAGCAAAGTGAGGCAATATAAACCTACACTTAGTACATAATTATTTAACGTATCCTACTATTTCATGGAGGAACTCTGACCTGTAACTGAGATTTAATGAAGTGCTTTGGCAGAGAATTAGTATTAGGGGGAACATAAACCTGCTATTTTTTTAGTCTCACTTCATCCAATTATAGTTTGTTCTTATATTACATAATCTATTTTACAGTTTTGGTGTAGAGGCAAGAGTGAGGTCTTACAACAATTTAATGAGGACCAAGGTTTTTAATCTCTAACTATTTTAGTCTTTTGCAAATACTGATATAAGTCATATTCGATAAAATTTCCTAAGGTTTCTTAATAATTTAAGACCCTAATCCACAGCTTCAAAATCAGCTGAGTCCTCAGTTTCTAAAGGTACGTGGACATGTGAGTTCTGTTTATTGAAAGTGATAAACAAGATTGAGTTAACTGAAAATTAAATAAATGGCTCAAAAATTAGAGTGTTAACTCCTTAAACAGATGAGCTTAGGTTGAGAAACGAGGATTTGCAAGTCAACATCATCCAACTTTCAGGTGTCTTGCCACACAGTGAATACACATCTACAATCCCTCATTCTTTAAGTGGATGAAAAAGGTAGGGAGTATGGTAGAGAGCTACCTAATTACCCACGGGAAGAAATAACAAGGAGCACTAGGGACATGACTACATATCATGCTGTCAGATGAGTATCATGCCTTGCCAGTCACTAAATTGCCACTCTGACACCTCTCCAAGGTCAACTTGGAGAGAAGGAATACGAGTCTCTATAACCCTGTAAATCCATAATTGTGTGTGAAGGGTGAGGCGTGTCTCTGATGAGCTTCTACAGGACAGGGCAGCTTCATGCAGCTTGATGCAAGATGCTCACATGGAAAACAGAAGTTTAAAGGGGATTTGATCCTGCATCCCAAGGAAACATTTCTGATACTATTACTACTACTACTACCACCACTACTACTACCATTCACTAGGATGAGAAGGGTTGGAATGAGGGAACGGCTGGCTTCTCCTCCCAGCTGTGGTTTGTCTGAGGTTAGATATCCTTGGGGTATATCTGACATGTCAGCTCTTGAAAATAGGGCAGGAGATAGAAAATATTGGCTGGGAATGTCAGTGGGTTTAGATGTGAGATGGACATCAAATTGCTGAGTGTTTTCAGGACTCAAACACTTCTGCTCACTCTTTGTGCAAAAATTTGGTCTCCTAGGAGATTTCTCTTGTGGAAACTTGAGGAAGTTTTGAGGATTTGAATTTTTGATTTGGGTGCCTAAAGTGGTATTAAGATGCCTGTATACTCCTCTTGAGTTCTTACTCGTGGAGGCAACTTTTTAAAGATAGTGTGTGAAAGTACATGGAAGTGCTTTATTTTGATTTGTCAAAGGTTGCATGAGCAATTCACTTTATTTTGGAACTCTCTGTCCAGGACACGTAGGATTTTCAGTATAAATAAGTTATAATTGGATTCTTGGGCTGTTCAGTAAGCTTATCTATCTATCTATCTATCTATCTATCTATCTATCTATCTATCTATCTATTTGCCTTAATATATTTTTAGACGCTGAATATTATGTGAAACTAACTAGCCATAAAACCCCAATGGGCTGAGGTTCCAAAATCACTGTTTCATCTTTGAAATTTTTTTTAAATGTCATTTTACTGTGGCATTACCTGTGGTGTGGTAATAGAAATGCAGAAAATAAAAGAGTAAGTGCTGGCTTTTTCATTTTGTCTTCAGCTATAATAGTTAAAATCCCATGTTGGTTCTCTAGAAAAAAGAAAACCATGCTGAGAGCATTTGGAGCAATGTAAAATTGTTTAATTTGATAAGCTCTTGAGAGCAGTTTCACTTATTACATGGTGCTATATAACGTCTTGGCTTAGTCTGGACTGTGTGAGAGTGAAGCATGAATTCAGGCATAACTCAGTGACCATTGTTTTCAGTCTTGAAAATACGTGAGCACACCTGATTTATAATCAAAGCAAGGAGCTAGTGACACTTGGCATGTGGAAATTACTGTTTAACTTGGTGCCAGTTTCTGCTAAGCTTTCCCAATGTACTTTTGTCTCGGCCTGATCACTTTCGACTGTTCAGGGAGAAAGGTTCCCTTCAGCCGAGAACTGAGCCAACTGTTTAAAGGGTGTTTTTTCCCTAATAAAACTTTACAGAACTTTTATGTGAATTTAGTGTTTGTGAAAGGCCCTGCACTGACAGCCCAGGGAACAGAAGCCCTAAGTTCATTGACAGACCATGTGCAGTGCAGACAGGAGTGATAGCAATGCTCTGGCCCTTCCGTATTCACACGTGTTTTACACAGCCAAAACATGATTACCTGGGCTGGATAAAAGATTGATGAGGTCTCTGATGCTCTCCTGTCATTTGATTTTCATCTGAGACTGCCACAGGATTGCAGCCAGATGCCAGATGGGGAGAGGTTTTGTGGTGTGGATGCCTGAACATAACCTTCCTCTTCCCAAAGTATACAATAACTTTTACCAGGTAGAATTCTTTTATTGTAGTACTGAAACCAGCTAGATTTGTACCAATAGTTTCCAGTGAGTTAAACATCTTTCATTTAATCCAACTCTTTAGCTCAGTTGAAATGTGACAATTAAAACAATGGAGGAAATTTCCCGACATCATAGAACTAGAATAGAAATGCTTATGTGGCATCACCAAGACTAGTTCTAACACAAAGTGTTCGGGTAAATTTGAATTAAAATCAGCGTGCATCTCAGAAGCTGCATACAATGTATTCAAATACTATAATTCAAGACAGCAAAGATGCTAGAGACTAGCAGCCCTGTAAGGACTAGCTTGACTGCACATACACTGAGGCTTTGTGTTTGACATACGTACCCTCTTGCATTAGCTGGATAGGCTGTCCCACTGAAGCCCCATCCTGATCTGAGGAGGTCACATCACTCTTTTGCTTAAAAATGAGAGGAGGATTGCTGCTGTTCATTGAGCAGCCCACTGCTGGGAATGATGCCCAAGAATGGGGGAAAAGGCATTGTCACCACCATCAGATGAGGAAGGCAGTGGGGGATTGAGGAGACCCATCACCCTGGCCTCAACCGGAAAAAAGGATCAAGCATTTTGGGCAGCCTTAGGCAGGAAAACCAGTACGTAGGTTGTTCGACAAAGACTTTCTACCTTTAGGTATAAAAACTAGCACAGGTATGAGTATCCAGGACACTTTTTTACAGATATCTTGAAGGTTTAAGCATTGAAAACTGTTTCAAATTATGGCTGAGTTTTGTGGACTGCTTTTAGGAAGTTAAGAGGAGAAATACTGCCAGTTTTTACTTTGTCTTCTTGTTGAGAATTTTTGAAATTACATGAATTATGATCCGTGAAACAGTTATGGTGAGGCAATTAACATTTTCACTGGGGCTTTAAAGCACAGGAGGAATGAAACACTTAGGAATGGAAAATGCACTTTTCCTGGTCTGGCATGGGCATTTACTGGAGCTCCAAGGAATACTTTCTAAGGAAAAGATACCTCTAAAAAGCTTGTTATTTGTAAGAGTAATATGAAGATTACTGGTTCTCTCGAGGAGCTGTCCCATTGTGATCTGAGATTAAGTGCCTTCATGTTTTCCTGGTGATTCAACTCTGGGGGACTTGAGTCTTCATTACTAGTTTCCCCTACGTAATCATTTAAAACGATTAAACCTCAAATAATTTGAGGTTGAATTCAGTACAACAGTAAACATGTACAATTCAGTACATGTTTAGAATTAAATGCAACAATTCAATGATAAAAAACTTACTGTATGACAGTGTTGTATTTTGTTATGATGCCATTTCAATGTATATAGAAAAATATGGCTGAATACTTCCTGATTTTTATATGCTCTGTTTGTACTTCTGAAAGACCTATTGTAATCTTCTACTAGTTTATTAAGCTTAATTTTGCCTATATTGAGAATTGGGAGAAGAAGAGTTTGAGAAAATTAATGTGATGTGCCTCATTCACCTGTCCACCAAAATCCCACCTATAGAGAACTCTTCCTATACAGCACTGAAATGTCTATGTGTTTCCAAGCTGCACCTTATCTTAAACGAGCCGGCTTCATTGCATTTCATGTCAGGGTTCCCTCCAAATGCTTTGTACACAGTACTTATATATTTTCTCACTTAGAAAGTCTTCCTAGAAAGTTAAGGTGTTTCAAATAATTCTGTTCATGATCCACAGCAGGATTGTTATTGACTGATGCATGACAGTATCTTGTATTCCTGATGGAACATTGTTAGGATATGAACCTGCATACACATGCAGTAATGGGAGGCTAATTGTATTTGGTTTAACAAACTAGTTTATTGAAACAGGCTTATTATCTGGCCCATAATTTCCAACCTGAATTTAATGAGTTCCTTTATCTTTTCTCTTTCTTCTCTCTCAACCTCTACCTTGCACTCTCCTTTCTCTTCCTTGCTCTTTCTCTCTCGTCCTCTCACTCACCCCTGCCCTCTTTCTGTCCCTCTGTCTCCCCCTGAAATCATGGACAAGTAGCAGGAGCTTGGGCTACCATCTCTGCTACAATTTGAAAGATGAGAATGTGCAGATAACCCTCCTTTGCATTTGTGTTGCATGATCAGTGACTTTTGAGGCCTCTGTGGCACGCATTGTCCTTGGAACAGTGTCACTGAGATGAGGGAGAACTCTCATAAATCTGGGCCATCTAAAAATAGGGCAGCTACTCAGTGACTAAGCTCTCACTTTGCTTTGCTCCCTGTAAGAAATGCTTACGTGTATTAGGGCCAGTGCACTACTTACAGCCTCAAAATAGAGCTTACCCTGCAAATAAGTGGCTCCAAAGACTTATTCTAGCCCTCTGTGCTGGAATGACTGTCTTGCAGCACGAGTGCAATGACTGCATCCTGATGAGGAGTGGTGTCATCTGATGCTAAATGACAAGGGAGCAAACCAAACACAGGAAGGTCTTTGCTTGCTGCAACAGCTGCTCCCGCTGCTAATTGAGGCTATGGATCTGTGGCATCATCCCAATGCCTATTTTAGGCTGTTTCCAGCTGTGAAGGTTTTTGTCTCGCAGCTAGTGGTATCTGTGCAGCTGGCAGAGTGAGGTAAAAATAAACACAACGAATTCAGCAAAGCAATGAGAAAAAACGTACAAAGAATGCAAAAATAATATAAGCCAAGGTTATTTGGGAGAGACATCTGAGTTTGAGTGGAGAATGACTGATCTGGCATGGAAAAGGGTTGATCACCTTCCTGTGACTGTCAAGAAAAGCAGAAGATTTTAATGTGAATTTTGGGTTTATTAAATGTGTTGAATGCTGAAATTTTCCGAAGACAGAGCTTGGATGGCCCTTTTGACAATTGCTCTACAATGTTCTACACATGTTTAAATACTAGCTGTGAGGGAGGCATTATGAAGAATGAGAATATATTTATTCATTTATCATTTTCTGTGAACTCCTTGCCTCTTTCCTGAATAATAATTAAGCAACTACTGCAAGTTAGAGAGCTTTTTGTTCCTCTGTTAGTTAGGGCAGTTCTCCTTAAAACCCAAAACTCGTACCATCAAACTCACCTCTCCCATTTTCCCACCTCTTTTCCAGTAATACCCATGTTAGCCCTGTTAAAACTGCATTAGGGATGGCTGCACAAGTACTGGGCAGATATGTGAGACCCTAACTATGCACTTCCCTTATTTGCAAGGCAAGACAAAACCAACTGATTTTCTTCTGCAGTTTAATATATAACCTGCTTGAATCCAGCCCAAATGCAGGCAACTTTAGGGGAAAAATATCAAAATGGATTTCCTGATAATCTTTTACAATATTTAGACTTTCTGATTATTGTAAGAGCCTTAACTTTGGAAAATTGTCATGAAAAGAGAAAATCTGAGACACAAAAAACCTATTCAGTGGGTACTGTGTTTATGTAGTTTGAAGCATCTTACCTGCTGGTCAAAACAGCTATAAATATGTATAACTAGAACTATTTTGGAATTCATTAAGCTTTTTAATGCATGTAATTCTGGAAATTTGTCTTGAATTTTAGTGACAAGAAATGTATATACTTATACAGTTACTCTAACAAATCACTCCTGTTTTAAGTCTCAACTAAATCTAGGGGGTTTTCCTCTTTGAAATAGAATTCAATGTATTTTATTTCAGTAAGTATTTCCAGAGGTATTTGTATTTATTTTAAAAGCTTTTAGTTGGCTACTGTTTTGTGAAAAATGTAGGTCATGTGTTAATGCCAAAACCATCATGTAGTTTCACTAATTTAGAAAATTAATTTTGCTTTTCCAGGGGGAAAATTCAAGTTACAACACAGATAAAATACTTCTAATTCCCTACTGAATTCCCTACTTTCCCCCTCCCCCCCTCCACCTTTCCTTCCAGGTTTCTAAGTGTTTATTTTTACTGATTTGCCACAGAGTTTTGGATATACCACCACTACCGTGCATCATTTCCATGGGTGTGGAGCCTGTTCTAACAGTGCTACATTCTAGCCTGGTTAAATGCTAACTTCTGCTCACTTCAAATATGCAATAAATTTATTCCTGCCTGAACTTAGGGAACTGGCATTCCCAAGTCAATCACATTACCTAGAATGCAAATACGTGCTACTTACAGTAGATAGACATGAACTAACAGAAAGTTAAAATAAATGAACCTTACTTGCTTTTATCAAGTTGCTTAACTTGATAGCCTTGCTCAATCATTCTATTTACAATGTTATTAAGTGTTTTCTTAGTGCATTCTGATCTGTTCTGTTTCGCAAGTAGAGAAGGTACCTAGAAACACAGAAACAAACATTGCAACAGATTTAAAGCAAGTTCATAAAATAATATTTAGTTAATCTGCAAATACAGAGAGGTCCTTATTTTGCCTCTTTGTTTCAGGATATCAGTTTCTCGGTTTCCTGTAAGACTGGTGTAGAGGTGTATCAATATTTTTATATAGCACTAGAATACATGAAATCATATTGCCTTATATAAGCTTTAAATTAAAGCAGTTTGTCCAGCCTTACCAAATTAGATGAATTTTAATATAAAATAAAAGCTTTAAAAGTTGCTAAAATTCAGTTGAGTTTAATGTTCTACCACAGTGTCCACCCTGAGACAGTATCGAGTAAGGAAAGAAATTTGTCACACTTCACTTGAAAAAATATTTTAATGTTCTCATTTAGGAACAGCTCCATTATAGATATATGTGTAAATAAGTAGAAGCTTTATATCCACTCTTATCTCACATTCAAACATCTTCAGCTTTAAAAAAAATCCTTTTTCAATTTTACAGAAAAGTATATGGGTGAAGCTCATTATACATGGATTTACACTCAATAAACCCTGAACTAGTAATGGGACTTTGTCTCATGAGAAAAGATTATGCAGTGGTTAAGCTCTCGATGACATCTGTTAAAAATATTTGCCTTGCTCTGGATTCTTGATTTTTTTTCCAGCATATTTTTTGAAATGTGTGCATTTTTTTGAAATGTGTGCATTTTTAAAAAACCTAGCCAACAATTTTCACATACCTGTGAATGAAGCTTTCCAGAATACTTGTTTGCACAGCCAGAGGATAGATGACATCTATCTAGTGCTAGAGGAGGTTTTGTCATTAACTCTGCTGAGAACGGGGTTTTTATTCAGTTAGTTTGCATTTAGGTTTAGAATGGGGCAATAGAGTTGAGACCTCACATAAGGATGGAGCTCCTGTAAAAGTCCCTCTCTGCCTGCCAGGCTGCTGCTTTGCAGCCTGCAAGAAACACCACTGCCGGTATAAACAGAAAAGCATCAAAGTGTAATCTACACAATTCCCTAATTTCTGACTTCTGTTTACAGTGCTTTTCCAAATCCTGTGTCTGATGAGGCTGCATCTCACCAGATTATGCCAGATGGCCAAAATCCAGCTGGGAGATATCCACCATCTTTGCCCACTAACCTGAAATTGCTGCAGTGGAACGACTGCTGCTGAACAAGGTCTCCCCATTGCTAAAACACTATCCTCAATGCATCCCCTCTCAAATAACTCACTCAGAATGATTTCCATGGATGTCCTACATAAAGGGACAGTGACCCAAGGAGAAAAAAGCCTGACAGTTGAGGAGAAGAAAAACTTTCTGTGATAAATAAGAATCAATGATTTTTTTTTCTTTTTTCCTCAGGGGATCCCATTTCTTTTATCAAGCCACCTAGGTAGATTCTTGAATCCACCTCCTGTAAAGGAGGCATAAACCTGCTGCCTGAGCTGTCTTAAGAGCTTGATCAAGCAGTGAGGTAAGTGCCTTTTACTACATGGGAACTACAAGGTCAGAGGGGGAAAAAGTACTGACAAGATGATTATGAGCATTAATCATAATAATATCGAGGTCTTATAGCACTTTTCATCAGGAGATTTTAAAGCACTGTACAAAAGAGACAAGTCTCATTATCTCTATGTTTTAGATCTGAAATGTGACCTCCAATACCTTAAGGCTTGTTCTCTGAGGGGAAAAAAAAAGACTTCTGGAATCAACAATAGTTATTCTCTGTTGAATTTCTAATAATCATATTTTTAAATTTACTTGTTCTGTGGACTCTGCAGTGGAATTTTAATTGCTTTGCTACCAACTTGAGATAAGAATTAAGTTTATTCATTTGTTCTATCAGGATGTTGCCACCAGTGGATCAAACCAGTACACTGGCATTTGCAGGACATATTCAGAAAATTATGTTAGCGCACTCGATTATGTTGCTGGTTACTGCTTCATTTGTTGGGGATTGATAATTGAATATATGTGTCTTGCGATGCACAGTAAAACGGATCAGCGTAAACCACCTTCAAAGAGGGTTTAAGCCAATCCTTCTCCTTTGCCTTTGCATAAACTTTTCAGAGTATCCTAGCTCAGATCTTTCACACTAACAAGCAACTGAGGTGTTTTTTTTCTATTAAAAGAGCCTAATGCTACCAGAAACAACTAACTATGCCCTGAATGCCCCACAGTGGAGTTATGCTGTACAAAACAGGCATATTACTGTAAGCTGTTACTAAAGGACAAATTTTTACTTTCTTCTGTCAGGAAAATATTTGTATTTTATTGTGTTAGAAGATAGACCTTGACATCTATCAGTAGATTTTTATCCTGGAAGAAAAGATTTATGGCTGCAGAACCTCAGAGAACAAAAGTTGGTGCTCATCTCTCTGCAATGGCTCTGGTGCAGGGAAGCTCAAGCATTTGCTTGGGATCTCATTTCTCTATGGGGCCATGGCCTATCTGCACAAGTGAGTCTTAATGAGAAGAGAGATTTTCCAGAGTTGTGAGGAGTTTTAAATATCCATGAGAAAAGTCAGAAATATAAACAAAAATATATATTTATATGTCTTGAGACAAATAGGCTTAGTGAGGAAGCACTTGAGAAGGTTTAAGGTCACGCTACAGAAAATGCAAGTTTGAGACCTGACTCATTGAAAACTTTTGTGAAATGATGTTGTTATTTAGAAGGAGGTCAGTTTTGAACCGTATTGTGAACACTGACTGTCAAAGCTTCTGCTTCTACTGTAGGGTTTGGCCTGTTTTCATTTATGCAAATAAGATTTGAGATGTGAAATACATGCAGGGAAAAAAAAAAGGCAAAACTACTGAAATATGCTGCATTTCAGGGGATTACCTGTCTTGCTACAAAGGGCGAGACCTTTTTGTATAGTAACTGAAAAAATTTTTTTCTAATAGCAAACTATCGTGTATTCTCCTTTTGTCTAAAAATAGCTCTCATGCCAGACAAAGGGCTGAAGTACCATAGGCTCAGTTTTATTTCTCTTTGTTTTTTTTCTTTGTTTGCAGTCATGATAAGGAATAAACAAGAGTGATCACTTTAAGTTCACTTAAAGCATCGGACTTATCAGCTCTGTTGGATATAGATCTAACAGATCCCACATCAGCTGAACTTAATGCTGTTCATGAACTTCATGTTTCCTGACTCTGATGAAATGAGATTGATCTTTCACATAGGTAAGACCTTTTTGAGCTAAAGTTCTAAGAAAAACAAAGATACTCAAAACCCCATACCAAATTGCCCCTAAACACTGGACCAATATTGGTTCTAGTTGCATAAAGCTTAATAGTTTGAAAAAGAAAATTCAAGCTAGCACTTCAAATATGTATCAAGACAAACCAAATCTGAATTTGCTAGAAAATTCAATACAAGTTTTTTAATATATTTGGCTTTTTAGTATATTTGGTCATATACTGTTTGCCAACAATCTTTCAAATATATTGGTTCTTCCAAAGCATTTGCAGAACAGCTAATAATTTTTAATTTTAAATTCCTTCAGGTGAGATTTTTGGTATTGCATGTCTGTACTATTTTGACAAATTTACTAATTACTTATTTGGATTCCCAGATGGATAACTGCAAATTAAAAGAACCAAGTTTCTCATTAAAATTCACATTATTTTGAACATCATACTGTGGCTATACATTATAAGGAAATAATTAGCAAAGTTCTTTGCAAGAACAGTAATACTGGATATGCAACAGCAAAGTGAATGTCTTTTAAAGTTTTAAGAATGTCCTGCAGGGAATTTTTTACATATTCTCTCCCTACAATAATATCTATATATAAGATGGGTTTTGCTTAATATGTGTGATTTAATTTTCAACAGAAAGAGTGTAGGAACAAAGCACCCACTGAAGCAGCTTTACATTCCTGGAGTAAGTAGGTACTAAATTTATATCAAAAGACTTGAAGGAATAGAACAGTTTATGGCTTACTCATATGACTTGCTGACTACTGTCAGCTTTCAGGAGTCACTGAACTGAGAAAGTCAGCATTTCCTACGACTCAGCCGCAGATGAATGCCACTAATCTGATCACTTCCTTCCAGCCTCTCCCAAATGTTTGTGAACTTGCTGTCCATCGATATAAAGAAGGAAAGAAAAAGTAGCATCTGTATGGCAACAAGGTGAACAGAAGCCAATGGTCATATGAAAGACACACTGCTTGTGCCATGTAAAAAAAAATCCATCACCATCCAGCAGCCTTTGACAATCCCTAGAGGTAAGACTCTGGAGGTTTTGAACTAGCTGTGGAGTCAAGAGGCCCACTGGGGTTTTTCAAGGCTTTTGTACAGCCCCTGTTTCTGTGAACAAACAGCCCTGTTTCAGAGAGGGGATTAGACTGATTGCACATAAGGCAAAAGGAAAACTGCAGAAGATGTAGTGAGGGTGGAAGGACTGAATTCAAGAAACAAGAGTTAAAAAGAGTGAGGCAAACAGGGAGCTAGATTTTTTGTTAGCAAGTGCTGTGATTTAACCCAGCAAGCAACTGAACACCACACATTTGCTCACTCACTCCTGCTACCCTCAGTGGGATGAGGGAGAGAACTGACAAAAAAAAGAGTAAAATTCATGGTTTGAGATAAATACAGTTTATATGACAGAAATGGAAGATAAAATAATAACAATAACATTAATAATAACAGTAAAGGGAAAAGGAGCACAGGTAGTGATTTCCTCAATTCTTCTCGTACCAAGAAATAATATTGATAGGAATAGGCACATCCATCAGGTCAATGAGTGGCTCCGAGTTGGTGTAATCAGAAAAATTTTTTGTTTTTTTGACCATGGGATGATCTGCTCAACAGCCGGTCTACTGACAGGTAGATGGAATGCACCTTTGTCAGAGGGTGAAAAGAGTTCTAGCACAGGAGCTGGTGGGACTGGTTGGCAGAGCTTTAAACCAGCTTGGAAAGGAGACTGGGGCAAAACCAGGCTCGCCAGTGATGAGCGACTGGATGCTGTGCCAAAACTTGAGAAAACCAGCCCTTGTGGGATCCCTCAGTCATGAGATGTTGGCTACAATGTACCACACCTGAAACGTTTCTACTCCAATGCAGACAGCACGAGGAAAAAGAGGAGCTCAAAGCTTTGGCCCAGTCCCAGAGATCCCATCATTGGCATAAGTGAAACCTTGTGGGATGAGACCTGTGACTGCAGTGCCCTGTCGGACAATTACAGGCTCTTCAAGAGGGACAGGCAGGGCAGAAGAGGCAAAGGGGTGGCACTGTATGTAGTGGAAGCGTTAGAATGTATGGAGCTCACAGCTGGCAATGGCTCAGTTGAGAGATTCTGGGTAAGAACCAAGGGGCAAACAAATAATGTGGGAGTCTGCTACAGACCTCACAGACAGGATGATGATGCCAACAAATCATTCTTTGAGGAACCAAAAGACACTTCCAAGTCAACTGCCCTTGTCTTTATGGGGGACTTCAACTTGCCAGAAATTAACTGGGAGCATCACATCTGGTACAACCTGGACCAGAAAATTCCTAAAAATCTGGATGACAACTTTATGGAATAGGTCCTAAGAGAGCCTAAGATGCTCTCCTTGATCTGCTGCTTGTCAACAGAATGGATCTTGTGAGTGAAGTGGGGATTGGTGGCTGTATTGGCATCAGTGATCATGAAATGATAAAATGTAAAACCTCTGTTGAGACGAGGAAAAGTGCCAACAAAACCTCAGCTCTGGACATGAGGAGAGCAGACTTCAGGCTGCTCAGGGAATTAGTAAGTAAGATCCCTGGGGAAAATGATTTTGCAGGTGCTGGGGTCCATCAGTGCTGGCCACTTTTCAAACATCACCTCCTAAGGGCACAGGAGCAGGCAATTCCCAAATGTTGGAAGTCAAGCAGGGGAGGTAGAAGGCCGGCTTGGCTGAGTAGGGATCTTCTCTTGGCAATAAGGCAAAAAAGGAAGGTGTATGCCCAGTGGAAGCAAGGTCAAGTGACATGGGAAGAATATAGACATGCTGCTTCCTGTTGTAGGGAGAAAATTCTTGCAGCCAAAGTTCAGCTGGAGTTGAAATGGCCAGAAATGCTGGGGACAATAAAAAAAGTTTTTTCAAATACATTAATGGCAATAGGCAGTACAGAAATATCATCAGCCTGTTACAGGGTGAGGACGGTCACCTCACAAACAGGGACAGAGACAGGGCAGAGGTGTTTAATGCTTTTTTTGCCTCTGTCTTCAACATGGATGATGGACCAAGCAGGTCTCAGTGCCGTGAGCTGGAAGACCATGACTGCGAGAATGATAAAGTCCCACTCAACCCTGAAATTCTGCGGGATCTCTGCTCCATTTGGATCCTTATAAATCTCTGGGGCCTGATTGGATTCATCCAGCAATCCTCAAAGAACTGGCTGAACTCTCTCAATTTTTGAGCAGTCTTGGGAATCCATAGAGGTCCCACCCAGCTGACTGGAAGCTGGTAAATGTTGTCCTGATTTTCAAGAAGGGCAAGAAAGAAAATCCTGGGAACTAGGGGCCTGTCAGTCTCACTTCACTGCCTGGTAAGACTCACACTCTGTTTGATCAATCCATTTAATTACAGATTTAAAATATCAAAGAAATGTGCAGTGCACATGTGCCCCAGGTAACTCTGGGAAAAAAAATTAATATCTTCAAGTCTGAAAAGGAAAGTTGGGTTCTTTCAGACCAGTAGGTTTGGAAATCTCCCACAGATTCCCACAGAAATCCTTCCACAGTTTGTTGTGCAACCAAAGACCTCAGGACCTGGTCAAGACTAGACATACTTAAGTTGGTGATCTACAGGATGAAGATGTTAAGAGAAGTTATTGAAGCAACTGTAAATAATGCCACAACAGGTCGTGAGCAAAAGAGAAAAAGAAAATTAAAATTATTTGTGCACAAGTTGGAATTCTGTTTAACAACGGCTTTAAAATGATTGAAATAGCTAGATAAAGTTTAGGGAAAAAAAACCCCAAGAGAAACTCAGTCTGAGTCCTGCTCAGCATCCAAAATGGATTTTCTCCTACTTTTTCCTTTCTTTGACAAGTAAGCAAATTAACAATGAGGGCTGTATTTTCTTCCAAAAGGGTTTTGGAAAATTCATTTTTAGGACAAAATTTATGAGAAATAAACATATTTCTTCATAACATACTGCTGTACAATAAAGATTTTCCAGGTTTGTTTTTCCCTCCTGTTCCTGTGCTTTCTAAGGTTCCCAATCCCTCTTAGCAGACAATAGATTGCTAAAATATCTGATTGCTTTTCTAATTTGGAGAAAATCAGGTAGATTGATTTTCTGTGTGCTGAAGAAATGCAATGCAAGTTTTCACTCCAATAAAACTCCTTCTGAGAGTCAATCCATTTCTTGAGACTGTGCCTGAACATCCCAGTTAATTCACTACAATTGATACTACTAGCATTTTGCCTTTCTACGTCTTTTCTCCAATTGTAATCAACTACTTTGTAATCATTTGTTTCAAAGCGAAATGGATGTAACTTTTTTCTTTACTACTGTTCATTTATTTATTTATCACTGTGTGCTACCATTCCAAATACCAGCAAAATGCTTGCCAGTGCCACAGGACCATTTCGGTGGTTCTTCAAAGGAGGAAACATGATGGGCATCGGAAAATATGTTACTATAAGCCTCACTAAAGCAAAAAAACCCAAAACTTTTTTCTTTTGGCATTTTTCATTAATACATTTGCAACTTAAACCAAATAACAGAAGCCTACTTTATTGCACAACTGACCATATGAAAATAAAATACAAATGAAGTTGCTTTAAAAACTTCAGCCTACAGAAGAAAGTATGCTGTAGTGTGGAAATTGTCATGGAAAAACTGTACAGGGTCTCTCCATACTCCATCTTGATCCGCACAAGGAAGCATTGTCTGTTGAAGGCAGACAATGAAACCAGACAGGGATATTTTATCCTGTAACAGCAAAAGCATTACACTGCTATATTTAAAGGGATCAAGGCATCCCACCATCTTTGGTTCAACAGCAGAATGGAACAGAAACTGAAATAAAAAGCAATATTATATCTGGGGGACTTGTCAAGTTTGTGTTATTCAGTCAATTTTTTCTGTTACTCTCCAGCATAGCTCTTCAATACATTCAACCTCTAATAGCATGAGAGACTCTTTATTCACTGAGGAGGTGTTGATTAATCAAATTATGCTTGGAGTTGTCTGAATTTTCTTCTTAGAATTCAAATACTCTAATGCAATTATTCTGTGAAAAATTTACACATTTTCACTGGCACTGATCACTGCTGTGGTTGATGTGCTCTGATCAAGTCCAGCGTTTCTAGGAATATACTTAGGTCTACATTTTTCTAATGATCAATGAAGATTTGGAAGCTCATAGTCCTAATACGAAGATTTTTTTGAAGATTAACCTGAAATAAGCTATAATCATGGTAACTCTTCTAATATTTTTTATGTCTTACATTGGGTTGGAGTTTGCATTCCAAATTGCTAAGCCAGCCAGGAACATGGAGTTAAGCTAATCAAAGTAGTGATACCTTTGACTAGAGCTTGGGAGACCGGGAAAGGCATGGTGAGGATCAGTTGACTAAAGAGTCAGGTAGTCCTTGAGGAGGTGCTGCGGGCCCAGCCCTGCCAAAAGGTTCTAGCAAGCATTGCACTGCCTGTGCTGGGATGTCTGAGCTATCTGAAGGTCTCTCAATTAGCACTGGTTTCCTACATTTAGGGAACTGGCTGGTGCTCTCAGTATTCAGCATTACTCATGGTCAGACCTTTTAATGTGTGTATCTGCTTAAAAGAGCAGCGAAATGGTCAAAATCTTAATTTGATTACAGTTTTGGTTTGGTTGATTTTAGAAAATGAGTGGAAAGCAAAGATATAGAAAGTGGTGTACACGTAGTGTACTTACTCTCTATACGCTACTTTGTTTTCAAAACAGAGAAACCGAGTACTCACAGGATTTAATTTTTCTCTTATGAATGATGATGCCCTTTTGAAGTTTTTCAATACCAGACAGAGGAACATATCTGAAGTATTTTTGCTACAGTCCAGTCTCAGTAGAAATAAAATATAATATAAAGGTTTTGAATAATATTTGAATGCTGCATGTTTTATGGAAAATTTTGTTTTTCTTTTGTTGGTGAAGTTTTTTACATTCATCTATTTAATGCAATGTCAATAACTCTTTTTCTTTTTAATCTCTACAATGTGACTTCCTGGAAGTATTCTGTTGAATTTATGAGATTATAAACCAAATATAAAACCTTATCAGAGCAGAAATAGAAAACTAGGAAAAGAGTTGACCAAAAATGGCGAATTTCCACTCCATAACAAATTCAGATACTTTGAGATTTGGTTTTTGTATCTAACACTCTAATACTAAAAAAAATGATGTTTGTTTCTTTTGGATTAAATATTACTCCATGTATTTACAAGGTTTTCAAACACTCTTTCCCTGTTCACTTCTATTCATTGTGCTACTTACAGACCTAGGCTTCTCTGGACATCTTGTGAAATGCAACTTCCCCTGCGTGAAGGGATGTAGGGCTACAAGCAACTTCCTGCAAAGCACAACCTGAACCGATGCAGAGATGCATATTTGATATGAAACACAATGTTTGTTTGCAAAAAAAAACCCAAAACAAAACAAAGAACCTGTATATTTTGACTGGAAAGAGCTTGAGCCTCAGAGAAGTCCCTTTCAGAGGAAAACTGAGGATTGAAGCAATTAAGCTAATTCCAGTTCCGCAAAACAGATGTTTTCAAAAAGAGTAGTATGTATAGAGAAATGTCTGAACAGATCTTTGTTGTCTTCATGGCACGACATATCTGACCTTTATAAATGAATGGAATGTTTTCCCCCAACACTGTGGGGTTTTATGTTTTATAAACAGTCCCATTGTCCTGAGAGGTGAAAAGCAACAGTAAAATACAAACCAAGGGTAGAGTTGGAGACATAAATCTTATCCTAGGTTTTATACACAGTGCAGGGATATGCAGAAAACACACAAATACAGTAGGAACCATATGAATCTCTTTTAAAGTTCAAACCAAGGGCTAAAAGAATCTCTTGGATTTTGTCTCAGGCAAAACTGACATTATAACTTCAAATAAGATTAAGTAATTTGAGTGTTTCTATACATTATCTGTCTATCTATCTATCTAGATATGTCTCCAAATACACTAAGTAAAATTTAGGAGAAGAAAAGAGAGAGAGACTACAGGTATGCATATGAAGAGTTTGCCTACTATCAGGTGAAATTCAAAGTTATATTTGTTTGACTTGGGAAATGTGATCTTTCTCTTTAAGTTCATCCTTAAATTTTAAAGCATAATTTGTTTTGATTGAATTTCTAATGTTAATTAGTGAGGCTTGCACCATTAAAGACATCAAGAACATATAATTATGTTCCTTATAATTATACCATAATTGTTTTAGTATGTTAAATGATCTAATAGATTTTTTCCTGTTTCAACAGCAGCACTACTACCATCTCTGTTTTATGAAATAACTGGCAAGCATTCAGTAGGTGCTTTCAAGCATTTCAAGTAAAGTTTTGATGGGTATTCATCTACTAATGAAATATTCATGCATTATATTTTTCTCTATGACAAGTGACTTTCGCTGAAGCGCCTAATGCTTGGTTTGCTTAGACAGATATAACATTCAATCAAACTAATGGAAACTGTGGAGTACTGTTATACTGGTTATTATTAAATCAAATTCTCTTGATAAATATTGAGTCTCTGATGTTAAAAAGCATTTCTAGCATGATGCATGGATAGTAAGGCAATAATCTGGCCCCTTGTTAAAAATGTTAATGTTACAGCTGTCATCATTTAACAATTAACATGATTTCTGAAGTGCAGAAATGCCTTAGAGTATTAAAAAATACAATCCGAATGCTGTTTGAGATTTTTCCATATTGTGTAAGCATTCACTTCCAACACAGAACAATTGGACAAGTTTATATTACCAGCAAAGTATAAATACTTTGTCTGCTTAAAATTGCATATTTCCTTCAAGAATCATTACTTGCATTCATGTCAATATGAAGAGATCAGTTTTGGTAATTTCCCAGTAACTATCCCAGAAAGCTGGAGAGAGACTTTTTACAAGGGTAAAAAGTAGTGATTGTAGTGATTGAGCTAGGGGGTAATGGCTTTAAACCGAAAGAGGGTAGGTTTAGATTAGAGGTTAGGAAAAGTTCTTTACTGTGAGGGTCGTGAGACAGTAGAATGGGTTGTCCAGAGAAGGTGGGAATGCCTCATCCATGGAAGTGTTTAAGACCGTGTTGGATGGGGGCCTGTTTGTGGCAGGTGCTGCTGCTCGTGGCAAGGGTGTTGGTTAAGGGCCCTTCCAACTGAAATCATCCTATGATTCTATGAACTTTAAGTTCATTACTTTTTGGATAACACTGTATTAGCTTCTTCTGGGGATCAGAAGGGACTTGTTAAAAGAGCCAGCTCAACAGGGAAAGTGCCAAAGGAATGTTAGCAGAGAAGATGCAGAGATGGTCAGTAATGAAATCGAACTGTTTGATACCAATTAAAGGAGTGACCAAACGTAAAAATGTTTCACCTGTTATTTGATCTGTTCTAAGGCACCCAGAAAATAGACACTGTAAGCCATACTCTCTATAAATAGGTAGAATTCACAGGCCCTGGTTAAAAAAATGGTCCTCTCTCATCACATGTCATGAAGGCATATGATTCTCTGCCTTCACAAAAGAGTTTACAATGTGTGGATGCTGTGTGTATGCAATGCACGATATTCTGGGATCAGGTAACCTTTGCTCAAAGTTAAAAATAAGATCCAGATGCATTCTGAGGTCTGTATGAACGACTTGAAAAACTGCCTAAAATCTAAACTAAACTATTGAGTCACCAGCGTGTAGTGGCCTCCTTTGTCACCCTCCAGGCTGTTGAAACTATGAAAAGATGTCAACACCAGGAGGACTGAAGGTTATTCCTTCTTGTGGGGCCAATTCTGCCCGCTTTACACTGAGTTATTTGATTTAAAATACTACTATACGCTATTCAGGATCAGCTAAATTATTCTTTTGAGATTGCTGTTTTCTTTTTTTTTTACATTTAAATTTTGAAGGGCAAAGCATGGTGCTAGGAAAATTAAGGAATGTGTATAAAATTAAGGAGCAGTAACTCTGTAGGGAAAATGTTTACTTGCAAGCTTTTCTCTTTAAAACACAACGGCTTTAAAGTATCACATTAAATTCTAATGTGTGTGTATTTAAAGAAAATACAATATAAGTGAGAAAAAAACATGAAGTGCGTAAGGTGGGGCTGCTGAAGCTAAGCACTCCTTCTAGCAGAATACTACAGTGGTGCCATGAAATCCTACGTAAGTGGTCAGAACACAAGTAAGAGATGCCTGTGGGTAGTCCCAACCTATTCACAAACCCTTTTGAAAAATTCTCCTACTTTTTTAAATACTGTTTTTGGCAAACATTTGATACTTGAAATACAAAATGCATGAGTCACCTACTGAGATGGGCACAGTATGTGGTTCATTGAATTTAGCTAAATTGTGAGTCATCTATCAATAGTCCTCATAGTGAACATACTTGTAATAATTTCACACATTACAAACAAGAGTAGGTATGATTTTTCAAGATTTTATGCAAGCATTTTTCACTCGGAGTTTTTACTCTTTTTATTATGCTCCATTTGATGTTGTAGGAAACTACTAACTTTTTAGTGATGGAGGATAAGAAGAAAAGGTCATTTGTTGCTCATCAGTTTAAGCAACACAGAATCAGAAATGCAAACCCCGACATACTATAAAATACTGTCTGACAAAGCAAACTCCTCAACATGAGATTGAATGAATACAGATTCTTCTACAGCTATCGAGTTTTATTCTTCTACCATAGCATACCAATTTCTGTTGAGATAACTAATTCTAAAATTCAGAGGCAGCAGTTCTGAAGGAGAGAGCTGCAAACTACCACAGATTCTGACTTGTCAAAGACACATGGTAAATTTTTGTGGTTTGTTTTGCCTTTTTGATTTTTTGTTTGTCTAGGGGTTTTTTTGGCGTAGATTCCTTTTTTTTTTTTTCCCCCTAAGAGAACACTAATGAGTAGAAGAAAAAAAAAGGTGAAAAATATGTGTGTATATAGTGTCCTAACTGTGGCCTGTTGGATACAGGGAATATGGTCTCTTTGCACCAGAAAAACATGAACATTCAGACACAAAAGATTTGAGCAGTTTTTTAAACAAATTCCTTAGAGGAACGGGAATTCAGCATCTCTATGATGAAAGTGATTGGGTGGTCAGTCCCAAAATACTTCTCTTATCTCCAGTCTTCGGTAATAATTGTTCCCTGAATGTTTTTCATGAGCATGAATGATGACACAGGCACTTAAATATGCCTCTAAAGCGGTTATTTCACTAACTATTTGAGACGTGGAAGATGTGAACCGCTCCGTGCTCACAGCACAGTCACTGGCCCCTGCTCGGCTCTCTCTTCTTGCGCCCTGTATTTCTTGGGATGACCAGGAGGCCCCCGGAGCTTCCCGTGCGCGAAGCTGACGATGGAATAACTCGTCTGTTATGACAAACCGGTATCTTGCGACTAACTCCCTCCGGAATTACACTTTACTCTGTGAAAAAAAAAACCGAACAAAACAAAACAACCCACAAAATGTTCCTTGCCTCAGTCCTGGCATATCCAGCGATGCTCTGCCGCGACACC
This sequence comes from Oxyruncus cristatus, assembly GCA_013399855.1. Classification (NCBI taxonomy): domain Eukaryota; kingdom Metazoa; phylum Chordata; class Aves; order Passeriformes; family Cotingidae; genus Oxyruncus; species Oxyruncus cristatus. Next base: position 108,558 of record VXAY01004955.1, read on the forward strand.
TTTAGAGCCATTCCTATTCGCTTGGCCCGCAGGCTGCCTGACACCGCAGGAGACGGAGGCTGCTGGAGGAGCCGGGGACACGGGGCTCGCCGGGGCTCCCCGCTGCTCCTCAGCTTCCCGGGGCTCCCCTGTTCCCGGGCGTTCGGCGCGGAGGGAGCGGAGCGCCGGCGGCGCCGCCCGCCGCTCCCGCCAGATGGTGCCCGTGCACAAGGGACACTGCGGAGCCGGGACGCTGCGGAGCCGGGACGCTGCGGAGCCGGGACACGCGGGGGGCGCGGAGCGGAGCGGGGCCGGGGCGGCGGGAGCGGAATCGCGGGATCGGGAGCTCAAGCGGGTCTCCCCGCGGAGCGGAGCGGGGCCGGGGCGGCGGGAGCGGTGTCCTTGCCACGGCCAAATGGGGCGGCGGTGCCTGAGCCAGCGGCGGCACAAACACCCAGCGCTTCTCTTACGCGACTTTAACATCTCCCGGAGTCTGCACCTCCGCCTTTGACCCGGCCCCGCCGGGCTCTCCGCAGCGGCCTTTACAGAGCTCGTAGAGGAATTCGCCCGGCCTCCACCGCCTGGCACTCGTCTTTTCCTTCCAAAATTATGGGATACTTGTGAATGTGGAACAGGAGCGATTTGGCAGGGGGGTGGATGAGCCTGAAAATGAGACCACGCGGCTATACTAAAGCGCTGGTGGTTCATCACTAGCGAATGTAGGGAGGAGCAGGAGGGGCACACGCAGCCAGAGGTGTGAGGTGTGCGCACTGGGGTGGCACCTCTACGCGCACCCCCCTGTCCCATGCAGTAGTTCTTGTTTTAACAAGTTTAATGAAAAGAAATAAAAGTTCTTGTAGTCACTGTTCAAGAAGAGATCATTATGTATTGGTGCGATATCCTGACCAGAATGTTACTATTGAATTGCTAGTGTTTCATATTCTTTCTCTGTACAACTCATCAGAAGGAACTTCTGGTTATAACATGAGTCAAAAAAATCATGTGTGTTTGGGGGGTTTTGTGGGTTGTTGGTTGGTTGGGTTTTTTTGTTTGTTTTAAGAATAACTATTTGGCTTGTGTGCACACATGAATACTTCTGCAACCCAATGACAGAGAAACTTAAGCACATATAACTATTCCTCCTGGTCTAGTAGCCACCAGCCTTGGAACCTGAATGTACTGTGAATAGGTGGAAAAAAAGCAACATGAACTTCTCCCCCCCTATTTAGCCTCATTTTTTGACTCTCTCAAGAGTCATGCATTTTTTGGCACAAATTATCATCTGGACAAAATGATCTTCTTTGTTAAGCAGCATGAAGATGCTAAGGGAGATGAAGATAGCATTGGGACCTGGAAGACCATGGTTAGATAAGCTGTTTGAAAACTCTGTTTTAAGAATTGGGTGAAGCTGGTTTTTATGTTTGCAGGCTTCACATTTTGTATTCTTCTTTATTTCCTGATGTTTATGAGTTGCAATGAAGTAAAGTTTTAGGAGACAGTGAATTGTTTTCTGTTAAATCTTAACAAATGGTTAAGTCAAAAATATAAAATTCAAATATTGTGGTGTTAAAGGTACATGTCTCTGGCTAACTTAGGTGGATTTATGTCAGTAATTAAGAACCTGGCTGACAAAAGTTTTGAATTGTATATTGTGGAAAACAGGAGAGGACAGACATGGAAACATTTAATGAAACCATGGCAACAAAGGGGCTCAGTAGCACTATACAGGTAAGAAATGCATGAAATGTATCTGTAAGATAAAGAGGCTTAGGAAAAGGAAACTCTGGAGGCATAGAGAATGAGGGAAGCAGTTAATGCCTGACAGATAAGATCAAGAGAAAAAAGATTATCTTCCCTTAGGGTAGTTAATTACCAAGAAAACTTCACAGAACGTCTCTTTCCCACTCAGAATTTATATCTGCGGTGTCTTGGGTGTGTTGTGAAAACTGTAAAGAATCAGTGCTTAGTTACTTTGCTGGTCGGAACATCAGAGCAAAGGGCTATAGAATCAGTACCAATGCTCCAGCCTTTCCCAGATATATGGGACAAGAAGAGTCTGGAAAAGTTATACTGGAATTTATTGGACAAATAATGGTACTTATAGGACAAACAGGTGACTAATCCTCATGGAGAAAAAGTCCATTTGGAAGGACTCCTACAATGATTCCTTGATCTTTAACTTCTTCATTAGGTGTGCTTAAGAGAACTATGTAGCTTATCAGTCCTTAAAATTTGTTAACGATGTTTTAAATCAGCATATTCATGCTTTCATAGCATTGTTTCAGGTTGTCTGGTGTGAATTTATATTTTTGGACTCTATTTTCTCTTTTGAGGAATGTGTCTTCTTTGAGTAGCTATGTGGATCCAGAGGCACATGTGTGTTTTGTTTATGAGAAATCAGAATTCTGAAGATCAGGATCTTTCTAGAACATGTATATAAACCCTGATTTTCATGCCTCCAGGCAAGGCTATAAAGAACACAGAATTAATGGCTTTTCCCCAGCGCTCTTCAGATGCAACCCAATAACTGCTCAGCTCATCCTTTTTGCGAACCTTAAAACCTGTAAAACCTTTCTGCAAAGGTGTGAAGAGCTTTTTTTCTTTCCTTATTTAAAATGAATTTTTTTTAAAGGCTATATCTGGCAGCCCTGTCCAATAGTGTTTTACATCCATGATGTCTTCTATGCCAAATTCTGAACCTTTGGGATTAATGTACAGACATAGTCTGTCCTACCTAAAGAAAGTCAGGCCCCAGAGAAGTGTTTGTCACTCTCTGTGAATGCAAATGTTTGGGTATTTTTGGCTTAACATCCTTGACACTGGTCATTTCATGTAATTTTAGCAACTGCTGTGCTGATAATGTCAGACCAGTTCCTGAGCTCATGACACTGAAGTCTCCGTGAGGGAGCCTCTGGTGGAAAATAAACATGATTCCAAAAATCTTCATGGGATTCTTCAAAAAGAGGACTAAGAACGTTATATCGCTCAGTGTCCTCTCTCACCTCTTGCATGGAGGTGCAGGATACACTGCCAGGTGATATATGCAAAGGGAACTTTTGTAATAATCTCAACATCACTATCCATACTGATAAACCAATTAAGGAAGAGTGGTGCATCCAAATAGATGATTAAACATCTTATCAAACAGTGTCCTCTACAAGGAGTCAGCAGTTAACGCCGATGTTTGCAGCAGTTAAGTCACTTCATAAAACCATACCTCTTCAACCCCACTGAACTAATTGCTTTCACTGGTTTCAATTGAAAAATCTTCCTTCCTTTTCGTGGACAGGAACCTTGAGGAAAATTCTGTGGTATCACTGTGGGAGTGATACCGCAGATGACCATTCTGGCTACTAAGGATTCATGACCACTATTGCGCACCAAGGAAGTGATCCTACAGTCCACCAGCATCTTCAGCCACAGATGATCTATGCTAAAGTCAAGCACCATCCTCCTGTGCATGAGCTGGATGAGCTGCTTTTGTCAGTCATCCGTAGCAGGATCTACTCACACATGGAGTAATCATTTATCCTATGGTAGTGTTCTGACATGCTGCAGCCAGCTTGGACACCCACCCACACCACCATAAGTTCTGAAGGGTTTTCAGGAACTTCTTATACAATAATGCAGATTCTCAGAGTGCATCACCCACCCCAGTGAATGTAAGTCCTGGAAAGACCTCATTATCCTACACACCTACAAGGCCATGAGAGTCTAAGGAGTGCCTGTTACAGCTGGATAATTTACCACTCTCCCAGTGCTGTACACCAGCTGTGCTGCCTAACCAACACTTAGGAACTGGAGAGAAGACATGGAAGTTGTTCATCAGTTGCAATTGTGCCAGCAGAGGCTGATAACCATTGTCATAAAATGCTTGCAGGTCAGAAACTGCCTGAAACCACAGAAAATTCAAGTGAAGCAATTGAAAACTAGTTTAAACAAGCTAAAGGCTGCAAAATCACAGGGAAAAGAAAACCTTACTTCTTGACACTGGATTCTAATTTGAATAAAAACAGAGTTCAAGGCTTGCTACAAAGGATCAAAGAGATCAGATGACTAACTGGCAAGAGTGAAAATGAGGATTAGAAGTGGCAGATGGGAACCTGAACTGGAACACAAACCAAAGCTTTCTGCAGCTGAAAAGGCTTGGCAAAAAGGATCAAACCATCATGGAGAACGAAAGCTTCAGGCACAATGAAGATGAAACAATGCTTGCAAAATCCCAGGTTACGATACAGGAGACCGATTGCCTAAAACCACATTTAAGGTGCCCATTTCTGCTATCTGGTTTTTTGTGGAGTATTTTTGATTAATTAAGTTTTGGTTAATATCCAGCATTGAAATTTAGATGATGCACTAGTTAATATATTTTCTTGGAATTTAAATGATTTAAATCATATGTAAGTCAGAACCAATTCCATCTGTTACAGGTATAAAATTTCGAGGGGCTGATGGTGTTTGAGGGGATGGAAATTGGGCAGCAAGGCTAAGTGGGTCTAACAAACACCTTCATGAATAGGATATGTGCCACTCTCTTTTCATAGTCAACATAATCCAGGCAGCATGGGGGAACTGAGCTGTCATCAGCTCTGTTGATTCAGTTCCTCATTAGATAGTTGGTGCTGCTGAACTGAATTCCCTTTACCAGGAAAACTGCTAAGGTATTTATCCTTGCCCAGTTGTATACATGTGTGATGAAGCCAGTCAGGGAAGGCTACTGACTGCTCAGCTGCTCCTACCCAGATTGTCATGTTGACCACAGCTAATGTATGTATCTCAAATAGGCCACCATAGATTCACTGAAGATCTTCCCTGCTTCTGGTGTCATTAATAAGTGTAAAGTCCATGGTACCACCAAAATGTTTGCAAGCTATTTTAATTATGGCTTTCTTCAGCTTTGAGCCCTCCTTCTGGCTGTGGAGGCAATCAGCTCTATGCCCAGATTTTGCTGAGCTTTGACAGCTCTGTGGTGCTCTGTGATCTCCAATGCTTCTGTGCTCTTTTGCAAGTGCTAGTCACTGCTTCATCTTTCTGGTGTTGTAACCTCATGCTGTCTGGGATGTTGTAGGAAGCTTCCATGGCTAGCCTGGGTCACAGATAAGCAGCAGAATGTGACGATAAACCTCAGAGATCCCAGCAGAGGAAACACTCACAGTAACATCATGAGTGGGCTCGGGAGCATCTCTTTTTGCACAGAAAATTGCCGTAGTACCTGGACCTGCAGATAGCCATTTCCCTTTCCCTGCAGAAACAACAAAGTCCTACTGTTTATCCTCAAGATACCATTGTAGTGTAGAGAAACAGGAGTTTGGTCTTTTCTGATATTTCAGGAACACCTTTGACTCTTTCTGCACGATTTTATACCATTTCCAGTCCCAGATGTGGTGACCTTGCACAGGTCTTGTTCTTCCCTGCTTCCTTCAGCATTTGGTATGCTGTGGTGGGAAGAAGTGAGTTCATCCTGCTTCTTCACTTCAGTGTCCTGCCTTTGATAGGACAGCCATCTGAAGCTCCTTGCAGATAAGTAATTCAGAAAAACTTCTTTAAATTGTTCTGAAGGCCAAATTAGTTCATTGCTTTTTACTGTGGGAAAGATGTGGATGGATAGCAAGGGTGAGAGTAAATTACCCTTTTCTTATCCCTTGATCTGGTCCTGAGTATAGCTTGGCTGTAACTGTGCAGTAAAACTGGTGTTGTGATTGATTGCAAGTTAGTAAAATCTTTCTGTAAAAAGATTTCTGTGGTGAGCCAGGTGTGTTTCAGCAAGAGGGGAGAAAATGGAAGAAAGAGGAGCTGCTTCTTGTGAGGTTCTTCTCTGTATTTAAAGTAGCTCTAAATACAGTTGCAGAGGCTGTGTCACAAATGCTGCAGTCGGGCGCAAATATAAACCAATGTGAATAACAGTGAGTATAAATAAATATTCTTTATAAGACTGGTTGAAAACTTTTGCCCAAAAAAATTCTTCAACATCAAATAAGACAGATAATCATAAAATTATGGGGTTTTTTTTCATTATATAATATAGGCTTTCCTTAATAATTTTGAAATTTCCAACCCACAGCAGGGATTTAAAGAGGTGCCTTTTTAGTGACTGAAGTTGTTGAGGCTGGAGTTGAACAAAACGTCAAAATAAGTAAAAAGTTGGTTGCTTTGGTTTAGCTTTGGTTGTTTTGTCTACTACCTTACGACCAGAATTATGCACCCAGTAATTCCCACCTAGAAACTGTGGGGGTTTTGTCTACTTTTCTGCCTGAGCTCAACAGTCTTATCTGGATGACTTTTGTAAGGCACATATTATCAAGGCTAGGAGTGAGGACTTTTTCAGCTGCAAGGAAAACCACCTTGTATTGAGCCTGGGAAGCCCATGGTGAGTTGCAACGTGAGTCACAGGGGCAACATTTCTAAATATTAATTTTTTATATTTGACCAAAAGTATTTAACTAAAATTTCTTTTTACTCTTACATTGAAATTGAAAAAATGCTCCAGGGAAAATGCAGTTAAACAAGTTCCTTTTTTTTCCATCCTAGTATTCCAATGTATCTTCCTCCTTTGCAGTCTCTATCAAGATTTCTGTATTCCTTGTAGCTAAAATGTCTGTCTTCATCCATTAAAAAGCAGAGAAATGTGTGGAAATGCTGCCATACAGTTGTGAAATGCACCGCTCTGGCTGCAGGCTGCCGCTGCTATGTGCCAGTTACCTGGGAGTTGTGGGACCAGTAACTCCTCTGGGGCCAGCAGGATGCTGCAGCTGGGACCAGCATGTACTGGACCACTGACCCAATGCAAGATTCTTTAACCTGAGAGTTGCTTTCTGGTAGCACCATAAAAAAGGGCATAGATCTTCAGAGAGATTTTGGAGAAACCAGCTTATACTACTGTATTACTCCAAGGTTAAAATCTTTCTGCTTACAGTTTGTTGTTCACCCTGTTTTTGAGGCTGGCTGAACACTAGCCCAACTTTGTGGCAGGATCAACACCTCCTTGGATCTGGGAACCTCCTTTAGTGAGAACAGCTTTTCTTTCTCCTCCAAACACCACTGCAGGGTTGCTCTCTTCTGCTTGAAGTATCTTTGGCCATCAGATCCCTTGGTATTTTTCAGTGACTTCTTGGGTCCTTGACCTGACCTATTGGGGTTTCTTTGATTTTGGTTTATGCGTGTACGAGCTGTATTGTCCCATATAAAATATATATAGTATGGGAAGGGCTAAACTTCCAGTTTATGTTGTGATATATGAGAAGAATATCTGTGCCTTTCAGAATGACTAATTATGTTCAGATGGTTCAGTTGACTTGGAAACAGTGACAGGGACACATAAAAGGAGAAGGATAAGGAAGATACATTTGTGGGTAAACAGAGCCATACAGGCTTGCATGTTTCATGATTTAAATAGAGACAATGTGGTTTCATACCACTAAGACTGGTGGAGTGTTTTTGGGGGTCTTTTTCCCACCATTCTGACAATGACTTACTATGTGCCCTTAGGTAAGTCACTTGCTGAATTTCTTTCCCTTTCTACTTTGCATTTGCTATTTGGATTGCAGACTCACCGGCGAAATGGAGCTTCTCCCCTGACATATTTGTACAGCACTGAACTCAGTAGAACTGTGTCTTAATTAGAGTATTCAAATATGGATGTAATGCAAATAATAATAATAATTAATTAGACATTTAATCATCATCAGTATTTACATAACATTGCTGGCATTTCATGCAAATGTTTTATCCAAATATTTTGTGGGAGTTTTCCCATGTATTCTCTTCGAAATAGTGCTATACATCTTCATAAGGGAGAAATTTATTTTTTTTTTATGGTTTAGGATCATTATCTCTCTCTCTTTCAAAATATTCTCTATTGCAGCTAATAAAATTTTTCCAACCATTTAAAAAGGCTGTATTTGGTTTAAGGATATTGCACATTAGACAACAACTAGTCTTCCTCTTATGACAGTCCCTGTCTTCATAGAAGCTCTCAGTGTAGGTTTCCACAAAGAATATCTTGCAGATGCTGAGATGCACAGATTTATTTAGCTGTTTTTCATAAAGTTTAACCAGCTGATTCTGTGCATGAACTTGATTACAACAAGCTGAGTATGGTGTTATCTCAAAAGTTTAGTTAGCCCATACTGTTGCTAACACTGATGAAAAGAGTGCTCAGAAGTGTCAGATCTCAGGCTAGTCGTCAAACTTGAAAATTATTCATACAGATAGCACCCCTCTGTAGTTGAAAACAAAAAAGACTCAAAACATGAGAAGAAATAATGCCAGCATTATAAATGGCAAAGTATTATGAAATACAAAGGTATACATGACGTACTACCAGGGCAAAAGCGGTTTTGACTATTGATCTAAAACTGGTGGCAGTGTTACCACTCTTTGCCTTGTCCTGTGTTCTACGTTACCATTTGATAGCAAGCCAGGTTCTGTTATTGCCGATACAACACAGAAGAAACATCGTCTCTGAACAACATTCAGAGGGCAGAAAAACTACAGGTTTAATTATTGCAAATTATTGCAGATAGTTCCCAACATCCCAGCACAAGGTCAGTGGTCAAGGCCATCTGATCTGAAGCGAGATAGCAAGAGATTGCTGTGGCTTTTGAGCTGTCCTCTTCTGACAGAGAAGTCATTCTTAGCACTACTGCCCACCAGAAAACACTGTCCTTCTCAATGCCACCTATTCAGGTCTCTCACTTGGAGCTAACATGGAATTTGTTAACAAAGTCTAGATGGAAATATAGAAAAGGCAGATTTGCATAATATCAAATCAGGATTTAATGAGATCATGTCTGCTGTTTGCTCTGTGATAGGTGGTATGTGACTGCATTTCCTATTTCATATGGTGGTTTGAGGGGTTTCTGGAAATGGTTATTCTTTTAAATTTGGTTCACTTGTCCCTATTACTCAGAAGAGTAGTGGAGCAGTGCTTCCCCCTAGCAGACCCATCTGTCTCCACACCTCCCATACATTTTCTCCTTCTCTGCAGACTAGACTGATTTCCAGAATAAAAGACTCCACACATTGGTTATAGTTCCAACCAGTGCATAGGAGTGACATTCATGGAGAAGTGGGAGAAGGATTTCCTTCCTGTTCCTTCTCTCTTGTTTTTTAAGTAAGAAACTGTTAAAGGAAAGCTTCAAAACTACTTCATCCTCAGCAGAGTTTTGCAAAGAACCTAGAAACATTGCAGTCACTAAAATATTTTCCCTCCCTAATTTTTCCAATGCTTGCCAGCAGGTCTTTGGCTAACCTGGGCAACAATATTTTTTTCTCTGCAGAACCGCAATTCAGTTCTTGCAGGAGTGTTACACATGTTGTATAAACCCTCTAAGTCTGTGAGACACCTGTGCCATTAGGTGACCCTGCTTTGTCACAACATTTAAGCTAGGAAAAGTAATTTCACTTCATTCTACTAAGATAAGGAGTAAATAATATGGGGTCTGTAATCATGGGGACAAATACAAAAGACAAGAGAACACAATTTTGTTTTTTAAACAATCTCCTTTTTGTTGTTGTTTTATTGCTTCAGCATCTTGGCCAGTTTGAAAGCTGTCTGTTAGCTTCTCCATCCTACCCCGAAGTAGATGGATAAGCATTCCTAGGGCTATTTTCTCTCTGCCAGGGCATCTTTTCACCTTCCTTGAACTAGAGTATCTGACTTCCAAAACCCCTCATAGTAACTGGGCGACATCACCAGTTATTGTGGCGGATTGATCTTTTCTTCAAGTTTTCTGATAAAAAGCTGTTATTGTGTTCCTTAATTTGTATGTCTTCCCTTGCCTGGCTGGCTTTTCTTCTTAAAATTTCCTACAAGCAATGATAAAATTTTCTGGATTGTGTATCTTGAAAAATAATTGGGTTTTTTAGACTTTTACTCACTTTGGTATAGGCATCATTAGGAGAAAAAACATGATTCAAGGCACAGTGTCATGGCTAAGAGGATATTTGGGTGGAGAAACAACTATGTACTGTTCATTAAATGGAGATGAATCAGAGATGTGTTCCACAAGAGATCTCTGTTCCCTATTCGACCTGGATGATGCACAGGTCTGTGGCATTGAAGGGAATGGCTTTCAGCAAGCTTATTTTTGGCAATCATAGACAAGCCATTTGGCGCACTGGTTCACTTAATTTCAACTCAACAAAAAAATGTAGAAAAGCAAACCAGGAAAAAAGAGAAGTCCGTGTCCAAAGCAAAAAATAACTAGGAGTATGAAAGACTAAGGTAGTGATTTTTTGGGGAGGAGGTGGGATTACCATTGTTTGGTAATGCAGGGCAAGGGCAGTGGGTGGAACGCAGCTGTGAATGGTTGCTCTGGAAGCAGAAAGGCAAGAGCTGCAACAGGAGAGGCAGGAGAACTCAGAGTAGCACTGTCCCTTAGACGAAGCCAAGACCAAGCTTCTTGTGAGGAGATGGGTGTTTGCAAAGGCAAACTAGGAAGCATGCCCAGATGAACTGTTTCTTGTCAGTTCCTATTGTGCTCTGGAAAGAAGAATAATACATACATTCATTGTGCATAAAAAGAGTTGTAGCAAAGAAATACCTGACTCAGATCACAAGGTTTACCACCTAATAGAAACAGTTCAGAAATCTCAAGCGTTGGCTGATTATGACTAGAAGGTGAAACAATGGAATAAACAGATATATATATATAGGTATGGCTTGTCAATTGGAACGGTCTACTGCTTAAAAAAACTGTTTCTACAGCATGAATGATTTTCATTAGAAAACTTTTTTGTGTGTGTGAGGATGTAAATATTTTAATAAGGGTTGGTTTGACTCTGGAGCATTCGGTTTCATGTTGGTTTGATAAAATATAAACCTAAATATCCATGGCATGAATTGCCTTTAGGAGTAAATGTTCAAGTCCCCACTAGCCCTCTATTGCATCAGCTTGCTGGGAGACTACATCCTTCCTCAGTCTATGTCCCTGTGAGTTGCACAGCTTTGGGTTTACACATTCCTTCCGCTCCCTCCCTGTGCCTCATGAGAAAAAAGTCTTTTCCAAGTCTCTTTCCCAGAGAAAACTGTGTTGAGAGAAATTTAGGTTGAGCTGATGCACTAGGAAGTGCTTTTTAGGCATTTGTAATGGATTTTCAAGATAGTGGAAATATTTTCATTTAGAAATTTCAAAACTTTTGACATTTTTAATCAGACATTTCTTAGAGGTTCGACATTAGAGAAAATATAATTATTCAACATGGATTGTCCTGAGCTTGGACAAAATCTGTCTCTTCCTCTAGGATGAACATTTCAAGTTGCAATAAAAGTACTCAAATGCTTGTCTTCCCAATGCATCTTGTATATTCTTCACTGGTTTGTCTGTAAACACTTCAGGGAAGGAAGCATCATTTTTCTTTACCATCTTCTGAGCTGCCATTAAAGCTCTGTCAACAACAGTAGTGGTAAGAATAGTGTAATTATTCTCCTCTCTCCTGCCTTCTCCCTCTTTTTCTCAGGCGTTTTGTATCATTTGACTTTTCTTTAAACCACATTGGAAGGTGGCATCTGTTAAGTTTAAAGCTGATGTGGAAGGTTGAAAAGGGTTGCCCATCATGAACAACAGCTGAACAGCAGGGAAGCAGAGGGCTTTTCTTCTTCACATGTAGATACTAAAACTCATTCCAGATGGCAGGGACAGTTTCCTACAGCACCTATTAACAGAAGTTTCAAGGCTTGATTCAAAGACCTATGAATGAAGTCTTAGTTGAGTTGTCTTAAAATCTACTGATGGTTCAGAGCATTATGTAGGTGCCCCTAAGGCTGAGGATGGAAATGCTCAGCTCCCATCTCCTAGGACAGTGACCTAACAGCTGAGAAACATGGGGCTCTCCTTTTTCTTTTGTTGTTTAGCTGGTCCACTGTGCCAAAATAAATGCAGGATTCTTGTCATCCAACAAAGCAGTGACCAGGAGCTTAAAGGAGAAGGAAAATGGCCAGTTCTTACCAGTATCAGTAAATTGCTACCATGCAAAATTGTCTGTGCTGGATTTTTTGACCACTAGCCAGTCTGTCTGTTTAAATGAGGTTGCCACTGCCGTGACATAAGGAAAATTGCAGTTTTTGGAAGACCTCTTGCCCCCTTATCGTGCATATAGTTGTCCTTTGTATTAGTCTTTACTAGATCATTAAAATTCATAGATTAATAGAATCATAGAATGTTTTGGGTTGGAAGGGACCTTAAAAATCATCTCTGAGCAGAGAACCTTCCTCTAGACCAGGTTACTCAGAGCCCCATCCAACCTGACTTCGAACACCTCCTGGAACGACGAGTCCACGGCTTCTCTGAGCAACCTGTACCAGTGCCTCATCAACCTTAAAGCAAAGAGTTTCTTCCTAATATCAAATCTAAACGTACCCTCCTTCAGCTTAAGGCCTTCTGCTACTTGTGCAAAGTCCCTCTCCAGCCTTCTTGTAATCTCCCTTTAGGTACTGGAAGGCTGCTATGAGGTCTCCCCATAGTCTTCTCTTCTGTGCTCTGAACAACCCCAACTCTTTCAGCCTGTCTTCAGAGGAGAGGTGTTCCATCTCTGTGATCAGCTTAGTGACTTTCCTCTGAACTCATTCCAACAGGTTAACATCTTCTTGTGTTAGAGGCCCCAGAGCTGGATGCAGTACTCCAGGTGGGGTCTCACAAGAGCAGAGGGGAAGAATCACCTTCTTGACTTGCTGGCCACAATTCTTTTGATGTGGGCCAAGATGGAGTGGGCTTTCTGGGCTGTAAGCACGTACTGCCGAGTCATGATAAGCTTTTCACCCACAAACACCCCTGTGTCTTTCTCCTCAGGACTAGTCTCGATCGTTCTCCTCTCAGACTGTACTTGTGCTTGGCATTGCTCTGACCCAGGTGCAGGACCTTGCACTTGGCCTTGTTGAACTTCATGAGGTTTGCACAGATTCACTTCTCAAGCCTCTCAAGGTTCCTCTGGATGGCATCCGTTCCCTTCAGCCTGTTGACAGCACCACACAGCTCGGTGCTGTTGGCAAACTTACTTAAAATACATTCAGTCCCACTGTCCTTGTCATCAACAAAGGTATTAAACAAAGACGGTCCCACTACTGACCCCTGAGGAAACACCACTCATCACTGCTCTCTACTTTGACATTGCATCATTAATCACAACTCTTTGAAGGTGATCATCCAGCCATTTTTTTATCCACTGAGTCATCCATCCATCAAATCGATGTTTCTTCAGTTTAGAGTCAAGCGTGTTGTGCAGGATAGTGTCAAATGCTTTTCACAAGTCCAGGTAGTGACTTCTGTTGCCCTTCCCTTGTCCACCACTGCTGTAACACAATCCTAGAAAGCCACCAAATTTGTCAGGCACGATTTGCCTTTAGTGAACCCATGCTCTCTGTCACAAATCAGCTCCTTATTTTCCATGTGTTTTAGCATAGTTTCTGCTCTGTGGTCTCGCCAGGCACTTAGGTGAGACTGACCAGCCTGTAGTTCCCTGGGGCTTCCTTATTACCCTTTTCAAAAATGGGCATTATGTTTCCCCTTTTCCAGTCAATGGGAACTTCACCAGACTGCCATGACTTCTCAAGCAAGAATGGGTAGTGGCTTAGCCACTTTTTCTCAGTTCCTTCAGGACCCACAGACGTATCTCATCAGGTCCCATGAACTTGTGCATCTTCAGGTTTCTTAGATGTTCTTGAGCCCGGCCTTCTGCAGTGGGCAGTTCTTCACTGTCCCAGTTCCTCCTTTCAAGAACGAGTGATTGTTCAAGAAGGCTTTTTTTTTTGTGAGTAGAAGGAGAACCACGGTGCTAAAAAAATAAGTGCATTGAGACTTCTTTCTTCTTCGGATCCAGAACAATTTTAAGCAATCTCTATTCCCACAGAATCATGACTGCCCAAATCTGCTTCAAACACATCTCATCTTTCTTCTCGGATTTACAGCCAGGCAGTAGCAAACATTACATTTGCTGAAAATAGAACATTGGGGAAGAGGAATCAGAACTTTCTATAAAATTAGCTCAAAATAGGTGATGAGTTGCCATAATAAAAAAGACAGAAAAGAAGTTGAATTTCTTTCAATATTTTAAAAAGTAATTAATTTGATGTCTCATTTTAAAACTGATTTCAGAGTCAAAGTGCTGAAGACAAGCTTCTAAGAACCAAAATGGAACCCTTTCTCCTATGTTTCAGTTCAGCCATTGAGTTGGAAAAGCACAATCAATTCTGGTAGTCTGAATCTGGTACTGCTGTTCCTGAAAACGATGTGCAACCTTAGCAGGCATTTCTCACCATCTGAAATGGTGAGTCTAACAATTTTAGATATATAATAATTATTCTGTCTGACATTCTGTCTGACGTATAAACTCAATAGCAAAGCTGTACAGAGTTGGCCCTCAGCCTCTGCCTTTCTCACAAGCCTGGGAGGAGCTTAGTGGGCATAAGTGAGATCTCGTAAGTCTAGAGAAGAGAAGACTGAGAGGGGTTCTCATTAATGTATATAAATATCTCAGAGGTGGGTGTCAAGGGGATGGTGCCAGACTCTTTTCAGTGGTGCCCAGAGAAAGGATGAGGAGCAATGTTCATAAAAGGGCTAGATTATCTCCAGAGGTCCCTCCTGGCCCTAACAATTCTGTGATTCATTTTCCCTGCTCTCAAGCTACCAGCTGGACATCGCTGTCCCCAGACCACCCCAGACCTGGGCCGGGGGTCCGCTTCCTTAACCTGATATCTGCCTTCCGTCTGGCCTGGGACCCTGTAATTTTCCTCAGCCAACGGCCTTGGTTTATGAAGTATTTCCTCCAACTCCTTTATCTAAAATAAAGCTGTAACTGATACTGCTTCTTTAAGTGTTTTCAGCTATTATAAGGATGTTTCCAGAACTAGCTTGGTGATGTAGTGTAAGCACTTGCTCTGGGGAGACTCTGAGGTGGAGTTAAATTAGATCTTTTTTGTTGTTCAAGTTACGGATTTTGTTGTTCAGATGCGTTTAATATTCTCAGCAGCTGTTGAAAAAGCGGTACGCAATTAAAAACTGATTCTATTAAAACCTCTTCTATGCCTATTAATGTTAAGTTTCTATTTAAGATCAAGGGCGAAAGAACTTCGTGATAAAGTTCCGTTTTTACACTATTTGATGCAAAGTGGGCTTTGCTAGTGGTGTTAATATTTGCTAATGACAGTGTCAGCTATTCCTTATGTTCTGGAATGATTAGTTTGTTCTAAAATGAATTAGAGATTACAAATAGCTCATTTTTTGCTAATGGTTAATCTAAGACTTTGATTTGAGAAAAATCTATTTACAAGTAAGAGTCAGGCTAGATTTATCCACTGCATCAGAATAGATCCCAGTGGTAATCATTAGGGAAAGATTTTAAAGAGCAGTAGAAATGGAAAAGATTTGGAGGGATCCTTGCAGAAAAAGAGGCAGACTTCATTCTGAGAGGTGTTAATGAGAGTGTAAGGTCATGGATGTGAGAGGTGGGTATTCCTGTCAAGTACTGTGTCCAGCTTTGGACATGGTACTTCCAGAACAAAGCACGTCTTTGGAGAGAGAGGCCTCAGGAATCACAAAGAAAGAAGTCATACCTGCTAAACTGTGTGGAAAGAATGACATGTCTGTATTAGTTTATGCTAAATAAAGGGAAATACAAAAGGGAACAAGACACAGTTCTTTCAGTATGTCACAAATGGCTATGAAGAGAATGACAATCAGTTATTCCTTATGTCCCCTGCAAAGAGGACAAGGAATTAAATGGGTTTTCTTCAAATGGGTCAGTAATAATATCTGTGTATACCCAGAAGTCTGAAGCATAACCTGAACACTATTTGCAGTAGATTTACCTGCTTTTTCAGCTTCTGTGTATTCTGTTAATCATGTTATTTCATAACCTTAATGTTTAATCTTCCTTACTTTTGTAACTACCAGTTTTATTGATAGTTCCATCAATTATTTCTATTGTTATTCATAATAGGAATATTTATTTTCATCCAAGACATGTTGGAAATTTTTCTTGGACTCATCTGACAACTATGCCATCATTCTCATTTTAGGGTGGCACTCACAGAGCTACTAAAAGTGGCTGCTACCATTGTGCTGTGGATAGTAGTTTGTAGCACATCAACCAGAGCATCATGGCACCATCATTCCTACTTCTTGTACGCAGGTGGGCAGAGGTGGATGTTCTGCCCCGTTGTGCAGAGCATGGATGTTAAAGATATACAGAGGAACTGGTCCTAAATGTTGAGCAATGAGAGATTTGACAACAAAAAGCTGTAATAAAATCATAATCTATGTGACAAGGATTATAAACATTTATACCAATAGTAAGATTCTACGTACCTCTGTATTTTATTAGAAGATAACTCACACATAACATTTCACAGAGTAACATTCCACGTGATAATTCCAGGCATTATGACCACCGTAAGTAAAATGTAAAAGAACAAGCACATTTTATTCACAAAATGAGTATGAGAAAATTGAATTACAACTGATACACTAGGTGATCTTTTTTTTGGAGATGATTAAATCCATGTGACCAGACTGAACATAGGCTGTACGAATAATACTGAATGTTAAAGAACTGTTAAAAAGGCTAATATTTGTACAAAAAAAACCACTGAAAAAATTACACATGGCATAAAACCCATGGAACAAAATTACTTCATTTGTGCCAATGAAAATCTTTCCATTCACTTCAGTGAAGGCAGGTTTTATCTACCATTTCACCTCACATTATCTTATAATATGAAAATAAGATTCTGCTACCAATGTAACTAGAAAATTAGAGTACAAGATAATCTTCTCTGTAAAATGGCAGGCTTTTGTTCAAAATGTCTACAATCATTGGTTTTATCTGCCTTATCATCTCTTTTCCTCTCTGATGAATGCAAACTGTTTGGGTAATTTGCTTTGACCAGATCTGTGTCTGTGAGATCTTAAGTGGAAAAACTATTTGCATACTTAAGAATCCTGAGAACAGAGAGTGGCATTATAGTTTGGGATTTAGTTGGGGTTTTTTATCCCCTGTGCTGGGCCAAGAGAGACACTTTACATTTATATGTAGCAATTACCATTCCTAATTTTTGTAATTAAACTGTCTTGTGAAAAATTTAACATATAAAGTAGAGGCTACTGGGCTAAGCTTCCTCCTGTTTCCTTCCTTCATTTTTAACATACCAGCCCATAAAAGTTTGGATATCTTTTTCCCTCTTTTCTTCTCCTCTGACCTTTTTTCGAAGTTGTTTTGGAAAGTATCTTCTCTCAAAAAATGTGGTCTCCGAAGTAAAGGTTCACTGGAACTGTTATGCAGAAATACTAAGTGGTTGATTCCAGTATTTTTTCTAAATTAGTTAAAGAAATTAAGTATTTCACACACACACAAAATTGTAATAGATTGGAAATTGCAGCTGCTACCTTGTGCCATTTTTTGGTTGAAAATGTCAGCACTGCTTAAGACAACTGACAAAGAAGCACTGACAAAAACGAAATCTACGCAAAAATACATGTCATAACAGTACTTACTGAACTGGTTATATGTGTGTGTGTTTGACAAAACGCACAAATCTGCTTACAGGCAGGACCTTCGTCCTGATGGCAAGACTGATGTGATGAATAAAGCACACCACTGTGGCTACATCAGTACAGAGAAGTCCGTAGAAAATGACCACACTCCTTTTGCTTATGAAAAATTTTATTTTAAAAAAATCCAAACAAGCATGTATTATTAGCAATTTTTTTTTTCATTTGTATTGAATCATTCAAGGGTTATTCAGAGGCTGAAAGAGCAGCAGTGCGAATTGGAAGTATTCTCTCTGCAAAAAGTGCAAAGCAGAGAGTAATACACTCAAATGGGAAGTGGCAGAATGCTTTTACCGATTATACTCATGCACATTTCTTTATCCTTTTTGACCCCTGGTTGCTGGAAAAATGTAAAACCTATGGTTAAAAATATGTATTTTTTTATATTAAAAAAAATTCTATGGCTATTGCTGGTAAGAACTGAAACAGATGCATTATCTTACACTAATAAGTTCTCACTTTTTCACGGGGTGAGACACTTTTTCAGTGTTGATTTCAAAGAATACAGAAATAAAACTTGCATTTCTCTCTGTCTCCTAGGGTGGTGTTTCAGATTATTTACAAAAAAATATATTTTAAATAATTCTTTGAACTTGTGCAGCTACTCTTACTCAGGAGTGGGATACTGTAGTTCTAGGAATTCTGCTTCAGGATGTTTCAAAGCAAATGCCAAATTGCATTACATTTTAGTCTATAATCTAGTTAGCAACTCACATCACATTTCTATGATGTGTAAATAAATTATAATAATTTCCATTATCAATTATGTAACATGTGTGACCCCTATTGCGGATTTATGATGTTGAAAATTTTACAGATATTAATTCATACTCCTTTCGTTTTGTGAATTTCGGTAAAAGTGCAGCATTCTACATGAATTATAATATTAATTTTTTCAGGTTGCTCAGACTCACAGTAAAGAATTTGCTTGCTAATCCTATAAAATACAACTGCCTGTATCAGTGAGAAAAGAAGATCTTATGTCCAGATGCTTTATAATTTATATATGTTTTTTAAACTATTGAAAAAGTGCAGCCTGTGGGCAGAGAAATCTCATTCCTTAAAATCTGCAGTTCAAGAGAATTTAAAGTTGTACAAATGGATTTTAAGTTTGATAAGAAAATTGATTGGAGATTGTACATTGTGAATACATTAGGTTTACAAAGACAAAACATGCATGAAGGGCAATTACTGCTAGTGTTGCTATATTAGTATGAATGTTAATAGCATGTTTGTTTTTGAAATGGGTTATGCATTCTGGTAAATGTCTGCTTGAATCTAGTCATCTGTGTATCACTTGTCTAAGTACTCTCATTTAAGATGCCATATCCCTTCTTGTAGCAATAAAGGGGTAAAGCAACATTAATATTAAATAATTAGAAAAACAAAAGGGGAATGATTAAACATATTTACATAATTGAAATAACACTGAGTCGCAGTGGGAAATCGGGACAATGTTGTCTCCTTTCAAAGTAATTCATAATTCAGATTTTTAATTATGGCATATTCATTCATTTAAAGATGATTCTGGATGAGAGGGCCACTAATGAAATACAATCATTAGCATCTAAACAAAGTAATTTAGAAAGTCTCCTTTCGGGGAAAAGATTTCTAGAACATCATCAATCACACAAGATATGCAAAAACAAGCAATTAAACCACACACAAGAACTACAACAACCTTATATATTAGTAATGTACACATGAAAACATAACTGATTACAATGATTAGAGTAGGGTAGTGTGGTTAATTTCTATGTTATGTAGCAATTTCATGGAAGAATGTACCAGGACAGACACATCTCACAAAAAATGAATGCCATGTCATGATATATGTTTTAAATATATTAATGTCATTGTAGTCAGTGCCAAGTTATCAATAAAAAATCCGGTGACAAGAATCTGAAATCATGTTCTTCAAAGATGCATAACTCCCCTGCTTTGAACTGTGGCATATGGTTTTGATTGAGTTTCATTTGTTTGAGGTTTTATTCTGGTTTGGTTTTTTGGTGGGTTTTTGTGTGTGTGTGTTTTTTTCTTTTCTTTTCTTTTTTTTTTTCCTATTTGTATTGTATTTGATTTATCAAGTTGACAAAATATAGGCTTAGGAAGATATTTCATGACAGAAGCAGGTGCTACATTAGTTTCTCATTAACTGCTCAAATCCTGCTTTGGGCTTATAGCAACAAAGAGTTCATAGACATAAATGGGTCAGTGATTTACAGGGTCTTTCCATATACACAATTACAATTCATTAAACATGCGGCAGCATTAAATGGACAGAGTAATTCTGCGCGACTTTTAATGTTTGTGTGCAGTGTCCTGTTAAAGGGACACAAAAAAGACAGACTTTAAACACCTTCTTCTTTGAGTTAAATTCTAATCTGGTTGTAAAGCCATACCATTTCTGTGTCTCATGTAAAGAAAAGGCAGGAACAGTGGTGTGTGGGTGCAAGGAGCATCCTGCCACGGTGAGGCAGGAGTGACTGGTGTAGCTGTGCTGCCTTTGATAACCACCAGGCTTAGAAGCCAAAATATGTTCTATTGGGTACTCAAAAGATAAAAATACTGGTTAATTTTCAACAGTGCTCCTTCATTTGACTTTACAATTTATAGCAGTGAACATTAATGCAAGAATAGCTTGGTTGAGGAGGAGTTTAAAATTAGAGCACCTCTTCTCATTAGCCCCAGCAGCCTGACCCAGGGTGAACAGAGAAGTAATTTGCTGCCAGATCCTCATTTTGCTTCTGTTATCACTCCTTGTAAATGAAGCGCAGCAATTTATTGTAGCACCTCAAGGAGTCAAGAACATAATGTGTAAAATACATACAAAAAAAATCTTTCTTCACATTCATTAACACCCAGCACATAGAGGCTGTTCACTTTTCACTCTAATGAAGGAGGGGGATCTTAAATCTAAAGCTTTCCAGGCTGTGAAGAAGGCCTCTTCAGGTCATTAGACAGAAGCTGAGTTGGACTGAAGAAAGGTCATTGACAAAAAAGGGAGAATGGCAATATGATGAAAAATAGAAAATGGATAAAAGAAGAGACTTTAGAAAGCTCAGAGAATGGAAAGTACATTTTTGGCATCAGTGATCAACCCTTCTTGTCTCTATGTTCATTTTCTGTTGTCAGTGAAGAAAATAATATCTGGCTTTTTATTTAGCTGGGAATTGCTCTTGTGTTTGGTCAATTCTCATTTCATCACCCTTGATCTGACTTTGCAGGAAGCATTCAGAGGCCTATTTTTAAGGGACCTTTGTCTGCTGGCTATGAATTCAGCCCTTCATTTTGCTGTTTTTTATTAAAAACCTGCAGCCTACCAGATTTTAATGTATTCTGATTATGTAACTGACACTTTCTCCTTAGGGAGATCATTTGTCTCGCTAGTCCTGATTAACACTTCGAGTTTATAGCTGTACATTAACACCACATTCAGGAATATTAGGAAACTCCTATATGCAAAATAATTTATATTGGTAATAGAAATAGCAGAACTTAAAGAGAAGCTGGGAGCACTCCCTGGACATGTGCTGAATGCAGAACATTAACATGTACTTAGGACTGAAAGGTACCTAAGCCAAGAGGCATAGAAACTCATGCAAAATACCCTTTCGTTATTTACTCAGTCTCCAGTGGCAGAAGGGTTGAATTCTGCAGTTCTGTACAGTCACCATGAAGAGATTTTTTTTTTCCACAGACGTATATAACTTGCATTGGTATAACCAGGTTTTGACATGTATATGTATTTGAGGATAAGGATATAACAAAGTAGGGGGTTTTCTGTGTGTTACCATTTTTGTTGTTATGGGCAAGCAAATATTCTTTTTCTTGTAATATATTTTTCTAAGTTTGCCCACATCCCATTGCTGGATCTTCCCTTCGTACAAGTTAATCTCATAAATTAGAGTGTATATATTTTACAGTAAATGCTTTCCCATTTATTTAACAGCATGAGACCATTATCTTGTGACAAAACTCTGTTCCAGTGAAGACTCTTCATTAAATAAGTAATCATCCTTTACATACAATGAAAGCTGGAATTAGTAGTATATAAATATACTATGCTAAAAAGCCATCATTTGACAACAACATGACCTATATCAAATTATGCCTTTTTCTCCTAAACCTTCTGGAGACTGGTATGCAGTTTCCAGATAGTCATATCTGGATAGTCATAGTCATAGATCAAAAACTCCCAATACAAATGAGTGGTCAACATATTCAGCACATCGAAGAGAAAGTAGGGACTATTTTGGAACTCCACAAGGATTTGGTTTTACTTTCCTCTGAGAAGCACCCTCTTGAATTGTACACGTAAATGATGCTGCAGATTGCTTTATTTGCTGTGGATCTGGAACAACAGCTTGCCCAAAACTTATTCTTCATTGTACCTCCAGTTTTCTCAGCTTTGTTGTTCAGCTGCTGTCTTGGTATTAGGTTGTGCTATTCTTTTTAATTCAGACAGCTTGGCAGACAGAGGTTAGGGAATGGTCAGATGAATGCTCAGACAGACAGAGCCTCTGGACTGTCAGCACTTAAAACCTTATTTGGGTAAAGAAGCCTAAAACCCCTGAAAATCCACTAACTAACAGTTAGAAAAATTTGTCTGCTTGTTTAAGTCATTTATTTCACCTTACTGCTCATTATCAAGCAGAATATAACTAAGGGCAGTAGACATGAGGTATTTTGTTATTGAAAGGAGTGTGTCCTGGACCACCAGAGGCTCAGCTGGCTGGAGGGAAGAGAGGCAATATTATCTGTGTTGTATCTAAATGTCCAGAACAGCCAGCTGCAACTGGCAAACTGTTGGTGTTCACACTGCTCTTCATATGCCTCTGGATGTTTATATCAGGTTCTCTAAGAAGATGATAACATAATAGCTGCAATACTGATATCTGTTCAGTGGTGCAAGAGTACACTTACAAGACATACAAGACATACATTTGCAATGGCACAGAGCCATTACAACCAATCCCAGGGATTTGTAGAGCAAATTTGAAGATGGGGTATTCAGTGAAATACCCACACATCCAGTCCCTCATATTGGCTAGCTAACATTTAGCCAGAAAGAAACAGGGCATCCCTCCGTAACTCGAGGACCTGTTTACTCCGTGGGCACCTGGGAGGTAGAGGAGAGTGGTCACATTGCACCTTCATGCCAGGAGCCTGAAGGCATCACAAATGTATCCTGCACTCTGAAGGAAAGTGCTCCTGCCTGATGTTGTAAATACCATGACAAGTCTAAGTTAGTAAAAGACTCACCAAACTAAAAACCTCTTTCACCTTTTTCCCTACTGAACAGTATAAAAGTTGAACTGACATTATATCAATTGAATTTTTAAAAATAGCCCATGAACAATGTGATCTGAGACAACTTTAAATAGATGTAATATTTATTCATAACTCAGTAAGGTGAGGCTGCAGCATTCTTTTACCTGCCATCCAAATATCAACATATTACTTCCTTCAACCACTTCCTGCTTTCCTAAAATATGATAAGGCATCTCATGTAACGTGTACATGAGATATACACCTCATTTCTATAGCTACAAGTGGACTATGGCAATAAACTCAGACAATAATTAAGAATGTCGAATCAGGAACAGCAACATCTCATAGAATATTCACTTATTGAATAGTTCATTAAAACCAACTAAACAAAATGTTTGAGAAAGGAGAAACTGTCTAGTTTCAAAGTCCTGAAACCTTTGTTCAACAGGTATCCAAACGAAAGATTTTTTTCTCTTTTTTTGGAAAATATTCTAGAAAATGTCTCAAAATTTCACTTGTGAAATTCCTTTGTGATGTTTTGGTCTTTCCTTTCCTGGCCATTTACTTGAAATTGATGAAAAAAAGGGAAAAAAGGGACATGGAAGACAAAAATAAGACAACCATAACCTCTCATTTCTCATAGTATGGTTATGTAAAAAGACAACATTTCCAAAGCCCAATATTTTTTTTTTTATAAGAGGCTTGGTCTTTTTAAGGTCCAAAAGACTTGTTACTGAAAACTGCCAGTGAAGTTCTAGAAACAGATTTTTTTCTGGTCATCAGTGCAAAAGCAATTATTTTGACAGTGTGTATTCTATCCATGTGTATTGTATGTACATTAAAGTAGTATGTATATACTTGTTTTAATTTTCTTGTACAATCATTTCTAATTCTTGCCTCCATTCAAACCTCCTCTTCCTCCACTCTCTGTTCATCCAGTTCTGTTTTTCTATATTTTTTACTCACCTTGAGGTTTAAAATAGTGAAGGCTGTCCTCTATTTTTTACTGGAGAGGAGGATACAAAGAGCTTTTGTGTTGATTGTCACTCTGCACGGTGAGGAAGAGCGAACCGATAGAGGTGAGACAACCAAGGTGCAGAATAGGGAGATGGTCGTGCTCCTGCCCTCTATAATTCACAGACTATTTTAGACACTAAAATTGTGACAGTTTGCTCTTGTGATAAAGATGTTAACAAGAAGAGAAAATGACGTTAATTTAATCTATTCTTGCAGGTCATACTGAAATGAGACTGTGATGATACAAAATTATAATAATAAATATGGTAGTAATTTCACAATTCTTTACAGATAGTATTCACTATCCTTTCACATGCAAATGTCCTTTCCCGTCCTTCACAAAAGTGATTTTTGGTGCCATCCAGGCTCTAATTCAACATCTTCTAATAGTTGATTCCATAATTACTTTATATGTCAAGAACAATGTAAAATACTATTTCAGATTAAGATCTCAAGATGGCTTTACTTTTACTACTCTTTCCCCTGAGCCTTCCCCTCAGGAACATTTCTGACCTAGGCATTTTTCATGTTTTCAGAAGCAAATTAGGTCATCAGTATTCTCAGCTCATAGTGCATTAATAACCAAACAGTTTACAAAACACAAAGTATTGTAAAAAAAAATATTTAAAGATATTTTTGTATGACTGAAAGTGGTGATTTGATTTGTTGGTATTTTTATTAGCCAGATAAACCTGGCACATGAACTCCCAAATCCTGAAAACTTCATGGGCAAAAGATTATTTAAATCTGAAAGGGATATACTTGCTTAAAATTTAGCACTTTTAGAAGTTCCTCATTCAGTTGAATACCATCTCTTCTAGAGAGCAATTCCAATAGCAGTATTAAAATTATTGAAAAAAATTCTAATCTAATCTAAAATTTTAATTCCAGTCTAATTCTAAAAATGAGAATTATGTCATCACAGTATCTCTCATTTTTCCAGATTAGTTTATTGTAGAATGATTTCCAGTAAGCAGTATTTATGACATACACTGGCATTGTCATCATCTCTATTGAACTAAAGATGCTGAGTGGCACCTCCCAGGCAGGAGCGTTACTTTGCTCAACAATGAGCCCTCCCAGTGTAGCTTCAGCAGCACCATCCCCAACATGTGTTTTGTTGAGTTTACACCTTCTGTGTAATCTGGTAGATAGGGTGGAGCTCAGCCTCTGCATTCTGCTTAATAGCCTCAATTACAGGTGGAAAAGCATACGGTATGTAAATCAGTACACACTAGATGTGATATAATTGCAAGGTCAGTGTGGACAATGTTTTGCTGAAGTGCTGCTGTAAGTGAATAATTTCAATGATAAAAGTGTATTTTTTCATATTTGAGAGCTAACATACTGAACTGGTCTTTTAGAAACATTGCTCCAATTGCACTGTAGTGTTAGACTACAGAGAAATAGTAACAGCTAGACTTTCCCAACTTCAGCAATAAACACCTAACTCAGCAGGGAATGTGGCGTGTACTGCCATTTGAAATACAGTGCTCTTACATTTAGGATGGGGAGTCATAGGAGACAACACTGGGGAGATTTGACAGTCCCAAGCAAAGATGGCAAGGGAGTAATATCTGTTTGCCTGGGGCACTGAAAGCATTGCAGAAGAGCGCTGAAACATAACACAGTCGGTGGCCCCTGGTCCACGTACCTCCTTCAAGAGCAAAGTTTCAGGAGCCTATATGTGTTTTGAAAAGATAACTATGCTTTCCTGTAATAATTAAATTGATTTCAACTATTAATATAAGCCATATGTAATCCATCCAATTTAGCTTTCAGCTAATATCAGGATCTATTTCAGTTTACAACTTGCACTGACTTGTCAATTAAGTTCTCACCTGACTTATTCAGACAGAAATTGTCAAGATATTGAATTTAAAATGCTTTTAAACAATTTTTACAGGAGATTTGCAGAAAGGTCCTCTGCTCTCCTTTGAAGCACCAATTATTCCCATAAAACAATTAAGCATCAATTTGTTCTTTCATTTAAGTGTAAGGTAGGTGATTCAGTGAACGGTTGCTTACAGACTTAAATGCAGAAGTACTAATGATTTTAGCAGGATTGCTCTTTTCATCAGAGAAATACATATAATAATGAAGAACCATAGCAGTCAAGAGTCATGATATAAAAAGAAAATCTGGCAAGATCATAGCAAAGGTATAAACAAAGAGTATAAATAAGTCTGTGATCATGTGGCATATTTGAGAGCAACACATTTAATTATCTGCAACTATCTGACTTTTTCATCATTGTGATTTGCAGAGTGAAGACCCTGAGATAACTATGTAAATTAATTTACTCTGTTTTTCATAGTTCTGATTTATTAAGGGATGTTGAATTAAGCTGGTTACTACCCAATAACTTCTGCTGAACGCCACCGTTACTCGTTTGCTTAACTTAACTTTGTTGTTCCACATAGTTTACTTCCTGTTCCACATATATTACTTCTGATTTATTATGAAATTCAAGAAAATAAGTATCTGGGTAAAAAGGGTGTTTATCAGCAAGGACCTAATTTACTACACATAAGTGCCATTAGTCATTACCACTCTTATACAGCAAAAGACTTGAGTTAGCCTTTCAAGTAACACTATTTATAACTAGATGGAAAAGGTCAGGAAAAAAAAAACACAGCTCACTATTCAAACCAATGGTAGCAGGAACCGTTCCTGGAGGGAAACAGGGTATGTAGCCTGGTATGGTTACCCTCCTTCCTCTTCCTCCTCCCCACTTACTTTTCACTGCAATGCAATGACTTTTCCTTAACTGGCTGGGAGAGCAGAAGGAAACCAAGCCACACAGGAAGCTCTATCAGACATGTTATATGCACTGTAATGAAATAAATTAATTAAATAACATAAAACTAAACAAATTAGTTTCAATTACAAAAGCCTGTGGAAAGTTTCTGCTTTTACAGAAAAAGTTGAGAGGGGATTTTTAAAAAAAATTTACTTCTTTTCTTAAAGTAAAGCTCACTGGTTTTTAATGCAAGACCAAAATTTTTGAATTTTACAGAAGAAATTCTTCTTTAATCAAAAGAGAAAAATGTGCATAATGAATTGCCATCTCTTTCAGATCAGCTTCCTTTCTGTTTCAACTGTTTAGTTGGGAAAGAGTATATTATGGACTGTGATTACAAACAAGAACAGTGACATCGAAAAAATAAATAGCTAAATGAGCAAGGTAGTTTTCTACACTATGGCCCAGACAGTGCAAACAGAGAACCCCTTAAAAACATCCTGCTGGCATCAGTACTCCCCTCTGCGTGACAGCAAGGCTCACACTCTTCCCAGCTCAAGGAAGGTGATGTTCTCTCTTAAACCATGCACCATTCTTTGTTCTATTGATATTTAAATGACAGTAATTTATGCAAAATAAAATTTATTTTCATCATCTTTTATAGATCGATAATGGGAATCACTGGAAGAGACAGAAAG
This sequence comes from Oxyruncus cristatus, assembly GCA_013399855.1. Taxonomy (NCBI): domain Eukaryota; kingdom Metazoa; phylum Chordata; class Aves; order Passeriformes; family Cotingidae; genus Oxyruncus; species Oxyruncus cristatus. Next base: position 135,812 of record VXAY01004955.1, read on the forward strand.
ACAGATGGAGTCACCAGAAGCCCTATGGTGGCCATTGAACAGACACATCATGTCTGCACGGACACAAAGGATGCACCCGTGGCTAGTAAGAAATGTTTCAAGTAGCTACTTGCATGCTAATACTGCATTACAAAAAGGAATACATCTGAGTACTCATTTTATTAATGCATTTGGATAAAAAAATTTTAAAAGATATCTATTCTTTTATTGATATCAGCCTCCTCCAGACAGAAGAAAAGATTTTCTTAAAATGACAGTAATAACAAGAGTAAAACAAATCTGCCAAATAAATGAAGTAATTGTAATCAAAGAGTGGAGTTATCCCACTAAGAGGATTTCAGTGAACAGGTGAATTCTGTGTATAACATAATCAAATTGTCAACATTGTTTAGTCTAGTCCTACTTTTATTAATTTCCTGGATGTTCTGAATAATTTAAATCATGGTTAATTGAGTAATGAAACATTCAGGAAAGTTAACTGGAATAAAAATTTTCTAGACACAATTTCTGCTTGTACTTGTTAATACAGATTACATTAGATTCAATACATTATTAAAAAGTCTGAAAGACTATCAGAAGAAAACTGGTATTTATGAGTGAGTGGTGCTTAAACTCTGAAGTTACTTTAAAGGGCTTGGTAACACCTAGTATCAAAGTGCCAATGAGATGCTTTTTGTACAAGTTACACAAGAAATAGCAACCTGGGGAATTTCCCAGAGAGGAATATCCAAGATCTAGGAGAAAGAGGTGCCTCTTTAATAGAAGACCATTCCTTGTGAACATTTAATTTGCTGATATCACTGAGTGACAGTGAGGAAAACTGGTAGCAAATAAAAGTTTATTATGTTGTCCTTGTCCGTCAACTTTTGTCTTCTTCAAGTTCAGTGATCCTATTTGGGGCCAGGGAATCTATTCATGTTCAATTAGGCCCAGCCCAGACTCAGGAAAAGAATCAATTCTTGCAGGCGGGGCAGGCAGCCAGTCATGGTGAGGAGGGCAGCAACAAATATTGCAAAATGAGACAAAGAACATCTGTTTGCACAGAGTGGGCAGGCACGTGCACCCAGAAGGCTACCAGCATCTGCATGGTAATTGTAAATGGACCCTGCAGTCCAGCAGGTTGATTAAGTTAATTCTTTGGTGGAAATATTGCTCTCCGTCATTAATTGTGATCTTACTTCTTGTCCAGATTTATTTTTTTCTGTGAGAAGTTAATCAATCTTAAAGAATAGCCTTTCCAACTATGCAGCTACTTTGTCTTACTTTATATTCACAGACTGGTCTTAACAATGTCCACTACAAAGGGGAGAGGAGGAAACAATAGATTTAACCTGATGTTCTGATAAAAGATAACATTGAAAAAAATATAATTCTTTAAAATAGAAGCTGATGAAGCAAAAATGGACAGTCTAAATAACATTGCTCCAAATGGTAGAGGTGGACAAATGATGCTAGAGTACATTATTCCACTCCACTGGATGAAGTGAGTTTCAAGGACTGATTAGCTCCATGTCTGAGAGGGTTAACCCCCTGCCTGTTATAACAAGTGCCTCTGAAAGGGAGAGCTGATCCGACAACTAGCTATGCCAACCATGAAGTTATTTCAATACTTTCTCTGCTAACAAGTTGATTAATCCCATCATCATTTTGAAAAACCATTTTATATTGAATAAATCGTTTTCTAATAAAGAGCATTTAGCAGGTGTAAAACTTTGACTTCTTCTCAATGATGCTATCAGCTCCTCTGCAGATTTTACTGTTTCTGGCTCTCTGCAAGCTCTGTGTGCTAAAGACGATGTTTTTCCACACTGACTGAAAAGCTTTATTTTAAAAATTAAACCTTTAATATCCTACTGACAAAGTCACATTATGAATCTTCTACAGTGAAGGCATATCAATTTTACTGTAAACACCAATGTCAAATGTCTCCATTATTTCTGTTCTTTCTCCTCATTTTCCCCCTTGCTACTATCATTAAGCCAAATGTGATACAAACGAATGAATGCTGCCTCTGGGACCACACGACAAATACCACAATGCACAACGGAAAGCTCAAACAGAATGTTTTGCATTTGCAACATCACCTAATTGTTTCAACCATCTAAGAGTCTGTAGAGAGCCAGTGAAGGAGAAAAAAGCCTCCAATTAGCCAGGGAAAGTTCTCATTTATGCACTCAGAAATGCAAAGATTTGGAAAATACAGTGGAATTGCAATAAGGCAAATTATAAACATCACAATAAGCATTTTATTTTTGTAGCACAGTTCCTATAATGATATAACATTAAAAAGCATCCTGAAAACCATGAAAAAAAAATCCAAAGAAAAAGACAAATCTCTAGTTTTTAAAATATAAATCCAGAATTTCATGTACATTTAAATACAAATTGCTTTTTAGGGCATGGCTATTTTGTAATGAGGAATTATTAGCTTAATAACTTAGAGGAGATAAAACCAGACAAAATTAATAAGTAGCATCTCAGAGAGAAAAGGGTACATCAGTAACAATGAGAAAGGTTGAAATCCTTATATTGTACATAACTGATAAAACCATATAAATCAAATATGTCCCTGGGAGTTGGGAAGTGGAGATGTTCTTTCTTTAACTTTCAGATGGAGTCCCTTTGCCTGCACTAAAAGAGAGGTCCTTTAGCTCACAGTAGTGGTGAACCCTTGAAAAAACCTTTCATGGATATTCTGGTTATGCCACACTCCTTATTCACAAGTGAAGTGTCTGCCCATGTATCAAGGAGGGAGGTTGGTTGGTGAAGAGATGCGTGGCCAGTCAGGCTGGGACAGTTCAGTTCATCTGGACATTGAGGTTTCATAGATGCAAAGGCTTCAGGTACTTATGCAAAGCCCTTCTCTTGGTAGAATTGAGAGTTTCATCCCCTAGTGGGTTATTTTTGCTTTTTAATTTTCCCCAAGCACAGAAAGCATTTTTACCTTGCCTTCCAAAGGGATAGGAGTCAATCAGAGAGCAGTGTGGATGACAGCATTGCAACTGTGTGTGGGGGGGAAACAAGTGTGGAAAGGGGAGATCAACTTTAAAGAAGCCCAAGCACTGTTTGAAGGTGTAGCCATAAAAGATGTCCTTCTTGCAGAGATGGGCCTTTTCTCATATGTGCAGTGTAATTATGGGAAACATGTCCTTGGACCACAGTGGATAAATAAGTCTACATCACTTATCAGCCAGCTAGAGAAAGAGAAGTATCTTGGTGGTGGGCTAGTGGGAATGGGAAAAGGGGAATAAGTTAATTTTTAACTTCCTTGCTACTGTGGGCATCTCTACAAATCCTTGTGTTGTCTGGTCTTGAGTTTACAAATAAATAACTACATTTGCTTGTACTAGCAGTGGTTTCAAGGTGACCCATTTCTAATTTGTGGTGTGCCTTAAATCTGTGGTCCTGAGGTAACTTTGAAGCCCATTGCTCTAAGCAATACTCTAGGCAATTGAAGATACCTTCCTTCTCCTACAAGTCAGCAGCAGTACTAAAGGGACAATCTTCTTGTGATTGTGAAAAGCCAAGAGAAGGTGTCCTGACTGAAAGAGGTCGCGGTGTATATTTGCGAACCTTGAGGACTTGAGATGTTCCTCTGTAATGGTTTCAGCTTTGCCTTAGTCTGGGTAGGAGGGCTGTAGTAACAAAGATTTTGCAGCACCAACAATTTTATTTTTCTCTACCTTGCATTCAAGAAGCTACCACTCCAACATTCCCTTGTATGAAATTCTGAATCTATGCCACGTTTTATTGTGAAGTCTATGCAACAACACAGGCTCTGTGTGCAATAACCTTGGAACAAGGCTCATGTCTTTTTCCTCCCTTGTCTCTTTATTATCAGATAAAGCGTCCTACAGATAGGCATCAAGTCACAGTCTGGATTCAAGTCTGTCCTCTGCTTAAGGGAATTCAAGCCCAGGGTATTTTTAAGGTTTTTAAGGTATTCAATTAGTTAAACAAGATATTATTTACCTGGGACTGTGAAAATTTTTATGGTATGAATGTGGAGACATTCCATTAAGGGCTATTTTGCATTTTTAAGATCTCATATTCTTAACTAGCCTTTTTCAGGGCATGAACACACCTATTTAAGTACATATTTTCTTTTCTTAAAATTTAATTACAAATGTGTTTCATTTGTCCTATCTTGTACTTCTTAAACTAGAGGAAAGAAGCACTATCACAGTAATAGCCATGACTAAAGAAGAAGAAAATAAAAGCTGGAAGTTCTAATCAAAACTGTAATCAGAAAGATGACAAATGGTGAAGACTATTAAATTTTCTTTGCTCCCTTGATGAATTTAATAAAGAACTAATCAAAGATCATTAGAGGGCTTTTGTGCTTGGTGTGCATTGTAACCAGATTGCAATTGGAATTTATGTTTTAGTGGTTATCTAGGATTGAATTGGACCTTTAAATACTGAAGAGATATTTTTAGCATTTTTCTTAGAAAATATTTATTTTAAAATGTCAAACCATTGTATGTTGCTTCTATGCTTTACATAGTAAAGCAGAGACTATTTCCTTTTGGTAAGAAATTTTAAAACTAATGTTAGTGTTTAGTTTGAATTTTCTGGTAATCTGTGATTATTTCTTCCTTTAATATTGCAGGAAAACTAGAAAAGAGACATTCACTTACCAGGCAGTTATGTAAGTAATCTGATTGCTAGGACTATTGTCAACCTATAGAATTCCATAATTACATGGAAATTCACTCTTTGCAAATCTGTAGGGTTAATTTAGCACTCTTAAATTTTAAAGTGTGGTTTTTTTGACCGTATTTTCATATTCCATATTTGGTGCTGGAATAATAATATTTAGTAGATGCAGCAACTGAAGGTGTTGCAGTCTAAGCCATCTTTTTTTTTCCTTCTGAGTCTTGATATCTGAACTCTTAAGCTGGATGATGAAAGAGAGATTGTACTTTCCTTAGGTTGAAATATAATTAAAAGAATGCTTGAATATGCTGGAAGAATGGGTACACTTCAAATACCTATTTTATAGGTAGCAAGAGTAATGATACGGAAAAAAAAATCTTCAAGTTCTTTCTAAAACGGCTCTTTGGAGGGTCTAGTTAGCTGGTGATCTATAGCCAACTGGTTGGTTACGACAGGGGAGAGGAGCTAACTGTTGATTTCATCTCCACTCACCCTTTGTGTCACCTGAGGAGTTCCTGAATCACTATTTGGAAAGTGCTTAGAGTAGTGTGCTTATAATAGCTGATCTCAACATCTGATCCCTAAATTAGGGAGGTTTCTTGCACTAATGTGCAAATATTAAATTAAGAAAGAATTAAGAGTTGTAGATCTGCTGTTACAAAATAGTATGGGAACTAATGTGTTCTAATATGACTCTTTATGATTTCTGTGGGAACAACAAAGGTATTTGAAGTAAAATTGTTAAGGTTGTGACGGACAGATGAAAATTTATTAGGGCACTTTGGCAAGAAACAGCAGAAGGCTGTAACAAAACACTTCAGCATATTCACTGCAACAGAATTTACCTCAAATTTAGGCATTGCATATCACTGCACTAGAAATTCTTATTCTTATTACTAAATGGGGTGCTACAACTTGAGTTTTGGTGTTGGGCTTTGGTTTTGTTTGTTTGTTTGTTCAGGTTTTTGTTGTTGCTTTTTGTTGTTGTTTGTTGGTTTGGGGTTTTTTTTTAGTTAGGATGTAAGAATATCTGTATGTGAAAGAAAAACTATCCCCCCCACATTGGTTTGCCACTCCTCCCCCCCAAACAAACAAAAAAACCTGCTACTTTAAGTCTTACCCAACTCCATTGAAAGGAAGAGGAGACTCCCCTTGGTAGTGGTGAGGTGCACAGGATTCTTAAGGCATTTATTATGGCACAATTGGAATAAATTTGGAGTTACATGCTGTGAGTCCTACATATATATATATATATATATATATATATAAATACAGAAATAGATCAGCTGTTCAGGTGATCAGAAAGAAACCACATTATCCTGCAATATCTGATACAGATGCACCCATATCCTGTTGTTTGAATGTGCAGTGTCCAAAAGTGTGCATAGGCTTTTCAATAGAAAAATTGTTAAAGGAAAATGGGATATTAGCCTCCAAAATAGGTGCATGATAGTTTTTGGAATAACTCTCTCTAAGACTAATAAGTTGTAAGATCAGGATCAGACTTCACAGTTAGCTTTGGCTTGATTCCATATTTTTGAGAAATTGAAAGTGAGAGAAAGCTTGGCCTCTGTAAATTAGCATGGGATGTAAATTACTACCTGTGTAATGAATAGGTCAATAATTTCAAAGCTAATGTAACTCAACCACATCATCAAATCTACAGACATTGGATAATGTCAGATAATGGTGAAATTCTAGCAGAAACACCTTCTGGCCTTCAATCTACATATACTGTAATTGTCTGCAAGCAATAAATCATTTCAGTCTTTTAACCGTGAAAGAGCAGATTTTGAAGAATTACAGACTTACCTTATTTGGATGTGAAGGTCCACCCAAGTACAGGGGCAGCCCCTGGCCCTTCAGCCACACATTCAGAAATGCTTGCACCCATTCTCCCTCCTCTGCCTCTCACTGGGAGCTTGTTCGGTGCAGGGCACAGACCATGGAGTGACCTGTGCCATGAGCACTGACTGAATTCCTTCTTGGAGTGACCTGTGAGGTTGTGCTGCAGAGGGGTCCATGAGCAAGTGAGGGTGGCTGCATGTGGTTAGCTGGGGGCACAGAAGGGACAAAGGGAATGGGGTTACACTCGGTACAGACACAGTGTTCAGGTCCCATTGTGAACAGGAGAGGGAAAGACCCCAAACCAAGTACCTTGCTTGCTTTCCTCACTACAGATGTTTTAACTATTTTTTGTGCTCTATGGTGTTGAACATATATATGAACTGCTCTGTAACCCTAAGTTTTGCCATCTTGTCTTAAAGGTTGTGGAACAAGCTAAAAAAGAGATTTTACCTTTCAAACGTGGGAATATTTACAATGGGAAAATAATGTCAGGAAAACTGCAGTTTGGGTGGTTTCTAGAAACACTATAAAATTCACTACTCAAAACCCAGCATTTTTCCAAATGTGGTCTTACAAAATAGAATCATAGAATAATTTAGGTTGGAAAAGACCTTTAAAACCATCGAGTCCAACCATTAACAGAGCACTGCCAAATCCACCACTAAACCATGTCCCTAAGTGCCACATCTGCACATCTTTTGAATACCTCCAGGGTTGGTAACTCAGCCACTTCCCTGGGCAGCATGTTCCAAAGCTTGACAATTCTTTTGATGAATAAATTTTTACTAATATCCAGTCTAAACCTCCCCTGGCACAACTTGAGGCTATTTCCATTTGTCCAGTCACTTAGGAGAAGAGACCAACCCCCACCTTGCTGAAACCTCCTTTCAGGTATTTGTAAAGAGAGATGAGGTCCCCCTGATTCGCCTTTTCTTCAGGCTAAACAACTCAAGCTCTTTCAGCTGCTCCTGATCCTTCACTGGCTCTGTTGCCCTTCTCTGGACATGCTCCAGCACATCAATGTCTTCTTTGTAGTGAGGGGCCCAAAACTGAACACAGGATTCAAGGTGCCACCACTGCTGAGTATGGAGGGACAATCACTTCCCTAGTCCTGTAGACCACAGGATTTCTAATACAAGCCAGGATGCCACTGGCCTTCTTGGCCACCTGGTCACACTGCTGGCTCATGTTCAGTCAGTTGTCAATCATCCCCAGATCCTGTTCCAGCAGGCAGCTTTCCAGCCTCTCTGTCCCATGACTGTAGCACTGCCTGGGATTCTTGTGAGCCAAGCCAACCTAACACTTTGACTTTTTGAGCCTGGTACAATAGGCTTCAGTCCATGGATCCAGCCTGTCCAGATGTCTCTGCAGAGCATTCCTGCCCTCCAGCAGATCAACACTTCCAGCAAGCTTGGTACCATCTGCAAAACCCCCCCGACACAACTTCAGGCCATTCCCTCTAGTAAGATTATCTAGTTCCAACCCCCCTGCCATGGACAGGAACCCCTCCAACTAGACCAGGTTGCTCAGAGGCCCATCCAACCTGGCCTTGAACATCTCCAGGGATGGGGCATCCACAACTTCTCTGGGCAACCTGTTCCAGTGCCTCACCACCCTCACAGTAAATAATTTCTTCCTAATATCTGATCTAAACCAACTTGCTTTCAAATTGAACCCATTCCCCTTTCTTCTGTTCCCATATGCTCTCATAAACGATCTTGCCCCTTCTTTCCTATAAGTTCCCTTCAGGTACTGGAAGGCTGCAATTTGGTCACCCAGAAGCCTTCTCAAAGGAGAGGTACTCCATCCCTCTGATCAACTTGGTGGTCCTCCTCTTGACTTGCTCCAACAGGCCAATGTACTTCCTGTATTGGGAACCCCAGAGCTGGACACACCACTCCAGGTGGGGTCTCACCAGAGCTGAGCAGTGGGGCAGAATCACCTCCCTTGACCTGATGGTCACACTTCTTTTTATGCAGCCTGGGATACATTTGGCTTTTGGGCTACAAGTGCACACTGCCAGCTCATATCCAGTCTCTTGACCACCAGCACCCTGAAGTCCTTCTCAGCAGGGCTGCTCTTGACATCCTCCAGCCTATATTGATGCCGGGAGTTGCCTCTTTTTTATATAACTGCCATTACTTTAAATCTATTTGGTCTTCTTTTCTCTTCAAGAGAAACAAAGGTCATTCCAACTCTCCCTAAGAAATCAAGGGCTTCCAAAGTAAACAAAAAGATAGAGGATGTAAAATAAAACATCCTAACCTTGCAGCAGCAGGAGAGGCTCAGTGTTTATGTGTGTGTGTTTGTGCCCTCCTGAATCATGTGCATCACACCTGCAGCAGTGCTGGCAGCACTCATGTTCCCAGATTCATGTTGAGGCAAAGGAATGAGGGATAGGAGCTGATGGCAGAGGAGGGGAAAAGCCTCTCCCTGCAGCAGGGGCAAGGAAGAACAAAATCATTGCTCTGGATCTGCACTGTTGTGCTGGAGATGGAGGCTGCATGCTGCTTTGAGCTCAGGCTGCTGCGTGAAACCATCCTCTCAGCAGTCAGACATGCCTCTGCCTGTGGACACAATCCCACATCCCTGTTCTGGGTACCTGCACTGTTGTATGAGTTCCCTATGCTATTCCCACTGTTACATTAGGGCTTTCTCTTCCTTCAGTGAGAGGTGGAAAATAGTCCTGTAGCAAAAACAGTTTAGGGTCATGCCTGACTCTTATAGTGCTTTCTATCTGGAAATCTCAGAGTTACCTTCACAGGTTGAACATGTATTTAACTGGCAGCAAAACCCCAGTCATAACTTACTGTTAGTTTTATGACTGATGATTATTTAATTTCTCCTCTATCATTTGCTTGGGATTGTATTGCAGTGCAGTAAGTATGAGCGCAGCTATTTATGGATATAGCAGTAAAGGGATTTGTACCCACTCAGTGTTTATTTCCAATCACTGTAATATTTTTAATTAGAGAAAATAATTAGAGAGCAAAAATAATTAGGAGACAAAACAATAGTAAAATTAGTTTTCTAGGCCTCTGTCATTACACCTAGGCAAAATAAGCCATGGTTGGAGAGAAAAGTCTATCTTCAGATTTCCCCCAAAACACAGAGAAAATAAAAAGGTGTGATACAAGCGAGAGGCAGCTGATGCAGTGTTATGGATTTCTCCTATGCTTGGGAAACTGCTGCTGCAGAAGATATGTCTGTGTTGGAGTTGAAGGTGTGACGACAGCAGGAGCTCCAGGTTGCTGCTCAGACCGTAAGGGGCTGGGATATACTTTTGTTCCTGGACTGCATACTCATGGTGTCTTTGTTGCCAGACCCAGCTATTTTAGAGCTGCAGTGGGTGTGTTTCCAGACACTACAACACTCATGTTGCTCACAGACATACAAACATGTGTGCACACACACACACACACACATACATTCACACGTACATCGGCAGAGTTGGAATTCACCCACCCCTGCCTGCAGCTAGTGCTCATTGGTTTTGCTAACAGCATTGCAAGTACAGGCTGAGGAGTCATACCCCTGCTGCCTCTTATACCAAGGCTGACCTCACTGTGCAACACCAGTTATCTACACAATACGGAGTGTATTGTTTAAAACTGCCCTTGTATTAAAAATCATCAGAGAACTCATTCAGACACAAGTCTACACTGAAATCAGTTGTGCGTTTGGTAGTCTGTTGTCTTGCATCATTTGTAACAGAGAAGAATTAATGTAAGATGCTACTTTTTCATTTTGTTTTGTTGTTTTCTTTTTAATACATGGAGAGGTGCCTTTCTCTCTCACTTCATCTCCAGACTGTGGGCCTTCTGGTACTATACAGCAGTAAATAAGTGTCTGTTGTTCAGATATTATTCACCTTTCCCTTTTGTTCTAGACAATTTGTTGATACAGTGTGAGAAAACAACTTGAGAGATAGGGTTATAATGTTCGTTTTTAAGAGCTATAGTTAAGTGTTACATTTGTACTTCTGACTTGTTGTCTTCTATTGCATAATAAAAAGTTAAGAAGCCAAGTACTTTGTTGTATGAGCAGAAAATACTTGTGCCCACAATTTAACCCTTCAAACAATATATAGGAATTAAAGCATAATACATGTAGTTTTTCAAATTATTGAAGGCATTGTAGTACAACTGAAGTGCACTCTAGTACTTCCTATAGTTCTGCAGTCCCAGCAAGCTGGTTTTTAAATATATCTTACTGCTTTATATGTTTAACCGACTTTTCTTTACTCAACGGTTTATAGAAGCATAGCATGCTCAGCCTGTTCATAAATTAGGCAGAACAACTTTAATAGAAACCATGAAGAGGTTTGAGCTGAATGTTCTCACTCTATGTGTCAATAAATGCTTTGATGTGTTAAAAATTACTTTAATTGAGCGCACAGTATTAGTGAGCATCTTATGGCCACTGAAGGCATTTTTTCTTACTTGTCTCCTTAAATATTTGGTTAAAATATGCAGACAAAATTAGATCCCAGCCCTCTGCATAAACTCTGAACAAATAATTAAGGAGTCAAATACTTCTGTTGAAAACAGGAAGAGTCTTGTCTGTTTTTAATACAAAATATCTTCTCATTTACAAACCTCCTGGGAAAAAAATAGAAAATATTTTTTTGAGCTTCTATGCTATTGGTACATCAGGAACAACTTTAACACAAGTCATCAGAGTAATTTGCTATTTACCCTTTAAACCATGACAAAAGTATCTTAAAACTTCTTTTGTGCTCTTACCATTTTTTAAGGAGCGCATTTATACACAAATTGCTTGGTATCTGTGTATCAAGGCTTTGATCTATGGCACTATCAATTGTTGGCTCAAGTACAAGAGACTGTAAAATATACAAAGCTGTCTGCTCTAGACTCCAGTCGAAGTTATAAAGGAGTCTGTTTATACACAGCCACTCATTAGCTAAGTCAGTCAATATTTACATGTTACAAATATAATGCCTTCTTTATGTTAGATAAATTATTTAATTCAACCTCTACGAAACTTCCTTTCAAGAGACTAACATTTGCAAATAAATAACTTTTTAGTTCCTCAAATATAATCATAGGCTGAATATGATCCTTTCCTTCCTCTCTTTTTTATCCCAGCTACTTGGTCAGCTTTGACAAAACATTAAGGAGTGTTTTAGAAATGATACAGAGAGCCATTTATGATGTGTTGCCATACAATGTATTTTTTTTTTGAAAATGTCATCAAGCAGGGCAGCCAGCTTCTGTGCTGTGTTACATATATTTTCCAAGTTTACTGTTAATGCTATATGCTGTATTCTTAATATACCATCATCCCAGAATTAAAGTTCAAGCCTACAAGACTTGGCAGCTGCTAGCATTACCAGCATGTGTTGTGCTGATAGAAATGCATATTGATGCATTGTATGACATATATCTGTTGGTGGCTTGTTTCCTGATTAATGCTTTCCGACAAATTAGAGCTAGAAGCAACACTGCCTTTCTCCATTTGTGCCTCACTTTCTGTAAGGACTTCTTGTTGATCTCCACAGAGCTCTGTGTCTTCCTATTATTTTAGTACTTGAGATGACACATAAATGTCATGATTGCAGATTATTATGACAATAAACAAGACAGTAACAGCATCTTTCAGAAAGAACAGGGAATGAGGGGGAAAGGATTTCTGTTCTTAAGTGTACACAACAAAATACAGACTTGTGTTCATCGTGTTTCCCGATATAGAGGGTGTTAAATCCTGCACTCTAGTTAGGTTTCCAACATTCTAAAAAAAAAGTGTGGGTTTGGGAGTTGCGGTGATTTTGCATTGAAATAAATTCAGACTGCTTTCAGCATGTGACTCAGAATCTTTTTTTTCCTTTTGTATATGCACATAAAGAAAAATATTATCCTGATATTAAGTATTTCTGGCAATTTTTTATGTAGTTCTGTTATCCTTGTCATTCTTGTAACACTTCTGTGGTGAATTATGTTAGTGACGTTTTTGTGTGTTTCAAGACATTTCAGAGATGTAAGAATGCAAGTGACATTATTTACAGATGTCACCTCTGACAGTTTTAGAATTTTTATGTGTTTCTTCAGTGGCTCTAGTAATGACTGTTATCTTCAGCATTATTATACCCAATAGCTGATTGTATATAGCCATTATTTCCTTAGTGAAAGTCCTTAGCATTATGACAATAAAGCTGTATATGTCCTAAATGGATACATGAAGAGTATTTTGTATGAGAAATGCAGACACAGGTTAGATTTCCCAATGCAAACGGACATACTCTACAGAGTAGAGTAGAACATAAAGCAGTATTTTCCATTTTGTGCTCCTCAAAAAAGGGAGAAAAAAATGTTGCTAGTCTTGCCTCATCCTGAATCTTCTGTTTCTGAATATTCCTAGAAATTCCACTGTTGCTAGTGATTTATTGACACTTGAAGGATTTATGATCCACTTACTTTTCATTTTCTTTTGCAGTTTATCCACTTACTGAAATAGAAGCCCAGGAGAGAAGCATAAAATTAAACATATGCAGGTGAATTGTTAGAAGGAGGAGTGTAACCAAAAGAGCATGGTCCAACTGACTTGGCATGCTCCTAGGTATCTGGGGACCTGAGGCAAACCTCCCTCATAAAGGTTTGCTGACTGCTAGCACGCTGAAAGGATCACTTGTGTTACCTGCAAACATAGTCAGTCCTACCCTGGTCTCTCAGGAGGTCACGTCTCTGGTCTGGGTCCTCCCTCCACCAGCCTGCTGTCACCACTCACAGACCCCAGACACAGCAGGCAATGCATGGCTATGGTTAAAGGTTCTTTTCTCCCTACTCAGCTTGTAAGGGTGAAATCAGGCTGGGTGAAGGAAGTTTGTGAAACCAAACAAAACAGGATAAGCAAAAAAATCTTCTGTACAGTGAGTGGTAAGAAAAGAAGGAGGGGGAAGGAGGGCACGGGGAAAGGAGGATCATTTTGATACTCTCTGTAAATCTGCAGCGATTTGGTGTTTGAGACTTATCTCCTGTCAAAATTATTGCTTGAAAAAAGAAGGTTACAAACTTTGTGTTGGTGTGAGTGGTTACTCTTTTCACTAGAGCACACAGCATTCCCCAGCTCAGATCACAACACTGTGAGTATCTCATCGCCCACCTGCATTACGCGTGGGCAGAGGTCCTTTTCAACCACCTGAAATGCCCCCCCCCCCCTTCTTTTTGTTTTCTTTGTGGATAGTTAGTGCCAATATTTGATCTCTGTCCAGCCTCAGTGTCGAGTGAGCTTCACAGAGGCTGAATGCGGGAAGCCTGAGCCAGCACAGGGTACTAAACCGGGACATACCTCTCCTCCACTTGAGAGGTCGGAGTGGTGGAGCTGACTCATACTTCGTAGCCATCAGGCTCCTGGGGGCTGCAGATACTGTGGAGCCTATGTACTTGATTTTAAAGTGGGAGAGAGCTGCAAGATCCTCTCTTCACACAGCATTTCCTTCTTGAAGTGGTATTACTGTTAGCTCTAAAGAAAGAATGTTCTCATACTAAAGATTACACTAAGCCCTACTATGTATTATTTATAGAGTAGCTCCCAGAGAATATTTCCTAATTTGAAGATTGTGGATTGTGGATTTTTGATGTCCAAAAGATTTTCTACTCATTTGACCACTAATTTTCTACTCATATTTGACTACTGTGAAATGATTTCCTACTATTAGCATAAAAGCAATCTTTTGCGCTATTGCTCCTTCTGCCTAAAAATATGAAAGTAGAAGTTTAAGGTGTCCTGTGAAGGAAAACAAAGTCATCCATTAAGATCTTTACCTTAATGATCCTGTGGTATTCAGACCTGTGTTGTATGATGAAATGTAATAATGTTCTTTACATTTCATTATGTGAAAAAATATTTTATTTCATGCATTACAACTGATTGGTAGCTGGGAGGTTTGGGTTATTTCTCACAACCCCTATGTACCGCATACTGTCTGTGAAAACATAGGAGCATAATTTTAAGTTGTGTGGACACTGTATCAGAGAATCTCCCCATGCTACCAATTAATCTCATGAAACGTTATTGTAATCCCTTCACAAATATGTAAATAGAGTACCACTGGCAAAATAATAAACAATACGTATCTTATCCTGGGCTTTCTTTCCTTCATTTAATTCTCGGCAATAATTTAGTCCTTGTCTCCCACTCTGAAGGATTTAAATGGAATGACCTTAATTCTGGTTTTGTTTGCTCTTTATGTACTAAGCAGCTGCAGTGAAGATGAAGACAAACAGTAAATTAACAGTGGTACCTTTTATAGGGCTGATTTGTCTTAAAATATGCTCAGTCAAAACAAAAAAGCATAAAATGAGGTCTGAGAGAGAGGTTTATACTCTTTTCACTGAAACTGCTGCATATCTTTCAGTAAGCCACAGATATCGACTTTTCAATGAAATATGTTCTTGGAGAGAGGTTGTTTTTGCCAGCACAGCCTGTGTAATATTTCAGAAGGGCAAGGTATGTACTTCTAAAATAATTTTACATTTTTGACTTTTCTGGTTCAGATGAGAACTTTGTGGGGGGTTAATTAAAAATATTTATTGATATTTCATATCATCCTTTTTTCGGTGTTTATATATCTAATCAGCTGTTAAAAACAGCTCTAGAATTGATACGGGCAATAGCTATAATGGGTGCAGCTGCTATTCCTGCAATTTGTAAGTACTTTGCAGAAATACATTTTTAATATGTACAAAGTGCATAGGAGAGAAGTGGCTTGATACAACGGGTGAATAGCGTGGTTCGTGGCATGGCTTAACAGCAGCTGACAACACCCTGCAAATTTTAGGACTGGAAGTGGGAAACAGGTTATCCATCAGTCAACAAGGAAAAATGTACTTACTTTAACTGTTGTCAGTTAAAGCCACAGGCAGATAAAAGGGTAAAATAACACCTTGAATGGGATTTCTTGTATTACACCTATGTCCCCTGAAAGGTTACCCTGTTGGCATCACATGGTCTGCTCCCTTTACTCCTTACCGAAGTGGAGGGGAGAGCAAGCTTGCTGATTTAGCCAGCTTGCTAAATCACCCACATCCCCTTTCTGAAGCACCTAGGCATTCCTTAGATGTCTCCTATCAAAATCCTGACCCAGCCTGACCCTGCTTATCAAGCATTTGTTGTTCTTTCAAAGATTTGAAAGGATTACAGCAGATTAGCTAACACAGTCTTTTCCCTATATTGTTCTGTGTGACAGTCAGTTCTATAATAAAAATTAAGTAGAAATTTTGAAGGAAGTTTTAAGAGTAGGCATACTGCTAATATGCTGAATCTCACACTGTGGTACAGTAGAATTAAATTTTGCATTTTTTTAACCTGTATTTATCAACAGCTACCTAATTTCCCCCCCATTTTTTTCTGGATCTGGTTCAGTTATAATGAAATTCATCTCATGTCTAGCAGAAGTGCAACCTGTGAGAAGACATTTTCCCATCTGATGTAAAAATATATGTTTGTGTTTGATATAAAATATGCATAAATACAGTTTTCATGTAGTTCTCATACCTATTTTGATTTTTAATTTTTGATATAAATGTTCAGGTACTGGTACATTAAATAGTAACCACAAGGTATTTGGACATTAAAAAAATGGGTTCCCAAGAAGAACTTTGGTTTTGAATTGGGACTGAAATCATGTGAGAGAGATCCACACTAAGTTTCTTGGGGGGAGGGAGGGTGGGGAAAAGAGACAAAATAAGATGGAGGCAGAAAGGAAATAAGCAGCTGCTACAAAGTTGGAATAAAGGCATCAACAAAAGGAAATTCTAAGGGCAAGCCAAGCTTCTAAGCAAGTCACAAGCCTCAACTACTGAGTTTGCAGTAATGTTGAGTTTAAAAGAAGAAAGTCAGCTTGGACAGCAACTTCAAAGCCTGCCTCTCCCATGAGAACTGAAGAGGTGATGTCCTGGAGCTGTGAGTAGACAACAACAGAACAATATGACACCAGTTCCCTTTTTAAAAACTAATAAATTATTTCTTTAATTTCTATCTTACATTTGGTTTTGACTCAGTGACATTTCTCCTTATTCATCCTGACTGTTTATCGTGCTGAAAAGTTTAATTTATTTTTTATGGCATCAGTAACTTTCTTGAGGTCAGGTTGGAAAACAGGAAGCAAAAAATTCAATGTCAAATATTGAGCCTTGTTTGAATGTGTGTCCAAGGGTGGCTTTGAGGTGAACAGGCTTTGATTGCCACCAGACCTTCTGCCTGCAGAGGGTTCGTCACTCAGTGCATGGCCCATGCTGGTCAACCCATCCTGCCACCCAGATGGGCACATTCTGTGCTCAACCATGCCCTTTCCTATGGGCTTGATGTCTCCCTGGCCTGCAGATATGGCCTTATGGGAGACCATGGGCCAGTGTCTCAGAGTTTAGTCCTGCATCTCAGTGTTGCACAAATGATTGCAACAAACTCATGCCCTCAAACTCAACTCCCTCTTCATTTTTTTTTCTTTTATAATAAAATCTCCTTTGAACTTTATTTTCATCTCTCTAGTCAAAGAGAACTCCACCTGCTCTGGACAACTGTCAAGTGTTTTTCATCCTCACTGTCTTCAGTGCCACTGGTCACTGTATTGTTTTTGCAGGGCACAGAGCCATGTAGGACTAGGGGCTCATGTGTGTCTTCTGCTTGTATAAGGAGATCTTAGAGATTTGAGAAATTCCGGAAGAGGAGTCACTTCTATTTAGAAGTTGAATTGTGAATTTGAGAATTGAAATGTTGTCAGTAAGGTCTGAAATCACCTTTTGGGCTTGAGAAGCTGCATGGCAGCCAATGGTTAACCACCTACCTGAATTGGTGGGACAAGTTACACATCATTTGTCCTGCGCTTCAAGTTACAGAGAGGTGAAACAACCCTAGCCTGGAAACTGCATAGCCACAGTAGCTGTGTCACTGCGTTCAGACCTAATAAGCTCTGCTGAGTTACAGAAACACAGATTTGGCAGTTCTGTTATTTCCCTTGACCTCTCTCTGGAGCAAGTCCCTTTTCTTTCTCTCTGTCACTTGTGACTGTTAGGTACGGAGAACAAACCCTTCTTTTCTTTTTGTTGCCAAGTTATTAATTGATGTTCAGGAGAGGATGGGAGGAAAGAAGCTTTGTCTGGCTCTGAAAAGCACCAGATGTGCTTTTTTGAATTGAGGAGAGGAATTAATTAAAATGAGGTAATAATATTAATCTGTTGACTGCAGTTAAGATTGGCTGTAACAGGAGGGGGAGCTCTCAGCGCATCAGGCATGGGAAAGGGGTTTAGAGGGGAGCTCAGCCGTCCCAAATCAGAGGAGTGCTGGGGACCCTCCTGCGATGCAGCAGGAACGAGGGAGGGATGTCTTGTCTCCCCCTTCAGCGAAATACCTGCGTGGCTGGGCTGCTGCCACATGCAACCCGAAGACAGAAGCAGGAATGAATATTCAGTGATGAATGCGGGTGGAAATGCTGACGGGAAGAATGAAGTACAAATTAAGAAGCATCGGGATTCTTCTTAAAGTGTGTCTGTTTTGATTGCTTTTTCTGTAGATTTTTGCTATGTATTATATTGTTTAACAGAGCAAAAGAAAAACAGAATACATGTTTACTGTGTACTAAGCTGTAAGTACCTTTTTCAGACATCAGTAATCATCCTTTCCAGCTGAGAAGGCAATACACTTGCAATAGAGCTCTCCAAAAAACAGCAATTGTCCTATACTTGTGTTTCTGAAGCTATCCCTTACGGAAAAGCTCTCCTGAATTTAATAAGGGTAAAATGAACTGGGCTATATAGTAATTTTATAGAATTAAAAGAGAATTAGGAATTTATCAGGAATTATACCTGTGCCATAAATGAGGCTGGCAGTAGTTGATGCGAGACTATGTGCAGACCTGCCTCTGCTGTGTGAGTAAATAATCTGTGTGCATGTATGTGAGCGTGATAAATCCTGGTTTAATACCCAGTCTCAGAGGTGCTTGCATGCACATTCCTGGAGATGCTGGGCATATGTCCAGAACACCTCAGAGCAGAGGAACACAGAAAGGCAGGACTGCTGCTGTGTCCAAAAAGTGCTTGTGAAGTGTGGGGCCAGCAGGAGTCCAAGGCAAACTCTAAGTAAGAGAGTCACTGTACTTCAATGTTCCTTGGCAAATTGTATGAAGGCTACCAATTTCTCTAGCTTTTAAAAGTGATTTCTGAGGAAACTAGAAATGACAAGGGATTTGGTGAGGTAATACCCATGGGAAGTCATTGTGGCACAGATGCCCAAGTGATTTTATTATTTTGAAATCCCCAATCTCGAGGTTTAAAAGCACACAAACTTCATGATATGACAATTTTTTTTCCCAAAGGACAACCTGTTTTTCTGTCACATGTAATAGCTATCTATTAAAAAGTTTTATATTCATAGCAAATGTTTTTTCATCTTCACCTCAATTATTCTGACATCATTCAAAGAGCTACACCTAGGATTATGTTTTTGTATAGAGTCCCCTGCAAGGAAATCTGCACCTCCTACCATTTCTTTTTAGATTCCCAATCTGACACATGGAGGAGCTGAGCACCTGAGAGGCCAAAACTTCTTTCAGGTGTTGTGTGTACCACCAGCAGTCCCCAGTGCAGGAGGCACATGGGGTATGGGAAGGTCCCAGTCTGCTGGGCTCAATAAACAGTCCAGAAAAAAAATCTCACTAAATAAAGAAGGAAATGGAAAATGTCATTCTCATTTTAAAGACTTAAAGGGGGGAAATACATGTCAACATGTATTACAACCTGAATTAAGCCACTCTGTGCACTTTTTCAACACTGTGTGCCAGCAGCTGTAAACCTCTCCTCACTCCAGGTGTGTGAGATACGGGGCAGCTGAAGGCCACAGCATGTGAACCTCAGCAGCAACCACAGTGCACGTTCTGGCCTTGCCAGCTTTACAGGAAAGCTGGGCTACTTGGAATACTCATTTTTGCTCACCTTCTTTAAGACTCTTGAGTTTTATTGATAAAATAGTGCTGTTTTGCCTGCAAATTCATGGAACTTTGGTGACATCCAGTGACGGGTTCTTCTGAAAGGTGTTTTTTCTCCCAGGAATGACGGGACAGAAATGCTGGTACCCTCCTGGTTTCCGTTAATGAGACCAGCAGATGAATTTGAGCACAGGTTGAAAATTAGACTCTCAAACCATATGCTATTTTTTTAAGGCAGTTTGGATTTACATTAGGTTCACTTTCAATATTTAATGTGTAAATTGCTGTTGGAAAAGGTGTTAATTAATCACAGTTTAAAGCCAATATCTTGTCAGGCAATCCATTTAAGTAAGCTAAGGCTTTTTGAAGAACTTTCTCAGGGTTTCTCCCCTAATTTTTTCTGAGATGTCTCTTAAAGAAATTATCTGAATGTCAAAGTCAGATTTGTGAATAGTTCCTGTTGTTTTAATTTTTTTTTCAGACAGTTGAATTAATATTGGAGTAAAACCTCATTTTGTGGGGAAAAAAAAAGAAAAGCAGTGATTACATACTGTGATGATGGTATAAAATGCAATAAACTGTGGTAGCTTACTTCAAAGCTCACCATTCCCAGATTAAATTTTAGAAACAAAATAATTGCATTGAACTCCTACAGTGTAGTGTTTTAAGCTAAATAGAATCTCGGGTTAAATGACATTGCAAGCTGGAGAAATGAATATTTAAAAACTATATTCAAGCTAAATTGCCAAATGGTTACCCTTGTATAGTAACATCCAAATCATGGCAATTGTTCTTCTAATAAATATAATTTCTATAGCATTTTCTTTGATTATTCAGTTAACCGCCAGTGCTGTTTTACCTCTTTATAGTAATGCGTGCTTTCTTTTTTTAAAAAAAATAAAGAAGAAAAAAAAAAGAACTTGGTTATTTCTTTGGTCAGGGCCTATTTGCTCCTTTTTTATGTGAGATTTTCAATACTCGGCAATGATGCCGAGCAAAAAAGGTCCATCCACTTCACTTGTGATGCCTCGTGCATTACCTAAAGCACAACAGAACAATGGCAGACAACAGAGCCTTTCTCCCCACTAACAATGCAGTCACCATGACAACCAGCAGAAGAACGTTTGGCCAGGAAAAGCTGGGAGCTTGGCGGACCAGCCTAATCAAAAAATGGAATAACATGACAACAATTACACTGATGAGTGAGAGGGACGCTACAGATGCATTCAGACACCTATGGCACTGCTGGCTGGATGCATTCAGCATTATTTTTTTGTTTTGTTTTGTTTAGTGTCTTCTGTTTTTTAAGAGCTGGTAAATAGACAAGATGGAATTGTGTAACAGAATGTCAGCGCTCTAGTTAAACTGAAAATTCCTTTTCTTTTGCTGTGCTACTTCAAGCACACTGAAGAGGCTTCAGGAGAGATGAGGTTTTGAAGTGAAATATGTAATAGATACAATATGAGTGTCACAAGGCAACTTTATTTAGCTTTAAAAATGTAAACTTGGATTTTCAAATGCGTGGATGCAAATAAATATGACCGGATTGTGTAATGAATAATCAGCCTCACCTTTCACTTCAGTTTCAGAAAACTGGACACATGTCAAGCATTGATTGGAAGCCATGGGTTTTTCTTTTTAAACTACTGCATATTAGTATTCACTCTAAAATTTATCGTGGCATTTTGTGCAGACCTCTCTTCTAGCACCAGGGAAACTTGAAGTGCAACTGTACATGTGCCACAAATAAGCAACAGACATAATGATGTACTTCTCTGAAACACCTCAGATTTAGCATCATGTTAATAGCCTCCTATTATAAGCTCCCAATTGGATGGTAGAAGTTCTGGTATTTTCTTTATAGGAAAGGGGTGAAGGAAATTTGTGCTGTGTTACTGACAAATGAGTCTGTGATTTCTGCTGCCGAAAACAATTTATACACTTTAGGGAAGGGAATGGAGAAGGGAAGCTGCAATTTTAAAATGCTGAGGTATTTAGAGATAACCTGGGGGAGTTATAACAGTTTGAAGACCACAGTGAACACAAAAAACCTGGACATTTCTTTGTGTTTTATCTGATAATAGCATTGTGGAGTCATCCGGCCAGTCCTTTCCATATTACCAACTGCCTTAGCCAAAACTGCCTCTATTCTCCATCCTGCCCCCTTTCATGCCCTTGCTGGCTTCTAGGCAAATCTTGCAGCCAGCCATGGACAAGGTATCATGCGGAATTATGAATTATTTTATTGCATAATTAAAATCACTGTCTAAAAAAATGCCTGGGAAAACCCTTGCCCATGTTTGAAGCCCTTTGAACTTGATTGATTGCATAAAGGAGCCTCAGCCATTGCAAAGAGAAAGGTCAGGCATTCTCCTACCAGCTGCAAATCTTTGCTTGGCACAGCCATCAGCATTCATCGCTGATCTTCCATCACATAAGACAGAGGGACTGCTGCATGCCAGGCATGGCCCATGCACAGCTCAACAAAGCCAGGCAGCCATCATCACACACTGGCATCATCTCCTTATGTCAGCAGTACAAGAGATTTTAGGCTGCTAACTTCTACTTCTCTGCCACTTTCCCACTAAATTCTACTCTCCCACTTGCCCACCAGATTCTTAAAACCAACTTCATGTCTGAATTCTCAGCTAGAGATGGCTCCATAGAGATCCTTAACCCTTATGCTCCTTGTTCTGTACATGTACAAAAACTCTTTCCCTCTTGCCCTCTGAGATGACTGCATTCAGACACTGATGCTGATCATCTCCAGACTACCATCACCACTGAAAATGCCTTACACCTAGCTGAGTTCAGGCTTTTTGGAAGTAAAGTTCCCAGACCAGCAATGAGCTCATCTCTCAACATCTCTCATCTTAGAGCTGTAGATATCAGTACTACAAAGAGAGATACAGGCAAGTTAGGATAGATTGTTTGCTGGACACCATTTAGATTAAATTGAATGAGATGTTGGAGAGATTAGAAAAACTCTAGGTGATAATGGTAAAACTTAGCAGAAACTTTAGGAATAAAATAGAAAGGGGAGAAAATGGAGACATTAAGAGACTAGAGATTGTGTTGAAGACAAATTCAGGTCAGCCATACGTAGGCTGGATACTGGGCATAGGGGACACATTAATCCAGAGGTTGCAAGAACAAGGCTAGGGCCATCATCAGGGTTGTATAGCAAGCTACCATGCTTAGCCTGGCATTCTGTCCCCTCCTCTTACATCTGTACTGTTGTTGCTGCACTTGGCCTTCTCCTGCTTGTCTATTGAATGCTAAACATTAGAGGACCTGGGTTTTTTCTTCTTTTCTACTTTCATTTTTTTATGCTTTCCACAGAAGGCCATGCCTCCTTGCTCTACTTCTGACTGTAGAATACATTAAATATCCACAGACCTCCATGAGAGTAGCCACAAAAACAAGATACGTCATAGGGAATTGGGCCTTCTTTCTACTAGAAGTGGGACAACAAATCCTCCACCTGCCTATGCATGGCCTCTGAGGTAACTTGAACAGACTGGTATATCCATAGGGTGGGCTATTTACTTTAAAATATACCTCTGTAAGAGAACTGTAAGGGTAGAGACAAGTGCCTGCTCAGGAGATGGGTGACTCAGAGAAGAAGACCCCAAGGTGGGTTGGGTGGTAATAATATCTCAAGAGAACATTACAACATGTGCTGGTACATCAAATCAAAAGAATAAGTGTATCACAAGTGTAAGAATTGAAGGCATGCAGAAGGAGCAAATTACAAGTCAAAAAGACTTATGGTCCTTTTGCAAAACCCTGAGAAAGCAGAGGACAAATCAGGAGCTGATAGAGGTAGCTGCAGCCATGCTGATGCTGAGTGTGAGGGGCTAACACTGTAATACGGCTGCACTCAAGGTGGAGCCACTCACTGGTCTGGCCTCCTGTTTCCCTGAATATCCCAGTGAAGAAGAGAGTGGGGAGACAGTGGGCTATGCAGGTGTGCCATGCTGGTTTGGTGTGCCACATGCAAAAAAATTGTCTTTATTAGCTCTGCAGGGCATTACCTATACTCTAGACTTTACATATCATTAAAGGAAAAATTACATGTACTAATTTGAAAGGCTAATTCTGGAGGAATTCTATCAATAACATGCAGCCAGCCCAGAAGATCTTAGAATAACCCAGTTGTATTTTTACTTTATCCACCTATTCTGTACAGAAGAAAATTCTTAGTAAAAATAGAAAGGATGACCTATTTTTAATAAAGTTGCATTTTCAAATGTTTTTGAACTTCGTACATCAATTTTTTCATTTTTTTCTTGGGTATAACTCATATATCAGACAACCATTTAAAATTCTGGTACTCCAACAGTAGATGCCCAGGTAACCCGAGGAGAGGAGAAGAGAGGGAAGGGGAGAGGGAAGGGGAGAGGAGAGGGGAGAGGAGAGGGAATGGGAGAGGGAATGGGAGAGGA
>VXAY01004955.1:159746-174284 GCA_013399855.1 Oxyruncus cristatus
AGGGAGAGGGGAGGGAAGAGGGAAGGGGAGAGGGAGAGGGCACCATGATAAGGTCCTGGGTAGAAGAAAACAATACAGCAAGGGGGACCCAGAGCATTACAAAGACAGGAATAAGGAATGGGGAAGGAATATCCTCAGAAGGGTCTAAAGAGGACATTTATTCCAGAAGCCTCTCTTTTGGACCTGAGTTGCCTGTTTACTTCAAGTAAACAAACACTTTTATTGCTTGCACATGTTAACAACCCAAGAGGATGCTCCCATAGCACAAAAAAAACCCCACAAAGCCCAAAAAAAACCAAGGTATATCATTTAGACACTTTGAAATGTGGTATTTGCTTCCTTCCCTTATAGTGCACTGGAAAGCTTTCCATGCTACTGAGGTCAGGTTACTACTGGTCTGTTCAAGCTCAGGGCACATTTTTTTCTGTTTTAGACACAGGTGTTATACTTGCTCTTTTTCAGTCACACAATCCCTCTCTGACTTGTTAGATTTTTAGTTTTACTTCTTTTTATAGGGCTCACAATTTCATATGTCAGTCCTTTCAATAGTCTGGAATGAAGATTATCTACTGTACTTTCCCTGAACACATTGAGCTCTTTGAAATCTTTTCCCAGCTGAGATGGAAAATTATATTCTAACCATTTCTAGGCAGTTTTCTCATTACCCAATCTGCTTTTTTTCCCAGCTTCTACTTTGTTATCCTAAGTGAAATCTAATGTAAAATAATAATTGAGTTTGGGGACCATACAGAAGTTATAGTTAACTTCATCTTCTTTTCTTTGTTCTTTCTTCTCTTTTTATTGTTGAGAACAGAGAACATTTTGATAGATAGTTTCCATTTCCTTTCTAAAAACATTTTGGGTAAAACCCTGACTTTGTTCTTCCCATGACTTCAACATCATGAAAATATTTGCTTTTTCTTTAATATATTGTAAATAAGAGATTTTCAAAACTTGCTTCTTGATCATGCCTGATTTTACTGAGCATTTTTAACAAGGTGTGTTTGTTAGCATTTTTTAGCATGGTATAATCTTTAAATTGCTGAGGGAGCTTGCGGGGTTCAAACATCTCATTTCTTTTTAATTTCTCTTTCCCTGGTATTCAAAAATTATGATAACTGATAACTTTCATGAACTCAGGAAGAAACATTGGGTTTGAGTTAGAAATAGAAGGTTGATTAGCATGTTAAGGAAATAAATGGTAATGTTTACACAGTATATTTATTCTTTCACTTCAACTTTTCCTTCCTGCTTTTTATGTTTATTCTTTCCATACAGTAGCCATATTCTGATCCGAGTTGCCTTTTTAGGCTTATGATGTTTTAATTTCTCATCCATAATTAATATTACTCTAATAATCTTTAGGTATGACTCAGTGTACTACCCTTCACTGTAAGTTGTTCAAGGCTATTTTTATGCCCTAGTACTATTAGCAAGGGAACAGTCTGCACCCACAGCTACCTGGAGTACAGCAAAGCTTTTTCTTCCCCCCACTCTGCTCCTCTCTGTTTGCTGTCCCCCACTGACAACACGATGACCCAGGAAGGATTTTCCTTTTTTGTACTGTCTCACTCCATTTCCATCCTCAGGACAAAATGTGGGGAGAACTCACTGAACTGCAGTTGGCAGGGGTATTTGCAGCACAATAGGGGGTATCTGGAGCACAATACCCCCACTTGTTCATCCACTGATAGTTGGTTGAATATTGCATTGCGTTTTCAGAGTTGGATTGTTTGGGGGTTTTTTTAGCTGTCTGCCCCTCTTATGTATTCACCCTGTCCTGTCCTGATCACTGATCTTCTCCTCCTTGTCCAAGGCCCCTAATTTTTCTTTTCATGAGCCTCTTGTAACTAACAAATCCATAAAAAAACTTGTGCCCCTTGCAGCTCGACCCAGTCTAGCTGAGATAAAACCTAAGCCAGACTTATCTAAGGAGTGTGTTCTGTGTAAACAGATGAGAGATCTGTGTTATCAAGGGCTAGCAGAAAAGTGGCTCCTGTTTCTGAATGTGCAACAACCATTTCAAAGTTTCCACTCGGATCCAGAAGAAATGCCCTTTACATTCAGTGAATAAGCTTTCTGGAGGAAAGACAAGCCAATAGTTTTATGTAGCATGAGGAAAGCTGGCAAGAAAACCAACCCTGTATCTGAGAAGTGGTTGAAATGAAACAATATAAAAAGGCTGGAAACGATATAGTCTTTACTTTTTTTTTTTTCCCCCACTGCCAAATATAAAGGGAAAAGATGGATGATGTTCAGCTGATGGACTATCACCAACAGAAACAGCTGCTCAGGCTCTTACAGAAGATATCTTTTTTCTCAGTGCAGAACTGGGAATATTTCTCTCCAAAAAACATAAAACCTTCAATAAAATCTCATGCAACAAAACAGCAATTTGAATTGTTTTCCAATATCTGGCTATAGAGGCACATAGTCACTGGTGTTGCATTCTTACATTGAAGTTAAAAAAGACGAATAAAGGACTAGTATCTAAATGGATATCAGTGGAAAATAGGATTATTTGAGTGGACTCATCTCCTAGGTGGTTAAAAATAAGATATTCAGGTAATTTTCAAAATGCAAAGCTATCTTATACAATGGAGACAGCTAAAAAGTACCATTTGCTAGCCTGAAGAGAATGATTTGTAGTCATCAGGATCCTGCAGGTAGTTGAGGATATCTGCATTGGCATATTCTGCACTACTGCAAGCATATTATTGTAGTGAAATGATGCACATGTATGAATGTAATTGCCCTCTAGTGCATAGCACTGGAACTGATCCCAGCTGGGACATAGGACCACACTGCTCAAGAAAGGAAAAAGATCCTAAAAAAAGTTTTGAAATTAGTTAAGACAAAACCAAACCATGGTGGCGTCAGGAGGCTCTGAGGAGACACGGATGTGATACGGGAGGGAATCCAGAATGCAGCAAAACCATCCTGACATCTGAACCAACACACAGTAAGTGGGGATGACTGGGGGATTTGTTTCAAAACCTCAGGGCTCCTCCTAACCCAAATGCTAACACAGACATGGCCATTAAGAGCCTAAATAACCAGGGGCCTCTTGTTCTGCATCACTTCCAGTTGTTTGTTCAGGGTCATGTTTCACAGGAGGCTCGGGGTGCAATTCCATAACCTTTCAGTAAATCTGATATTTCTGTTAGTGCTGACAAAAAATGAAATGTTCTGAAGGTGATAATTCTTTCCGCAGGTGTGCAAGAGAATGAGCCCTGCATTTTACATGTAAATCATAAGCAAAATCCTCTCTATGCTACTAAGAAAACCTTGAATGAAAGTTCAAAAGTGAGTTCATCCCCCCAGACTCCACATTGGATTTTTTTTTGTGTTACTACTCACTATATGAGATGTAATGATATTGCAGAGCAAAGTATTTTGACTCTTGATGTGAATTAATTATTTGGCAACTTGTCTAGTTCACATCCATGTCTCACTAGTAGTTTGTTCACGAATATGAGCCCTCTGTTGGTCCTGTTACTATGTCTAGTCTTCTAGTTAGTGTCCCTCACTACAGTTCCCTATAACAAGCTGGGTTCAAGTTGTTGAAACTTCTTAAGGTCTTTCCAGTATCAGATTAAGTCTGGATTCCTTTTAAGTCAGTGGTGAAATTCCTACCAACTTTCACAGAATGTTGGCCATATCGATCTCAGTATATGCCATCTCTTCACTATTTGTCTTTGTATAAGACCTCATCAAAGTTTTAAATCTGCAAAACTGTATCTGAGAGTTTGCATCCTTAATAATAAGATCTACATATTTTCCAGTCATCAGCATAAAAGAAAAAAGTCAGTTTTTGCAGATAATGTTCCTGTTTTTCCAACAATTATCCTTCTTTTCAGAGAGAATAAATACATTCCCAGTGCAGTAGACCCTTTTCACAATACCATCTAGGAAGGGGCCTCTTTGACCAGACATTTGCAGAAAAACTGTGTTGCTACATTTAAATTTCCAAGACTCAGTCGCAAGCAAGTTAGTAGAGTTCTATTACAGTTGTGATGCATGAACTGCACATTGTTATGGTAATGACATTTTTCTTTCTTCACTTTGAAGTAGCAGAGTAAATACAAAGAATACCACATTGGTCTTGGAATGATAACTCCTTTGCCTCCATTCTGCATAACGGTGCAGAAATCAGAATTGCATGTGAAAAAATTAAACCACGATACAGTTCATTCAGTGTTTCTGCTAGCTTAACAAAGGTCAAAACTAAACCAAATCATCTGCAAGCATTAACTTAAAATAAGTGAATGGAAATATACGTAACACTTTACCTAGCCATCAGCCATGCCACCCAGGAAGTTGATGTTCTAGTTCAAGGATGGCCTTGGAGCAGGATCCAGATCAGCACAACTGTGCTCTGGAAGCATCATGGTGGTTTACAGGGGCAGTAAAAATACAGTATTGTTTCTTCATATAATCATCATAAAATATTACAGCTGACCAGATGGTGGAGCAATTACATTTCCATAGTTCTAAATGGCTATTTAGCTTATTCACTCGTGAACTGTTAATTAAATTGGAAAATATATCATTTATATTCGAAGGGAAGACGTAACTATAGGGGACATGCTTAAACAAGACTCAAAAATTTTATTAAACCAGAGATCAATTTCCTTCTCCTCCCCAGCCAAACTAATAATCAATAAACAAAAAGTCTTTGATAATAAGTCTGCGGTGTAAACAGATGATAGGCAAGAAACTCAGGGATGTGAACTGTGACGAGAGCACATGTGTGCAACACATAAGTTGTTTGCTGCAAAAGATCTGAACCCCTCCAGCTGTATGGGTAAACACATGCTGCACTGAGGATCCCTCTCTCACACACACACAGATGATGTGCTGTGTGAAAGTAACCCCCTCCTCCAGAACCAGACAGCACTGACAAAACACCCTGTGCATCAGGTCATGTTTGTGTGGGTATTTGTCTTAATTCAGCTGCAACACAGCTTGTGGGTTCAGCTTTATGCAATAGCTAATCAATATGGTATTAAATTCTATTTCAAACTGAGGTTTAATTTGGCCAAACAGACGTACATTTCAAACCCCTTATCCATTAGGGCAATGATACATTTCTATATTGTTATATATTCCTATTGTTACAAAGTGAATTTTTGCATCATTACCTTGATATAGATACATAGGATCTAATTAATTAACAAACAAAGGAGTCTTGGGGCTGAAGTGAATAAGGCAGGGAAGGTTTTTAGGAAGAAGCAATATCTTTTATTGGACAATTTAACTTTATTGGAAAAAGAACAGATAATACTTCTTTATGACTGAAACAGACGAGCAGAGAAGGGTTTAATGTAGCTTAATGCATTTTCTTTAAACCTCTTTCTTTTAGTTAATTCAGCTTTCCTGAGAGTCTCTGCATAGACTAACCCTCAGGCTTCTGAGCACAGAACTGCAAAGTGTTGGGAGTGCTCAGCTCCCACCCAGCCCCCAGACAAAGGTATTTGAGTCTCAGCCCTTCTGTGGTATCACTCCTTTGAAAAGGTAAGGCAAAGGCTCCCCACCATCTCTGTCCCATAGCCATGGTGTGCCTTGTGGTGCCAGAGGGCAAGGAGGATGGATGTACATGCTCACTGCTGGGGTGTGTGCCTTGTCTCCCTTTCCCCTTCCCCTGGTGAATCATGATCCTAATTCTGATGGACAACTACAACTGCCCTAAGCCTGTCTGGGCTTCTCTCTGTCCATGGATCAGGAAAGCACAGTCTGTTTTTATTGTCCATGAGGTTAAAAATACCCAAACCAGCTTGATCAAGAAAATGTAAAGGAAAAAAAAAAGGAATGGAGACCTATGTCTCATCCACCATACAATGACTTCAGGTACCAGGAGACCTTGGTAACCTGGGTTTGTTGAGACAAAGCAGACTTCAAAAACTGGAGTTTGATGTAACTTGAAAAAAAATTAACATACTAAATGATTTTATGGTATGTCTACCAGGGGTGTTCATACACATAGCTGATCATTTCTGTCCATTTGATTTCTCAGTAATTTTCAAATCTTCCTCATGTTAAATGTAAAATATTTGTGAGAGCTGCAGGAGAAGGGACCCAGACACACACATACCACAGTAGCTGCAACACTGACATTTAGGAGGAATCATCCAAGTACATAATTCACAATTTTTCTT
Source organism: Oxyruncus cristatus (assembly GCA_013399855.1). Lineage (NCBI taxonomy): Eukaryota > Metazoa > Chordata > Aves > Passeriformes > Cotingidae > Oxyruncus > Oxyruncus cristatus. The sequence continues at coordinate 165,905 of VXAY01004955.1, forward strand.
CTTCAAAGAATTTTTGAAGTGTCTCATGTTAAAGTAGCCTATGACAGTACCTTAAGATATATGAAATTATATGTAAGAAGTAATATTCCTAACCATCATGTAATGTGTATAACTAAAATTCTCTCTCATAAAGAGCTCCCTTTTAAGACTTGTCTCCTCTTTCCCATGGGAAGCTCACAACTTTGTGCTTGCCCTTGCTCCAGACCCCCAAGTTCTGCTGCACCATCACTCTAATGAAGCCTGGCTGGAGGGGAGATGGCAGCATGGCTCTTAGTCCAGTGATCAAGAGCACTGCTGTTTTAGAGGACAGGCATGATACTTGACTCCCTGGGTGATCTCCAGGGCAGTAATTGATGGTAAATAAAATGGCAAATGATCAGCCAAGGCATCCTGTTTTTTTTCCCTACGGTGGCAATTTCTGAATGCAGACCCAGAGCAAGAGCTTCTCTTCACACCTCCTGGCACCTCAGACAGAACCTCAGTAAGGTTATTTTCTGATGATTCGTTGGACTTCCTTTGTCATTTCCTGGCTCATGTATCCCTTCCTTTTAACACTGTAGTTGTTCTTTAAAAGTATTTCAGGTAGTTTAAACTCTGCCATGGATAGCACTACCAGCACATAGCAGGCCAGCACCCATATTCGTATCTAAAGTCCTGGATAGTCTTGTACAGCCAGCCCTTAAGCCTGTTTTTGCCTCCATGGCTTTAGTCCCCTATTAGTGAAAGCTAGCACATGATGTAAATATGAAGAACTGGCTTTCTTAAAAGCACTAGAAGGCATGTGCTTTTAATGAAAAATAAGGGACAAAACTAGAATTAGCTGCTGCCTCTTTTTTTGAGCCATGTCTGTAATACTCCATTAAAGGAAAAGAGAGTCTGAGCTTTGAGAGCAAAGCCAGTTCAAGTCTTCACACCAGGGAAGGACAAGTGGATTGGTTTCTATTTTTAACATTTTGTTTGTAGTGAAAAACAAGTGTATTTGGTCTAGCGCATATTACAGAAAATGCATCTTTAAGTGGGAACTATACAAAACATACTGGTACTCAAAACTTCCAAATTTAGGAGAACTATAGTTAGCATTTTATGGAAATGTGTAAGTGATGCAAACTGCAGGTACTATCCTCACTTTTCTTCATCCAGAGAATCCCAAGCTGCTTCACAGTGAATTAATTCAGGAAGACTTTGGAAGACATCTTTAGTTCAGAAGTTTTTGCGCTCATTTGGCATTTAGTGAAGTGGGGTATCCACATGACTGTGTGCTCTTTGAAGAGAGCAACCGAAAACACTGGCTTGAGTCTATGGGTATGACCTTTAGCAATATGTTAACAGTCCCACTTGCAGACTATTTGCAAGAATCAGTTTTCCTTCCCTTCACTTCAAAGTTGGATGCTGAATTATACAACTCTCCAATTCTTCTGACTGGTCTTTCTGTTCTCTGGAGACTGACTCATTTCCTGTATTTGAACAAGATAGTAAAAGTGGATATAAAATATTCTTTTGCAATTGTAATCAGAATAGCTCTCAGTGCTGATATTAATAGTGAATTCTAAGATGCTGCCTGATAACAGCTGAGTTTATGGTTTCATGGGCTAGATTCTGCTCTCATTTATTTCATTGTAAACCCAGGGTAACTCCCAGAAGTCAAGGGACTTACTCTGAATTTCTGCAAAGATAGCAGAGGTATGCCTCTTGCCGTGTTTATGCTGTGGTGGGGGGGCTTATATTACCAATTTGGATACGTGAATCAGTGCACAGATGAACCAGACATTCTCTAAAATGAAAACACTGCTTTTTGGATTAATTTGTATAAAGAGATCCATTGTTTGACTGCTTCTCTGACTCAGGTAGTTCTTAGTTAAACTCTATTGCCTCTGTCAGACCTTCCCTGTCATTTTTTCACTACATTCTGTACAATGTTCTCCAAAACATCTAAGCATGAAAACTTGCAGAATTCAAGACAGAGGTACAGAAACAACAGGCAGAAATAGCTATCTTTTATCAGTGAGGCATGTGGCTCTTAGTAGTTTTAAGGAGAGGCTGTTGAGTAAGAGCTCTTTTGGAATGCAGTTTGTCTGTTAATTCTTGATTTTGCCAGCTGCTATGTGGCTTCAGACTTTGCAGAAGTTGTGTGCATATCCATGTGTGCATGTTTGAAGAAGTGTGGGAGGATCTCACACTGAATCATGTTCTGCTGATTAGAGTTCAGAGGCTGAACTTCAGAACAAAAATCTGAAATTCACCTCTTTCATAGTTCCAGTCAGCAGTGTTCCTTTGGCACATCTGCCCTAAGCATACAGAGGAAAAGTATCAAACAAATAACATGTTGGAATTTCACGATCATCCCATGCCAATTTTTTCCTCTTTTGATACAAAAATCTATCGTGGCATCTTCAGTTTAAAGAAAGAAGAGAAAACAAGCCTGTCTGGGCTCAGACCAAGGCAAGTAGAGAAGCGCCCCTGCCTGCTTGCTGGGCTAACCACTGCAAGCACATTTTTAGTTACTCTTGGTCTCAGAGAAGTTAGGCATTAAATATGGAGCTTCATATTTCTACATGGCCACACCAATTCTGCAGCAACTCAAAGATACCTTTGGTGTCTCTTTTGTGGGCTTAAGTATGTGAATTACACTGGTTGTCTGCTTGTTTTCTAGTGTGTATGTTTTCCATGTTTCAAAGATTACCACTTCACATTATAAACCAACCTTCTAGGAGAGACAGGCATGGGAAAAAAACCAAACCAAACCAAACCAAAAGAAAACGAATTGCTAGAAATCTTACGACAAGGCACATTAAAGCTGGTATTTACGTAACTCTTCTTATCTCAGTTTCTTACCCAGAAATATCATCTCAGACATATGTTCAGAATATCATTAGTCTTTTTTAAGGTTTGTAGGGTTGCAAGAGCATTCTGCAAGCTCCAGTTTGGTCTCAGTTGTCTGAAGTAACTATAGAAGTTAGAGTTTAGGTGCAATTCAGCTTTCCTCTGTACTACTGGGCATTGCAAATGAGCAGATTTGAAGCATGGTTACAGTCTGATTGCTCAAGCTCAATTTGGAAGCAATGTCGTGAGAAGTCTTTATGTCTTTAACCTGGTGCTGTGCCCAGATCCAAATCATATCAGTCCTGTGTTTATACCAACAGGACAGACATAACAATTTAGACACTGGTCTCATGTCCAAGGTTTTGCACATCCTACCCCTGGTGTCTACATGCCCAGTGGATTTCAGGAACTTTCATGAGGGACTAAGTTTTAGGAAAAATTGAAAAAGATTCTGATCATATGGGCCAAGATTTACAAACTTTACCTTTTATTAAGGTTTGGGCTAGGCATAAATATCAAATGGAGAAAATCATATGAAAGTCATTTATGGGACTTTAGGGTTCACAGAGACTCCTACAAGGTGCCAGAGTGATGAAGCTGTCTGAGGACTCCTCGTGGAGCGCCATGCCAAAGTCTACTGACACCTTTTGAGGGAAAGGACTGAAAAGGCGGTTTGGCTTTGAGGTCCTGTCAGAGAGTCTGTAAAATTCAGGGAAGTTCAAGGTTATCTCTTGACACACATCAGTCAGTGTGGATGACATACAAACTTCAGGGCAGCTCAGCTTCTCGGGGGGATATCTGGCTCCTGGGCATCTAGATGATCCTGAGAGCACTATCGGCAAGATCAATGCCAATGCGACTGCCGTAAATCCTTAGCCCAGTGCTAGACCCGCGGCCTGCTCTTGCAGCCCTAACAGCCACCGTTCATCTGGCTGAGGGCCCTGGTCCTCTTTGGGAGGAGCAATGAATATGCACAACACGTGCCAAATAATAATGAACTACTTGATTACCTAAATGGAACTGTGGGAAGTAGGGCTGATGGACCTAGCTGAATGCCAGATTGTTATTAAAGCTGGGTTTAAAAGTGACACCATTTCAGTGTGTCATCTCTTGGCAGACTGCCTGTTCAGAGGACCCTTGCAAGGGATCTCACTGGGGGATGCTGGAGAGTGGAGAGCTGTCAATTCATGTGAGGAGGTCTACAAGGCAGAACTATTTTATTAATGGAGTGTTTGGCTCTTTTGGATACTGTGGGAGAACAAGGAGGCTTCATCAGCGCTCTTTTCACCTTGCGTGAGACAGGGCAACTAGAACTGCTCCAGTGCCTGCAGGAGCTTGTAATCGTGGCAGAGGACAGTCAACGTGATGCTTTACAATATCTCTCGAGGGGTTGGGGCACTTCTTCTCCTAAAAGAAAATATCATTATGTGTTTCTTGGATGTCATAGATGTACATCAAATAAAACTTAATTCAGGAAAAATTTCCATGCTAAAATATGTTTGGTACATACAACAAAATACACTGATGGACAACACTTGACGTGGAGTAAATCAGGTGCAGCTACTTTTTAATGATATTTGTCTTCTTTGGTCTTGACTGTGAATGTAGTTATATTTCCAAATACGTACTTGCTGATGTTTCATTTCTTCAGTGCTGATGACATAAACGATCTTTGCACTGGGTATGCTGTTTGCTGAGGAAATTTCCACTTGAACTCCAGAGGAATCCGAAGAATTCTGACAGAAAGTTTGAGGGGACAGGATTTTAATTTGCACTGTCTTGACTTTGGTCTGCTCCCTTTGAAAACAGTGGTAAAGCTAACATTGATTCAAAATGGATGTGTAAGTAAATCGAACCCGACTGCTTTGGGAAGCCCTGCCCTGAAAATTCTGAGTTCTCAAAACTTCTGATTTTATTTCTACTGTTACATTGTGCCTTAAAGTTCAAAAAGAAAGACCTGCCTACTTAGATTCTCATTTGTGTGACTTAAACTCATTAATTATAATCTTTTTTTAATGAGCAGCATTGTTTCCCTTAGATTTATAAAGTCTGGAAAAAGTAATGTTTTTAAGGGATTGCACCCAGGAAAAAGAAAGGCAACACTGTCCTAGTGTTGAAACAGCTTGTTTTTATTTTTTGGAATAGGTTTTGATAATTAATTTTATGTGCATTTTAAGAAGCAATATGTAAATAGACACAATGTTAGTTTAAAACAGAAATTTGAATAAAATCTTTAAGTTATTTAAATAAATAATTTTTAACCAGAAAGTTTTTTCTGCCTGAAACTTAATTTGCTGGCTAACTTAAAAAATATCTGCCATCTTTTTGAATTGCATCTTGTAACCTCCTAGGAAAAATGCCTCTCCTAATAGTTGGAATATGCAGGAGATGTTTTGCTTAGCATTGCAGAATGAAAAAAATTGTTATATTTGCAGAGCTGTACTCTAACAAGATTTGTTACAATATGGTCAAATCCAAGGTATTTTCACCTTCTAAAAGAAGGAATGTTGCTCTTATTTTTGAGAAAGGGATGTGCATTTTGGAGAAAAGGGTTGATATGATTAGAGCTAAAATAATTGAGCTCTTAGTGTGGGACTCGGTAGCTGGGAAGTATTTGGATGGATTAGTGGGGAAAAACTAAGTAGAAGGCAGAGCCCTGAAGTTTAAGTGTTAGTGAGGTTGCTACTGGAAGAAGAGGGAATTTGTCTATCTCTCCTTGGAAAGGACCCTGACATAGGAAGGATTTACAAGAAAAAATCTGGGAAATCTGTCTACACTAAGAAAGTCTGTCTACTGTACGAGTGTAAGGTGGTGCCATTATTTCCACTTTACAAGAAGATGAAGGCCAGGCATGACCATGTTCGGTAATTTCTACAGAGAAATTATTTCTGATAGCCCAGAGCTCTTGAACTTTGCAGACCAAGACACAAGTAGAAATAATTCAGATTAAAAATAAAGTGGTTTTACGATAATGCTAATTAACGTTCAGGAAAACTTGCCAAGAGATGGAATAGATTTTCTGTCATTTGAAATCTCTAAACAGCAGATTCTCTAAAACAACGTACAGGAATTACTAGCTGGAAACCTCTGCCTGGTGTCATAATATAATAAGATAATAAGATAAGATAGTCCCTTCTGGCTGTAAATCTGTGCATATGTATTTTAGATGGTGATGATAAAAGAGGAGGACAGAAAGATGCAGAAGTTGACAGTAGAATTATCTGGTTACTACAGATATCGTGGTTTAATATTCGAACTTTGATTCATTTCTTTCAGGATTGATCTTGAAAAGGCTCAGGTCATTAACATTAAACTAAATCAGAAGAGAATGTAGCTGAAGGGATCTGCCATGAGACAGGTTTTGTAGTAAGGCACAGCCACAGGGGCTGGGGATGGGGGGTAAAGAGTAGAGGATTTGTGAATTAAGAACAGGCAGCCAACCTGCTTATATTTGATGCTTTTTTTAAATCTATAGATTCCGAATGAAGTGGATTATATTTATATAGATGTATAGAAAGAGGCTTCTGCACTGAACAGCTCTTAATGCAGGTAAGATCCATGTATGGATTACTTAAAAAAAGTTAAAATAAAAGCAATTTTTCCCCCATTTCCACACATTGCAGCTTTTGGCCTATCCACTCATAGCTAAAAAAGCATTCTTTCCTGATAATCAAGCTTCAGCTGTCTGAATTTCAGGCCGAGCCTCTCATCTTGAGCTTTGCTGAAGAGCTTCTTTAATTAACCATTATACCACAGATGTTATTGATTTTTTTTTTTTTTCAAATCTGGTTGAAACATCATTGTGCTGGATCGTAGCCAAGACGAAGGCCTGAATTTTTTGTGCACTGCTTTTACTCCTTCTGCATACCTTATTAGTCTCCAACTCTGTTAAGTGCAACCCTTAGTATTGACTCAGAAAATATAACATTGATTTTTAGCCTTGCAGCCGTGATCTAAGGGCTCCTAATTTGGAATGTGGAAACCAGAGTTCAGCGAGAAGCTATATTACTGTACACGTCCTACAAGTAAGACCTTTCCCTCTCTTTACCTTTTTAGCAGACTTTTGATGTGGTTTAAAGTTCTTGGAATTCTTTTGTTGTAAGAGAAATAGAGAAAGCAACATTTCCAAGACATGTCTGATTACCTGTGTGTAAATAAACATCTGTTTATATATATTAAAAAAAATACAAGTAAACAAAAAGTCTGATCTCTAAAGGTGCTGGTCACCACCGTTTCTAATGAATTCAGCCAGATTTTGGCAGCTCAGTTCCTCTGCAAACCTGTTTGCTCACCTTTAGCAGCATAAGCATAATTACGGAGAAAAATTTTGCTGCCCAGGTTTTAGTGTTTTGGTGGCACTGTTTTAAATTTGACTGCATTTTTCTCTTTTAGTCTTATATTGGAATACACATGTCAGTTATTAGAATTGTGTAACAAATTCGGTAGATTTAATTCTTGAATTTAAGGACTCAGTTAAATCCAATCTGCAATGCTGGAGGGGAGGGTTTATGCTTTAGCTTGCGGGAGAACTATGTCCAAGTAATCTCAGTCCTTATAACAACAGCACATTCCGTTCAAAATATGTCTTTCTCTAATGATGAATTCGAGAACTAAAACAACAACAATAGGTTCCTAAATTCTGATAAGATTTCTCTGAGTTTAGTGATACGTTATTTAAACATAATTTGAAGCTTTTAAAATACTGTAATGGCACCTCTTGACCTTTCCAAAATCACATGGAGCAAGAGATGGTGAAAAATGTTTATTTACTCTGCATTAGAAGCTAAATCCCTGTTCCTTCTTAAAACCGGTAGTTCTTTTATGCTGGGTAACTCATGCATGGCACTTCCATTCTTTAAACAAGAGCTAGACAGTCCTACTTGAACTGCAGAAACAATGACCTGCAGTCTATCCTATGCCTGAGTGATAAACAACAATGCAGACCTCTTGACAAGCTCTGGCATCAAGCGTGGAGTCTTGCAGCTCAACATGTCTGCTGAACAGAAGTTAGAAAAAGAAAAGATCATCTTGTAAACAATTAATTAATGTTTGTCATGAATTATCATTTTTACTTCCTTCTCAAGAGGCTCAAAGGGAATAAAAAGGCATTTTTGCAGGTGGTGGCATTCAAAGTAAGGGCAATCAAATGTTTGAGAGCAGTGGCACAGCACTTTGAGTCTCTAAGGGTGAATGGTGCTAGGATTAGAGCACAGCAGGGGGTTGAGGGTTTCAGGTGTGAAGCTTAATGTTTGTGATCAGCAAAAAAAAGTCTTGAATTTATCTAAACTGCTCTTCTGCTAACAGTACTTCTAGCACATAAATGTTCTGAAAGTGACAAGTGTTCTCATTGCTCTTCTAATGCAAACATGATCTGCATTTGAAAGATGCATCCCTTTTCCCTAAATTAGAATGTGCATCACAAAGAGCGTAAGATGATGACCCAAAAACAGTTCTCTACACACACACACAGTCTCTCTCACCCCTCCCCCCGCCCCCCCCACTTCAATTCAAGATACAGCCACCAAAATGCAAACTTCCACTCCTTTTTACAAAGCTACAA
>VXAY01004955.1:174390-211785 GCA_013399855.1 Oxyruncus cristatus
ATTATTCTGCCTGCACCGCAGGTTTGTAATTAGGATGCTTTACCACCGGTGCTTCAGTTCTTATCTAGCATCATTCACAGAATTTCGTGTCTTTGCAGCGCTGTGCCGAGCAGCTCAATTTTATTTCGGTCAAGCAGTTTTCAGGGATTTTATGCTGTGCAATCTTAACGCATGCACACTCCTTACCTCCTCCTCCTCCTCCTCCTCCTCCTTCTGTTCCCACAACCCATTTTGTCATATGGGAAAATGCACTGCACTGTGTACAAGGAAAGCACATTCCAGACAAACTACTTGTATCAGANCCGGGGGCAGGTGGGGGGGGGGGAATGGTCTCAGTAAATAAGACTAATAAACGGATTGTACAGATTATTCTTCATCTCTTCTGGGATGATCTGTTCTGCCTTTTTGGAAAATATTTTTCCTCTATTTAACAGTAAATAAAATCTTTGTAAACATCAGGAAGAACCGTCCCTAAGAGAAAAAGCTTTGTGCTACACAGGGTAGAAATGAAAGCGGTAAGAAAAAAAAGCCCTCAAATATATGTATCAATGTAGGAAAACCTTCATGGATTTTTTTTTTTTTACTTCAAATATTTTCCAGAGGGAGTGTGCTGCCTTCTAGAATTTGAGAACTACTGAGGTAGACAGTGCAGACAGTAACAATAAAGGTAACTATAAATATATTCTTACTCCTTAATTGAAAAATTGTAAGATTATTGTCTATTTACTTTACAGACCTAAAATGGTCTGGAAGATCAGGAGAATAACTTCATCTTTCAGTTCATAAACTTGTCTATTTGGAAAATAAGATTTTTTATTAGTGTGTTGGTAATTTTCTAGGGATTTTCATCTTTGTCATCATCTTAAATGAATAAATAAATTTGTAAGATATGAGTTAAAAAAGAAAGAGGGATAAAGTAAAAGAGTTTCATTTTTCGAGTCTCTCACATAAACAGATATGAACTGACAATAATTGATTAGTATTTGTTTTCATCAGCTAACATCTTAAGTTCAAGGACTAGATTTCTATTCAACCTAAGGTCCTTTCACCTCTCTTTGGCAGAGTGTCAGGGACTGCATGACGCAGCACTTTCTCATCAGAAAAATCTCTATTTGTCAAAACAAATTAGTTCTAATCCTTGCTACGGAAATATCTGTTTCTGGGCAGTGGTGGCAAGAGAAAGAATCTCAGCCCCAGTTCAGCCCAGGGTGATGCTCTGTGGGAGTAACCCATCTCTGGATCAGAGCTATCACTCCACTTGATTTAGGTAAGTGTCTGGACATAATCTTTGCTATTCCAGTGGGTCTCTAAATCCCTTTTTTCAGTGCCCATCAGCTGTGCTGGAGGGATTCTCTCTGTCTCTTTTGGAGTTGTTCTGTTTTGTGTCATCCCTGACCCTCACTCAGAGAGAGGGCTGATACCCAGGAATCGTTCATGTGTTCTCATCCTTCCTTGCTCATTCTTTCTTGCTTGCTTTATGGAGAAACAACTCAATAAAAAAGAAAGGTCTTGCTGAATTGCAGTAAGTAATGGGGAAAGTTTTGCAACTCAGGAAAAGTTTTCTGTGCAGCTTAGTGCAAGTCCCACACAAAGACAGTTTTGAATAAAGAATCAATGACTTGTGCCCCCACTTTAAGGATCCTTTTACACCTTCAAAGTGACTCAAGAGGTCCCAGAAATGACAGGGCTCTGGTCCAAAGTGTTTCTGCCATATTTCCTTTTGCTGGCCGCTTGTTAAGGTGGAGGTAGGAAATAAAAAATGCCAGAAAGTGCTGTGGGGCTGTTCATTTGTTTGTTTGCTTTTCCCCTCTCCGTGCTGCCCCTCCTCTCCTGATTTCAAACTCGTCTGAAATAACTCATCCTCCCTCTTTCAGAGGGGCTGATGTTTGGGGAACTGAACCGGGACTTTTCCTCTCCGTTGGTCAGGCCCCGTGTCAAAACACTCCTGACTCCTGGGAAGTCGTTTCAGCTGAATCCTGGGGTTTGCCAGTGCCAGTCAGCTGCTGTTTGAACTAAGTCCTGACCGCAAAATCAAAAGTGGGTCCAAAGAAAGCTGTAAACAGTGTGCAATGAGCCATTTGAAGGCAGCTGATGCCTCATTTGGGGTGACATGTTGTGGCTGATGAGTGTGGATGATGTGGGGTTTTCGATAAGTGCCTCATCAGTATCCTCATCATGATCGTGTTGCTCAGCCACGGCGTGTGCCCTGACTTGATTGTAATTGCCTGAATCTGCTCCTGCTGCTCAGGAGCGCACAGTAATATGCAATAAAACAGCAAGAAGTGAATGTTAACCATCTGAGTTCTGACATGGCTGCTTGCAGTTCAAGTTTTCCATTAAGGACAAAAAAATCTATATAGACATACAAATATGGATATATAATTGCATGTTTAGAATAATTATTGTTTGTATATATAATAAACTCATTTTATAAATAATGCATGGTGGTCACATACAGATAAATAAATAGATGTGTCTATATACATCTTCCCCTGACCCCTGTCTATGCTGTATACAAACGAACATCACATGCTCATGGTCTGTAGGTAAAGAACAGAGGGATGAAAAACATCAAGATCATACTTAGAGTCAAATTTTTAGAAACCTAAGGAGAACCTGTAGCTAAATCTATGCATAGGCTTTGTGAATCTTAATAACACGTGTGTGCATACAGATAAGTAATTAATTTTTAGATTCAGTTAATCTCCTCATGTAAATGTGTGTGTGTGTGTGTGCGTGCGTGTATAATTGTGCAGGTGTGTCGGGGGGGGTAAGGTACACATGCATATATACTTTGTATCACTAAATTAGTCTTTGGAGAGAACATAATTTATTTTCACAAGTTAACTGGTTTGGATTAATTCTGTTGCATCACTGGTTGGGGAGAAAAAAAAAAGAAAAACAACAAACCCTAAACTTCCCGACCCCTATGCCTATAAGTCTGACATACAAAGTACTGAGAATTTATGCCAGAGGGAAGCCTTTCAGATCAGAGACCTTTTGTAAGGTGGGAACTGTCATTACCCTGTTGGGGTCCCAATGCATGAGAGGGGTTCCAAGGCAGTGTATTCATGCCCATCTGTGGCATGGAAGTTGTTCTTGAATTTAAAATTATTATCAGCTTTGGTTATAGGTCAGAAAAGTAATAAACCAAACAGATTATGATTGTATAATTGTATCTGGTGTCTCAGAGTGTAACACTAAACCTTTGCAGTCAATAGCTTTGGGGTTCCTGTATGCAACTGGGTTTTTTTAGCATAGTTTGTTGAATATTTAAATAATAAATTTAAACAGACAATTTCTATTTGCATTCCGTTAATGCTTGACAGATTGAACATGTGGGTTTTCCTCATCTCCACTGTGTTATTTAAGCGTTTCAGTAAAAGTGCACAAAAAGGTTTTGAAAATGTTATTTGCAGCTGTTGTTGCTACTGTGCATCATCCTGCCTGCTCTGTGACTGCATACAGAGGGTACTGCTGGAAGGTACAGGTCCTGCTACACTGAAATAGAAAGATCAGTGTTGAAGTGAAGGTGGATAAGAGGTTGTTATTTGCAGACCAAAATCACCAGGGCATAAGATTTTTTAAGCGCTTTAAAAATAATTCTCTTTCCACAATTCAAGTGAAATTTGCACTGTCTTGGAAATGTCCTTAAAATCTTCATTATAGAGAAGAAATCCGTACAGATTAAACACTCTAAGTCTGACCATTTGAGAGGTAAGACAATCACTATAATTATAAATACTTCTGTTGTCATGTGTGATCAAGTGGTTTCGCTGTTGTAGCTTAAATATATTAACTTTAACCCTTTTTAATTACGGATTTAGCACAATGGTGACTGAGTCCCTCCTAGAATCCCGCATTCACCCTGGGCCTCTCTTTATGCTCAAAATATGTAGACTAATAGAGAGAAATTCCAAGGAGGATAGAAAACATGACTGAGAAGTTGGAAGGATTTTTTTAGGAGGAAACATTAGGAGAATGAAATGGGGAGCTTTAGTTAAATGGGATTAAAAGCAACTAATCTGCATGGCTCTTATAGTTTCAGGGCATGAAACCCATAATTCCTCTTAAAGTAACTATGCTTCATTCTTCAAGCTTGTGTATCAGATATCTGATTACTGCTTTACTTGTTAAAGAATAACTTCTACTATCAATGACTTTGATTTTTCATAATTCTAAGAAAAGAATCTGTGTTTTTTCAGAGGAGCAAAATGATAACAAAGGGATGGGTTATAACTGAGGACAAGCATATAGAGTGTTCAGATGAGGAATGGCATTTCTTGACTTGGTAAATATTGATTCTGACTATCAGTAGAGAGAATTTTTTTTAAAGCTAACGATAGCTGGGCACAGGCCCAGACTTCCTCTAAGTAGCAGCTACAGGTAGCAAAACAGTTTTTCAGAAGGGATTCTAGGATCTCCATTGCAAGAAACACAGACTACCAGTTTGAATTAAGAACTGGGACAATATTTAGCAGTGAGCAACCGGACAGCCCAGTAATTCTTGCATTTGGTAATTTTTCTTATCTTCTTTTTTTTTATAAATAAAATATTCATTGCCTCACATGCACACAAACAGTTTTGATGTTATTTATTATTATCACTAGAAACTATCTTGAGAAAAATTTCATTATGAGTTTTCCCAGGAACTTTCTAAGGGCAGCATGTGTCTTAAAACGTTTTTATACTAACTTAAATTAATCCAAAAACAACAACTTTATGCAAACATAAACCAAAATTAATGCAATGATGAATTGGGGCCCACATATTGGACCTTTATGAAATCTAAATAACAAATACAAGGAAGATGTGGTTTGTTGTTAACTGGATATTTTGTTAACTTTACAGCATTAATGCATCTTCACAAGAAAAGTTTTTTTAGGAAATGGAGGATAAACAATTCTTACAGATTGCAGTTCCTCCTTGAAACCCATCACAACAAAAACAGGTGGTTTTTTTTCTCCTGGAAAGTTTGTGTAGCATCAGGATTCCTTTGCAAAAAAGAAATACTCCCTAATAATAAGTTAGAAAGGAGACTATAAAAAACAAATTAAAAAAAAACCCACCCAGGATGAAAATCTAAGATTCAGCATAAATCAATTGTAAAAATGACATTTCTAGCCCTTGTGTTCATAAAAAAATTCACTGCTCGAGATTCTTGATCTGTATTTTCTAGAACTCCTATCTAGTCCTGTCTGTGCCAGTTGGGATCAACCACTTTGGTGTGTTTGGATGCCACTTCTAACTCCAGCACGGTGCTCTGAGCCTCTCCGGTATAGAAATGTTAATGGAGCACTTCTTGATAAATTATCAGATAAATCCTACCAGATACAAGCTGGGCTGCAAGGTCATCCTTTCCTCCCTGCTGTAACCATCCATTCCTGCAACAAATATGATACTACCCCCCAATTTTGTTTTCACCTGCCCAAGCTATATTCCCAGAAGAGTGCAAGAAACTGTCCTATGGGCTAGATAGGCTCAGCAGGTGCCAGTCTTGAAACAAAAGAAATTTCCTGAGATTTGATTTTTCTCAAGTCAGCACAGCAATGGCCGTATAAAGAGTTAATTGTTGGTAACGGGGAATTTAACGCTGGGTAAGAAGAATGACAGATAAAAATACAATTGTCCAATAGAAATCATTCACATCTCCTTGCAAGTTGAAAAGGATATTTGATATTTTACAAAAAAACTTTTTTTTTTTTTTGGATGAATGGTAAATGCAGAATTAAACTTGGAATTAAATTCGTAGTTATCAGAATTACATCTTTTTCACAGTATATGTGAAGGTTGCAAGGAAGAAATCTGTGAATGCTGCATTCCTGGACACCATTGCTACAGCTGTATTCCTGCTCTGGAATGACTCTGCTGAAGGCAACATAGAGGAGAGTTATTTGTTGCCCATCTTCTCCAAAGGAGTTTCAAGCTCTTCTTTTTGCCAGGCCTTGTTTTTCTGTTCAGAGCACAGCCTGCTGCACACTTGCATCTGACTCCTTGCCACCACCACCACATAAGGCGTCTCTCAGAGCACCAGCAGGGCTGAGGGGACTCTTACGAACCCTTGCCCACTTCCTGTACAAAGGCCCAAATGTTATGTCTACATTATATACACCAGCAACACTCATCTCCTTTCTCCGAGTGCTGCTGGTGAGGTCCGCAGGCAGGGGCTGCGCCTGGCCAGGGACACTGTGCTCAGAGCAGAGAGCAGAGCTCAGCCTGCACCACGGTGCACAGCACACAGTCTGTGCAGCTGCACTCCAGGTGAACTTTTCTCTTGCTAAATGATAGCAAGGGAAGGGATTATTTTTGCCTCACTGTGGCAAATGTTCTGCCTTCACTCTGAACACATGTCCCAAATATTTCCATGTTCTCAAGATAACTTCAGAGATAAGGGGTTATTTGACTCTGCCAAATTGTGGCATTTGTTCTACACGACGTATAACTGGCAAATATTTACACGATTAACATCTGAATTCAAGCATACTTTAGTAGCACAAAGATGTGATTAGATTTTTTAATGGACATGGTTCCCACTTTCCAGCAAAGATTTAATAGCTGAGTCCTGCAGGGAAGTCTCCATTTACTGAACTTTTATAGCTTTAAAAATATCCTAGGGTACATTTTCTAGCACGCAGCGTGGCACAGCACAGAATTTAAATGAAATACTGTATTCAAAATGAATGAACAAAGTGCACAGTGTCACTACCCTCATCCTTTCCTTCCTTGTTGAGCCAAAATCATGTAAATGACTGTTACTGACAATGGGCATGGCTCTGGTGGTTGGAAGGAACATGATTTTTTTTCAGCCTGAAGATCTGGAACAGGGCGTTAAGAGGCTCTGAGCATGCCTTGGGGTATCTCCTCAGCCTTTTCCACTCCACTGGAGACCTGCTGGCATCTCCAGAATGCAGTGACGAGACACGGAGGCAACAGGCTCATAGAGCTGTTTTAGAGCCTCCTCAATCCCAATGCACACAGGTAGACAGGGGCAGTAGAAATGGCATGGGCCTTTCCCTTTTGCCCTAATATGTGTATCTATGGCTCCTGACAGAGGTCCAGCTCAATGTAGGTGACTCTGACTCCTACCAGGTATCCGGAGGGTTCTGGGCTCCCAGTACAACAAGCTCTAGTAAAAGTTCCTGAGCTGCAGGAGACAGCCACAGGGACTTCCCATAAACTTCTCCCGGTTTGGTTTTTAATCAAATGCTTTTCTGCCTTCACACCATTGCCCTCAAGATCAGAAAGTGTCTCCCAAACTGAGAAGAGGACAAAGGTCAACTTGCCCATCAATGCACTTGGAGATAGAGAAATTAAAATAAAACAGCAGAATCATCTCAAATTGCAACCCCCACCACCTTCTTCCATTTTTCAGTTAAGTAAACTGCAAAATACCCAAGTTAGTTTTGGTGGGAAGAAAACTCAACCCAAAACATACGCAAGGTGTTTAATCCCTAAGGATGATGAGGACAGTCAGTGGTCAGATGAATAACCTTCTGTGTGATACTGAGGGCTCAGACTATGGATCTGCTACAAGTAGCGGGGTGTGCCATAACTGCGGAATCAGCATCTCGTTTTGAAAGGACTCCTGCAAACCCTGCAGGAACATTTCAGTACTAGATGGTGTTGCTATGGGCACCAAAGGGAAGCTTAATATAAGAGAAACTCTCTTAGGAATTCATGGGGGATGGGTGTAAACAGTATGTGTACATAGGAACTGGAATGTCCCTGGCACTAAAAAGCAAATAACATTTTTTGTTTTTAATGTTCTGCTAATAACATTTTAGGGTAGGCCTTTCCAGAGGGACAATATAAGTTGGTACCTTTTTTTCAAGTTGCTTGAAGTGAAATATGGGTAAATAGATGATTGGTATATCTGCATCCTGTGTAGCAGAAACATAATGAAATCTGGATGCTACAGATAGATATAATTTCTCTGTAAAAACAGATGTTAAAAATGGGAACAGAAAATTAGGAAAATTGAAGAACTGCAGTTCTCTCTAGTATTCGGGGAAGAGGATGCCACTCTGCATTTGAGTACAGTTCAAACTTTATTCGAGAATCACATTGGCAAGGGACAGCCAGATGATTTAATTCACAGCTAGATTTCTCCCATTCTGGCTCTCTCTCTGCCAGTGCAGACTACCTAAGTAGATGAAAAGAACGAAAAAGTACCCACTGTAGAATAACTGCAAGTATATCTCAAGACAGACAAAGAGAATGCAAAATTAAACTCTTGATGTGAAAAGAATGGGACAATGAGTGCCTCTCCCCAAGATACCTTTGGAATGGATTCCATTTCAGTGCTTTCTTTCTTGCTTGCTTGCTTGCAGTATTTTTCGTTGATGCATACCAAAGAAAGGCTGAAAGCTTTATATTATTTCTTATTTTCTTCTACTTTTTAGTATGTGGTATAAGTTCTTTTTTAAAATATTATTTTCCTGCCAATGTTAAAGCAGTTCCCATTTTTCTAGTTTGTTTCTGACACCTAGCTGTGATCAACAATGCTTCTCCGCTGAATCACTTCTTTCATCTATTCAGCTTCTGTTATTTCCCTTATCTCATCTCCCCCTTTCACCAGCTTACCTCTCATTAACCCTCAGGGTTCCAAACATATTGTATCTCTCCCAAAGATACATATTTTTATTCAGACGTAAGTCATTTTTGCTTGCTAGATTCAATTTCCATAATTCCCTAATAGAATAGCTGCGTGTAGTACATACTCTTTATGGTTCGGTGAACAATAAACTAAGACATTAATTTATACTTGTGCATTGTACACTGTTCCACTTCACCTTTTCCCCCTGTGAACAGATAGTCAGATAAAATCTAATTCTTTTTAATGTAAGAAATATAGTTCAATCCACATGTAAAAATCTGCTTGACTAGCATTTTTGTTTGACCAACAAAATGAATATTTTCTAGGAGTCACTTTAACCCACTGCAGTATATTTAAAATCATGTTTTAACTTTCAGAAGTAGTGGTTGTGATACATTAAGCTCAGTTTCTGCTACTATAAGACATACAGGAGGTTTCTAGGAAATAAGCACTCTTTTACCTACACTAATGCATTTATGGGTTGTTTTCAGATATACAACTACCTTCACTTTTCTGAGGATAAAAATAAGCAAAACCCAAGAGATTTACCACCTGAGTTTTAGCTATAACTTTTGTGATTGAAACAGGTGAAAGCAGCTGGAAGTATATCCAGCTATTCATGTAGACATTCCTATCTGCTATCCCTCCAATTAATTGTGTAACCCAGCTCCAATCATGAAGTCAGTTAAAATTCATACGAAGTTTGTGGAAATGTGTGTTGTGTAGCATGAGGTGAATGTGTAAGTTCAGATAAACATGGAGAAAGCTCATTGCTCATACTGGTAAATAAACTACCTGTGTCAGTAAGCTTACACAGGCATCCATATTTGAGAAAAATTAAGGGAGATATATAAATAACTTCAGAATTCATGGGTGCATAAAGAAAACCTTTTTTGGAAAACACGTTTGTTCCTTGCTATTCTATATGTTATTAGCATTGGCTCTAAATAGAGATTTTTCAAGAACCATAGAGAGTTAATGTAATGCTGTGTTAATACATTAATGGGTGTATTTATTGGAATCCGGTGGAAGTTTCCATGTGTGAATGTCTGAACTTCAAAACTTAAAGTTGGATGATTTGATGTTTATAAAACACAAATGACTCTTTTAATTTAGGCAACATTTATCCTGATTTTATTGTGTAACTAATCATTATCACTTGACTGTACAAAATATAAAAAGAAAAATCCATAGTAAAATAAGATATCTTTTATATTTTTAAATGAAATGTTTATACTGGTTTACAGTAAACTTTTTCAAAATTCAGTAAGATTTTAGCACAATTCAATGCAGTCTTTTAAGCAAAAACAAATTACACTCAAGAACATTCTCATAGATAATAAAAATAATTGCCTTCACTACAAATTTCAAGTTCGTGCCAGAAGCAAAATAAATATTTAAGTTACATTTTGTGCAAGTAGTCCTTGCTAATTTAATCCTCAGAGATACTTAGTCCTTTATAACTTAATCACTCCTTCATCTTGTATTTATTACTTCAAATGGTTAGTTTTCTATTACAGAGGAACTTATTGCTGTATCAAAGGCTTAATTGAGCTCCTTTTAAAAAATCATGATTGTCAGTATAAAATCATGCATCCACAGTAAGTGTGTTTATAGAGAACTTACAGCTTTAAATTTCACTTAGAAAAAAAGCCTTACACTTTCCTGCAGGTTCTGAATGCAGATTTACTATAAAATAAGTGAATAATAATACCAGGTTATTTTGGAAAGTGTTCTTTCATGCAATCCCTGCATTTAGCACAATCCCAAAATGGTAGCCCAACAGGTGGTCCTTTCATAGCCTTCAGCCCAAACAATCGGGACAAAAAGGACACCAAGAATCGAATGTTCTTCAGGATTTAAAAAGCTGTTCACTTCCCTTTGTTCATTTTCAGATTTAGCCATGTTCATTATTGTTGAGCCACAAATGCAGGACATTCTTTTTTGACATTTTGCCATAAATAGACACTGACTGGAGCTGACTAGCCAGCTAGCTGCTTTGTCACATGCAAGCGGAAACTACTTCACAAAGCAAATGCATTCTTGGTGACTCAATGGCCCCGGCAAGCACCGGTTGTGACATGCGGCAGATCTGGCAAAGTCTAGGTTAACAAAAGTATGGGTGACAAAGGCTGAAGTTCTCTTCCTATATTTTCCTCCACAGTAAGTATTTAATTCTGGCCTAATGAATTTGCCTGGAAGGCTGGGTGACATTGACAGCCTCCTGAAACTCTGAAAATATACTTTTGCATTGTGGGCTCTCTTCGGAGGGAACTGTTGGTTAACTGGTAATGACAGACTTCGAGGTGAAACCTAAGATGAAATACTTGTTTCTCTGTATTTTAAAAGTTGTGAAAGTTTCTTGTTGCAGTGATCTCAGTCTCAACATCCATAACAAAAGATAGGCCCAGTCCTATGGGTCTTTAATGATGCAAGCAGCCCTTACAGCTGCCTTACTGTGCTGCAAGGAATTAGTTTCACAAGTAATGGGCATAGAAGCACAGATCAAGCTTTTTTCTTCATGTTATGAATAAGTGTGTAAAACACATCTTGTAAAAAAGGCAGAGCTATCTATAATGGTGCCTAACTGTTCAAGAATAGTAAGTTATCTTCAAATTTTCAATTTGCCAAGTCAAATCCTCTTCTGCTACTGTGTATTTTAAATGTAGTACACACAGTGGTTTGTTTATTTTTAGTTTTGGTTTTGGTTTTTGTCTGTTTGTTAAATTTTTTTATATCTCCTGGCAAGTTCAAAAATTCGAGGGTCTCCCACTGCTATTACCTTGGAGATTTTAAAACCCTTATCCAAGTGCAGGGTTTCTGACCCCTGCTGGGATGTGGATGAGACCTGTGTTTGTAACAGTCCTAGTGTGTGGGATGAAGGTTTGATACTAGACCCTTGTTAACCTGTTAGATTCAAATTAGACCCTGTTAACCTCTTACTTTCAGCATTAAATTTTTGGTGGAAAATGTGACTTGCTTCAAACTGTCTTATGAAAAGCTATGATGCAGATATAAATAAGAGATTAATGCATTTTAATTTTAAAACATCTATGTGAAGAATTGCTTATAAAAGTTTAAAATTATATTGGGTCACTGCTGATAACAATTCCAGCACAGGCTCAAGGAAACATGTGTCCCTCAAGCCCTACTGCTGCCAAAGGCAACAGCACAGTCTAGAAGAAAACAACCTGTAGGTAAAGACAAAGTCTTGCCTATGTTAGTAAGGTAGCAGCTATGCTGAGCAGTGAGGTTTTGCTCTTCAGTTCAAAAGCCTGAAATTAGCAATGGAAAACCTCAGTGTTAAAAGGTTAGTGAATGAAGCCAATGTTCAGTGCTGTTTGTCATCCGGATGTTTGTTTCATGGTTTACCTGAGCCCATTGTATGTGGAAGAACCAGTTTATAAATGAATGAAAGGGTTAAGGCCAAGACCTGCTGTTGACAACCTGAAGAAACTTGGGCAGACCTCTTCATTGCAGGTCTTCCTTTCCAGGGAAAACATCCACTGGGGTGTTTTCCTTGCAAACCTTCACAGAGGCCTGTGAGTCCTCATTGTGTTCCTCCAAAGCAGGAGACTCCTGCCTTTCTTTGTAGTACAGAAGCAAAATTTTTCAACTTTTTAATATATCCACATAAAATCCACAACCCTCCTAGATTTCAAGGGAAACCAGTTAGTAAAATGTTTAAGCAACAACCAGTCAAAATGATTACTGGGTGCTAAATGATGAATAAGTACTGTAAGAGGATTTTGGCTTATTTCAACCACAAAGTACACACAGAGCTGAAAAGATAGCTCTAGTAAAAAACCACAGTAAAATGACACAAAAGAGGGACTCGATGCTCTTTCCACCCTTATCTTTATTTTTAATTTTATTCTAGCATTACTATAATTCCAAATTTCCCTAACAACTATTTTAAATCAAGGTATCTTTCATTAAGAAAAGTATTTTTATAAAACAGATACATACATTTTTCCATACTAAAATCCAAGTTCCAAGTTAAAACTGGGAAAAAAATAATTCTGTTTGTGTGGGAGTGCTGATTTAAGGGAAGAAAAGTAAGAGTCACAGGATACAGAGAAATTTCACTAGAATATATCAAACAGCACTGAAAGTCAAATAATGGAGAGGTAGAAGCAGGGAAGCATCCAGCTTTACCTCCCTCCAGACAGCAATAAACCTCTTGCAAATTTAGCTGTCAGAAATGATTGCTTTGTTTTCAACAAGTGGCATTACTTCCTCTTATAGTGGAATTAAGATTGATTGAAATTGATTCATTACTTTCCCATATTTCCCACACTCCTTCATCACTTTCAGTTTGAAAACACTATTTCAGTGAAACAAGCACAGATAGAAACAGCATATGTTTCAGGGTTTTGTTTTTCACAGTCACAAAATCACAAGGGTTGGAAAGGACCTCTGAGATGATCAAGTCCAAGCCTCGATCCACCACCACCGCAGTTACTAGACTATGGCACTAAGTGCCACATCCAATCTCATCTTAAAAACATGCAGGGATGGAGATTCCACCACCTCCCTGGGCAGCCCGTTCCAGTGCCTGATTTTGTTCCTTTCTTTGAGACAATGCCTGATTTTTTGTTTCTTTCTTTGAGATATCAAAGTATTAAGATGAGATACTGGCATAGTAATTCATTTTCCTTTAAAGAAATGCTTTCAGAAATTATGTCTTCCTTGGGGAATGAGTTTTTTTAAAAATTTTTTTACTGATTTTCCTGGGGGGAAAAAAATGCAACAATAACTATAAACTCTTAAGCAGCTACACAGAATGGTTCAAATCAGAACAAAAAGTTTGCTAGGCTGCTTGAGAGGATTTCCCATTTGAAGTCTGGCTCCTGCTTTCAGACTCACCTGGATGAAGGGCAGTGAGCAAGTGGTGATGCCAAGTGGTGGGACTGGCCCAGGAGTGGAGCCAAGCAGGACAAGAAGCCTGTGACAGGCAGTGACCTGCAACGGAAAGCAGAGTGCACTGATGGTTCAAGGAGCTTGTGACAACATGTCATGGTGAAACCGTCTGCAGCATTGCTCTGCCTGCACTTCTTTGGTTCCAGCAGCTGTAAAACTGTGTTTGTTTGGATTCAGCTGCAGCAACAGTTTACCTAAAGTCTTGCAGCAGCAGATGACAGTATGATTCAGGCATCTACTCTGTAGGATTACTAAGAAAAGATCATATTAGAAAGTCTGCTTATTCCAGTCCCAGATACATTATGTGAAAACACCATTTTAAGTGCAGGACCCAGACATATCCCTAATATTTCTTGATCTATCACGACAGCAATCTTGTAAGACAGTCTTTTTGAGCCCCATTTACTTCCAGGGAACTGATGGACAAAGCATGAAAAAATCAGATGGTTTGCACAAAGCTTCACCAGTAACTTGTGAATGTGGAAAGTACTGCTAAATCTCAACAGAGAATTGTAACCATATTTTCTCCCAGAACACAGAAGTTTGTATTTAGTCTAATTGAATTCTTTGCTTTTCAGTGTTTCTACCTGCTTGTATTTCAGGCCTTTGCTGACTTTTGGTCAGCTGTAGAACCCCACATGAAGCCAGAGTGTATTGCTTTAAAACAGAGACTAGCATGTCATCCCTACATAGACCCACTGCTGAAGTCCAAGGACTTCCCTTGTCCCAGTGGGCTTTTTCTTATGTTCCAATAACGAGATCACCAAAACCACGCCAGAAAAAGGGAGGACGAAGGCAGTAATCTGAGCAAGAGAGAGCAAGTGGGAAAGGGAGCAGTGATTGCATAACTAGATTGTCAAGAATGGGAGTGACTAAAATAAATACAAAGCAGCTGGAGTCACAGGGAACATTCTAGGATAGGGTGAGAAGGAAGGCAGGGTTTCTTTCTTGACATGAAGGTATGCCATCTTCTTGGTGATTAGTACCTGCTAAACCTGTTTTTCTAAAGCTTGGCATAGTAAAATTTTTCCCTCAAAAGGCAACATTCACTGTTGCCACACAATAGTCTTTGACTGACAAAGTGAAAAGACGTAACAAATATTTTGTAAGTAATAAAATCTGTGGAGTTACAAAAATGACTACGTATAAAAATCTCCATGAAAAACTAGATTGTGAAGCTGATTCTTTTCTCAGTTAATCCTACAAGAGCCCTGAACCCTCATTATAAGCTGCAACATTGATATTACTTGAGAGAAAATTGGTTCCTGAAGCCTGTAGTCATTGCAGGCAGAATCATGGAGCTCTGTGTTGCTAGGAGTCAGAAACACCTTTTTCTGAGATGTTCTGGGACTAATAGTCTGGTTTTCTTCTGCACAGAAACAGCTCTCCTCTATGCATTTAATGACCTGATAACCCTTAGACTTCTTGGTGTCTGTGCAACCTGCAGCAGCAGCCTGTCAGAGTCATGTAACCAAAATTGGTTGCTTCCTCTCCTGTCAGACTGCTGCTTCTTTGTTTTCACCTCCTCTGTGCTAACAACCCTTCTCTGTAGCATCCTGCAAGGTCCACCTCTGTCACTCTCCTTTGGCACATCTTGTGTCATTCTGGTCTCATCTTGCTTTCTTGCTAATATACATACAGGTTACATGCACGGAACTCCAGCTACATAAAGCAGAGGTTGGAGTACCAGGTTATTGATGGCACTTTCTTCATTCTTTGAATGATTTGGATGATTCAGGGTCTGGTGTTGACAACAATTCTTCTGTATAAAGACAACTACAGTGCAGGTTCTTCCAACGACTCCCCATAAACCCAGAAAACTCAGAAATAAAAGAGAGCAAGAGCAAGGTTTACAGACCAGCACTTGGTAAAGACTTGCTTGTGCTACGTGTCTTTTCTGTGAAGCAGGTAGCCAGACTCCATTGGTCTTGACAACTCAAATGGCAGTGTCGGTTTCCACCAATGCAAAATTCTGTATGTATAAACTGAGTATAAAATAATGTAGCATATGCATGTACATGTGCATAAAAGACCACCTATCATAGACTTACCAGAATTATCATGGAACAGGCTACAGAGGCATAGCTTTTATTCTCTCACAAGTGTTAGTAGGTGTATAATTCTAGTTTTGAGCCAAATGAGTTTGTGACAATTGGTTTAGCCTGGCTGTTGGTACAAAACTTCATAACAAAGCATATTGTAGAACCGGGAAAATGGGTCATAATTAAGTAAGAAATTTTATTATATTTATGTATAAACAACTTATTTGTATTCATAGTAGATTGTCTCCACAAATCTGTTCTTGTCTTAGAGCCAAATAGAAATTTAATGTCATTGTTATGTTTAGGTGAACATCACGCTCTTATATTCCCCTCTGTTTGGCCTTGAATAAAAATCAGAGCAACAATAATATAAATGGTATGAAAGTAGTCATGAACAGTAGCCCATCTGTACTGGACAGAATTCTACAAATCAATTATATGGTCATAAAAAGCTAATCAGATGTGGATGAATCAACTGTGGAAATAAAATAGATTGAACTCTTATGTTTATTGTTCATGTAGAACCCTTTTTAATAATCAAGATGGGTAAATTACAGTAATTAACCTTTAAAAATTTAGATGATTTCCAAATAATAACTTCAAACAATGCCTATTCTTTTCATTGTTATTTTTAAGTGTTTTGCCCATGACAAGGCAGTCTCATTACAAGATCTACAGAGGTAGTTGTTTTGTAGTTGTGCTTTCTTTTTTCTAATTTCTCAATCGTTAGACTTTCTACAGTCCCACCTCTCCCCCATGAGGTAGCACTTGAAGTCAGAAGAAATCAAATTCATATATCCTAGGAAGTAATGTCAATACAACTTGTCTCCAGGAGACCACTCGAGTTGTGTCTCACTGCTCTTGGGTGGGATAGATTATCTGACGGGTCATCAAATCCTATTCCTAGCCATAGGAGAACCTTATCTGGGTTAGGGCAATGCTGGCAGCAAAGGCAATGTGTAGCCCAACATTTTTGGACAGGTTGGCTGGATCATTAGCAACCCACAGGGCTGGAGATAGTTTCATACACTTTCTGCCATACTTTGAGGTAGCAAGGAATTGTGAGAGGATTATATGGATTCATGCTATAGCATGACTGAAGAGAGATCCCTACAGCTAAAGAAGCCTGGAGTACTCAGTAAGTCTTCAACAGGAGGGGTTAGGGGAAACAGTTGTTTTTATGGGGAAGGGAAAAAGTTATCGGTAAGGGAATCTTTCTGTAGACTTGTTTTACCTCTTCAAAGCCCTCTCTCCAGGTCTTCATTCAGGAGAGGATGGCTCAGTACCTGTTATTGTAGAAAACACTTTGTTTGTTCTCACTGGTGCATATGATTTGTAAACTGATCGATCAAAAATGTATTTTTATTCAGTATTTTGACTACTTGTCCTTCAATAATTAATCTGCAGCATTCTAGGGTTAAAATTTCTCAGTGGTCTTGTAAGATCTTAATTAAAACAAAAGAGATAACTTATGACGTATTAAAAATAAATAAATAATCCAGTACGGATCACAATACATTGGATGGAATGGCGAATGGTTTGAGTTTCCTAAATTACTGATATTACCTGCTGATACGAGGGCTGTTCAAAAGGGCACTTCACTTTTGGGTTTATTTATTAAAATCCTGCACTCAACTGTAAGAAATTAGCCTCCTAGAGATGAATCGCTCCCTACTCAGAGGAGCCTGAAGCAACGAAACCAATCATGCACACACTGCAGAACTGCAGAGTAACACAAGCTCCAGTGTTTTACTACATCTCTCACACAGGATGCTAAACAGCAATGTGAAGCATTCCTAAGGGAGACAAACGCTCTTGGCTTAAAAGTGATGCTCTTAGATATTTTCCTCAAATAATTGGTGCCAAATTTACAGTGGTGTACAATTATCCTTTTTATCTTGTCACTGGAAGCCCTTAAAAACTGAAGTGTGAAACACAAGCTATTGGACTCTGACAAAACCTGGAAATATCAGTAGATCAGCTTTCAGGTAAGCATAAATAAGGAGATGGAATGTCTCATTTTATCTGTGAATTTTACATACTGAAGCTGGGAATAAAGTCTGTCTTGAATTCCTGCAGTGGAAACAAAGCTATTCTTTCAGTTCCTGGTTAGCTTCAGAGATTTTTAGCATTTCCTTTAAAGCATGCACCTTGAAAGGGCAGAAGAGATGCAGCTCAGGTAAGTGATGTGGCAGCCTGGAATGCTTTGCAATCTCTCTCCAGCACGACATAACACGGTCAGTCTCTCTTTCCCAGCGAGTTCACAGCATAGTAAGCTTGCTGTTGTTGATAGCCTGGAACAGTTGCACACTAGAACAATGGTAAACCTGGGTAATTAAGCAGTGCAATTCCTAATTGCCTGGAATTTTAATATGTATAGATTGGAAATGTGTGGGAAAGGTTGACAGAATTTCCTCTGAACCTTGTGATATATGATCTGCAATGGGTTTCAGTTGTGTTTAGTGCAAGACTTCCTCAATGGGGAAACCTTCTATACAGAACTAATATTGTGTAACCCAAATCTGTGTGGGTTTTATTTATTGCCAAGTTAGGGGTTCACATTGTCCTAAGAGAATTGCTTTTCTTACTCCTGTGTGACTTCAAGAACAAATGGCATTTTTACATTGACTGATGTCAATAGGATTTCCACTACTGAGTGGAGGAAGTGTGGGTGGGTAGTGATGCTGGGACCTCCTCTTAAATGTTGGCAGTGCCCTGACAGACCTCCTGTTTCCAAACAGAGAAGAGCTGGTGGCAGATGTGGTGGTTGGAGGCTGTCTTGGGTAGTGACCACAAAATGATAAGGTTTTTCAATTCTCAATGAAGTACGGAAGGGGGTCAACAAAATTTCTGCCTTGGACTACTGGAGGGAGGACTTCAGCCTGTAGAGGACACTGGTTCAGAGAACCCTTCGGGAAATAGTCCTTAAAAACAAAAGGGTCCAGGAAGGCTGGATATACTTTAAAAAGGAAATCTTAAGGATGCAGGGGCAGACCATCCCTATGTGGTAATAGGTGAGTTGGCAGGGAAGACCACCAGCCTGGATGAACAGGGAGCTTTTGCTGGAATACAGGGACAAAAAAGAGTTTATAACCTTCGGAAGAAGGGATAGGCAACTCAGGAAGAATACAAGAATGTCATTAGGTCATATAGAGTAAAAATTAAAAAGGCAAAAGCTCAGCTATTACTCAATCTGGCCACTGCTATGAAAGATAACCGGAAGTGTTTTTGTAAATACATTAACAACAAAAAAAAGACGGCCAAGGAAAATCTCCATCCTTTATTGGATGCGGAGGGGAACATTGCAACCAAGGATGAAGAAAAGTTGAGGTACTTAATGCTGCCTTTGCCTTCGTCTTCAACAGAAAGACCAGTAATCCTCAGGGCAACTAGTCCCCCGAGCTGGTAGACAGGGACTGGGAGCAGAGCAGATGCCCTGGAATCCAGGAGGAAGTAGTTACTGACCTCCTGTGCCACTTGGACACACTCATGTTTAAGAGGCCCAATGGGATTTATCTGAGGGTGCTAAGGGAGCTGGTGGAAGAACTTTCCAAGCCACTCCATCATTTATCATTAGTCCTGGTTAACCAGGGAGGTGTCAGATGACTGGAGGTTGGCCAATGTGACGTACATCTACAAGAAGGGACTGGAAGGAGGGTCTGGGGAACTACAAGCCTGTCAGCCTGACCTTGGTGCCAGGGAAGGTTATGGATCAGATCGTCTTGAGTGCCATCATGTGACACGTACAGGACAACCAGGGGATCAGGCCCAGCCAGTATGCCTTTATGAAAGGCAGGTCCTGCTTGATCAATCTGATCTCCTCTAAGACCAGGTGACCCACACAGTGGATGAGGCAAAGGCTGGGGATTGGTCTACGTAGGCTTCAGCAAAGCCTTTGATACTGTCTCCCACAGCATTTTCCTGGAGAAGCTTGGACAGGTGCATTGTCTGCTGGGTAAAAAAACTGTCTGAATGGCTGGGCTCAGAGAGTGGTAGTAAATGGTGCTATATCCAGTTAGTGGCCAGTCACTATTGGGTTTCCCCAGGGCTCAGTATTGGGGCCAGTTCTATTTAATACCTTCATTAATGATCTGTCTGAGGGGATCAAATACATCCTCAGCAAGTTCACAGACAACACTAAGTTGGAAGTGCTGATGGGCTGCAAGGTAGGAGGGTGCTGCAGAAGTATTATCTGGAAAGGCTAGATTCATGGGCCAACTGTATGAGGTTCAATAAGGTTAAGTGTCCAGTCCTGCACTTGGGTCACAATAGCCTCAGGCAGCGCTAGAGTCTTGGAGAAGAGCAGCTGGAAAGCGGCCCAGCAAAAAGGGACCTTGGGGTGCTGGTCAACAGTGGCTGAATATGAGCCAGCAGTGTGCCCAGGTGGCCAACAGGGTCAATGGCATCCTATCAATGGCACACTATCAAAAATAGTATGACCAGCAGGACCAGGGAAGCGACTGTCCCTCTGTACTCAGGCAGTGGTGAAGCCATACTTCAAGTACTGCGTTCTGGGCCCTTCACTACAAGAAAGACACTGAGGTGTTGGAGTATCCAGAGAAGGGCAATGGAGCTGGCAAAGGGTCTAAAGAGTAAGTCATATGAGGAGCAGCTGAGGGAGCTGGGATCACTTAGCCTGGAAAAGAGGAGGCTCGGGGGAAGACCTTATCATTCTCTACCAGTACCTGAAAGAAGGTTGGAACAAGATGGGTCTCAGCATCTTCTCCCAGGCAAGTAATGACACAACAGAGGAAATGGCTTCAAGCTGCTCCAGGGGAGGTTCAGGTTGAACATGGAAGAATTTTTTCACTGGAAAGGGTGGTTAAGCATTGGAATGGGCTGCCCAGGGAGGTGGTGGAGTCACCATCTCTGGAAGTGTTCAAGAAACAACTGGATGTGGCACTCAGTGCTATAGTTTACTTGGCATGGTGGTGTTTAGTCAAAGGTTGGACTCAATGACCTCAGAAATCATTTCTGATCTTAAGGATTCTATGATTCTACACCTTTAACATTACTGGGATTATGTATGCTGGAGGACGGTGAAATGGACCACACGAGTGATGTACAAAAATCCATCTGTACAATTTCCTCTACGTATCCAGAGTGAATAAGCACATCTAAACCACTTCTTCATACAGTTCAGATTCACACCTGGCCTTTTGCCAAGTAAGAGATGTTGCTGTAGCAAGCAGCAGCCACAGCAGTGCTTCTCAGAAGACAGGCCTCTGGATGCCAGGAGGAGCCTGAGAAGAAAACATTATATAAGGGAAGTTATCCTCAGTGTTACATAGCTCTAGTTGGAAGTGGAGAAGGAAAAGATTATGTGTAACGAGGATATAAAGTTCCCTTCTTAAGAACACTTCCATGCATCCTTTGGAAGGCAAGAGTGCAAATCAGTCCAACATCAGTATTGGTCAAGCTGCTGAGACACGTCAACAAGACAATAAACACTTCCTCTGTTTTTACTTCATCTGCAGCTACCTTTCATACTACTTCAGCTACTGCAGCCCCACTTCTCAGCAAGCACTATAGTGCTTCAGGTGCAGAGGAAGAACAGCACAATTGATAGTTCTGGAAAATGGATGGTGTAAGAAGTCTATCCTGCATCCACTTTATTATGGGGCTGCGGTGGATTGGGTATCTCACTTCTTTCTGAAGAAACAGTCCTTACAGTAGAAGTTAAGTGTAGGAGGTCAAGCCCAAAGAGACAGAAAGCAAGCAAGGATAAACTCGTAAGACCATTAGTACTGAACACTAGAAGTCTTGTTCCCCCTGTCCCTTTATGCATACAAGTCATCTAGCAGAGGAAGGAAAACTTCCAACAGCTTGGCAGCCCTCTGAAATATGCAAGCACTTTTAAACATTTGGCTCAGAGCAGAGAATGTCTTTCCAATGAATTTTTATAGTACAGGAACATTGGCATCAAGCATTCAAGAAATCAAGAACTTGAAACCAAAGAATGGCAAAGGACTAGTAACAAAGCAAGACAAATACCATGACATTTTTCAAGCTTATCCATAGCAAGTATTTGAAAAATTATATAGGGTTAATAAATTACAATCCAGAGTACATCCATCATCATCTTCTTAGCTATTGTCATGCTACAATGTATCTTCATTATGCTTTTAACCCTTAATTGCTATGTTGCTGCCATGTTAATAGAGGAGGAGAGTTCCATGGCAAGAGATCTTTCAAGTAGCAGGCAATTCACTACTGAAAAAGCCACTTTGAAACTGCTAATGCAGTCTTTCTAACCAGTCTCTCTTGAGGAAATCGCCTTCACAGAAGCATTAGCTGCAGTTGCTACAACAAATGTTAGTCTAGATAAGAACATGGAGTCACAGAAAATGCCTACTATTCTTCAAAGACTGTGTCCAGTCAGTACTGCTCATAACACCTGTCACAGACAGTGACACAGGGACATCAATGGTATGACTGCTGTAAGCAGAGTAGTTAACATAAAACTCCCTCTGCAACAGCTACTTCTAAACTGGAATACAGACAGTAAATAAAGAACTCGTGTAAATTAAAAATGGTTTATTAAAACAAACAAACAAAAACAAATAAAGTGTCACAACAAAATCACACTCCAGTGTGTGGGCAAAGGTCTAACTTTAATTTAAACTACATAGCCAGCATCCATGCTTCAAAAGTCATGTAAGCATGCAAATGGAAAGGAAATTGGTGCCTTGCTGGCATGCTCCTCAAAATCTCCTGTCTTTAGAACATATTTAGTTTGTTAGCAGGGTATGAAGTTTGAATTCACACAGGACACTGAGGAAGTGAAGAACAGTTATTTTTATTTACACATATAGGATTTCCATAACCACCTGTCAAACAAATGCACTTTGATGCATTTGTAACAGCTGTGAAAATGATGACAAATACAGGAAAAAAATGCAGGTAAGCATGCATACTGCAAGGTTTTTTGTAATTTTTTTTCCCCAAGACAGTTTACTTCTGAGGAAGTATTTAATTTTATTTCAA
The DNA here is from genome assembly GCA_013399855.1 of Oxyruncus cristatus. NCBI lineage: Eukaryota > Metazoa > Chordata > Aves > Passeriformes > Cotingidae > Oxyruncus > Oxyruncus cristatus. Next base: position 196,939 of record VXAY01004955.1, read on the forward strand.
AAGTCTATGCAAACTACTTAGGTGAAAAGTACTCAAAACAGTCCTTTTAAATACTTAGTCATAAAGAATTACATGAGACATAGCTTTTGTATGCAGGTTAAGACTTCCCAAATACAAACAATGCTGCAATCCTCCTTTACAACAGAAGGTAATGGATTATTAGAATGATACTCCTGAAACATTCTTCACTTTAAAGTAACTATTTCATTAATAAGAATGCTTTTAAATGAGTTATTACGAAAGAAAGCTTTCAAGATCATCTGAAAGGAGCTTATATGCATACTTGGTCTTCATCGCTAAAGTCATCCCCAATGCACACTACTCAGGTCTATGGTTTATGTGTAAAGCATGATGAAGATTCTGAAAAGACTTTTTTTATCGAAGAAGTTGCTCAGCCTCCTTGGACTTGCTTTCTTTTGTTTTCCTCAGTAATGCCTGTTTTATAGCATTGATCTTTTCATCAAGTTCAGCCAATGAATAGTTCTGCTAAAAGAACAAAATGAAAATCACAATCATTTACATCTTGTAATTGCTAGAGAAGTGGCCTAGCACTTGATACTTGAGGTATATTGCATATTGCACTAAGTGACAAAAATACTTTTGCAGAATTGTCTGAATCTAGTCTTTGACTATTTAAACTTGAAAAAAAAAGAATGTAAACTTAGAAGAAACAGACAGTCCTAATCACGGATTGATCGATATATCCATGCTACTTCTGTTAGATTTTTTTTTTATGAGCAGATTAAACAAATAAGAAATCCTTTGATGTCAAAGCACCAGAAGAGACTATATAGATCTCATAGAACTTGGGTTTTACAGCTGAAGGGTTTTTTCCTATTGTCCAACATTGAGCTCCTCTGTACCCACTTAACCTGACAATTTCTTCTTACACAAACTCGTCACCATCCTTTTCATAAAAATAATTCACCCTATGCAGAATTTTTTTTACTCATGTAGACAACCCTACTTCCCCAACTCTCAGATGGCCCACATCCCATTCTAAGCATTGTCCCCAGTCCCTCCACCTCCAAGTGTGATGGCTAGTAGCAGGCAGCATTCCAGCCACAGTCCCACTTCCATCAAGGATAACTTCTCTCTTGTAGTCCAAGGTACACAGTTAAGGCATTCTGTTATGTGATGGTGTTGTGAAAATAGCAAGTCTTACTGACTTAGGTTAGTATCTGCTACAATGTTGAACCCTTCTGCAATACTTTTGCTGAGCCAGCCATTTTTACTTTTGTCTCTTCATAAACCAATAAAGGAAATCGAAAAATAATTTTTAAAATCAACAAAAACCACCAAGCCACAAAACAAAACCATAAGACATTACTGATCAGAATACAGAAATTGCTTGTTACTCCCAGCTTGATTCACATCATTACAGATTTGTTTTATTCTGTCATCCTTCTAACTGGTGAAAACACCAACTTACCCTAATACAGATTCTTAGAAGACTCATTTCATTGTAACACCTATTACCTTTGCTGACAAAGAAAGAGGGAAGGAGTCATAAACTATTCAATACTGACACAGCTATTTCTGAGAACTCAGATATTTGCTTGGTAGAACTTCTGCTTACTTTTCACTCAAAACATCCTAAACTTAAGATAAACAAAAGTTAACAGCACTTACATGGGGAGGTTGAACCTTTCTCCTCTTGCCAGAACAGCTCTGAAGAAAAGACATAATCAAAACATACTTAATGTTGAACTGATAGAGAACCACAAATAATTCTGTAACAACATTGACAAGAGTCTTCAAAGTACAGAAAAAACACTGACTGCCATTCCATGCATTAAAGAAATCTTTTTTATAATTAAGTACTTTGGATCATGAGAATTACTACTGGAGAAAAGTCAGAACCTGTTCAAGTTTCTCCATGCTTGGCAGTCAACAGCTTCAATTTAACTGAGGCTTCCTTCAGACAGAATTGAGCTTTTGAAGTATTTATGCAAAACTTTAGATAAAATATACTAATTACTGTGCAACACTACTATTGACACCGTCACAGATTTTTCTCCAACCCTCATTCTAGAGAAGACCCAAAGCACTTTCCATAGAAATTTCAGCTTATGAAAGTGTACATTTTAACTTATGGTTTTCAACAACTTGAAGGAATAGCCTCACAAATAAAGAGCTTTACTGGTGTCCAACACAAATTGAAAATGAAACAGATTTATAATATTGCCACTGATTTTTAATTGCCGACTCTTCTTTGGCTGGTCTGAAGGGAGAAGATATAAATTAAAATATGATCAACAGTAAGAGAGACATTCTTACTGTTACATGTGGAAAGAAGAGCAAGGTAACTGACAAGAAATTTCTACAGTCAATTAGAGCCTAATGTAGTAACGACTAATATTCTCTTTGCCCTAATATACTTTGGTGAGTGAAGGTTAAGATGTACTATTCAGAAAGGGACAGAACTCTGCCTGAAAACCAGAAACAAAGAAACCTAAGTCGTAGAATTGCATGAAAATCCTTTTGGAAGTTATTCACATAGCTGATTGTTAGTAATTAATCACATACAGAAGCCCAAAAGATTTCAGCTGATTTAAGCCATTAATGATTTGTATCCAAATCAAAATTTCAGGTCAATTTTCTTGACATAAGAAACACTTCAGATTTTAGGGCAGAGGGGGGAAATCTAACCTCTAAGATATATTTCTTACAAATTAGTTCAGCTTGGGTGGCTGCAATTTTTTCCCCCAACAGATACTATTTTCTTTTGAATGAGAAATTCGGTAGATATGAATATGAACTTGAATAGATGGTCCACATGTAATATAACCATTACACCAAGCCAGAGTTGTCTATCAGAAGTGTCTGCCCTCTGACTCCTTAAGTTTTTCTCTGTACATCAAAGATTTAAGCAGAAAAGGCCCAAATGCATTTAGGTATGCCAAAAGAAGGTGAGAGAATTTCTTACTACAGATTGAAAATATTCAGGAGACAGTCCTTCCAGCTCAAGGATTTTATCTTCAAGCTTCTTAATTCTCTGATAAATGTCTTTTGGTACCGGCCCACCTAAATACACCAGTACAAATGCAAAGAAATCAGGAAGAGCTCTTGAATAACTTTTTAAACTAAAAATTGCAAATTTGACATGTGAATTGTTCAAGACCAGCTATCAACCAGTAGCTGAAACAAAATAAATGGATGGGATAATAAAAAGAAAGGATAATTAGTATAATTCAGGATAAAACCTAATTGATAAGCCAATGGCAGTCAGTGAAGGCAGTAAGACAACTTCAGCATTTGGCTGAAGTATGTCTGAAAAGATCCCTTGAACAACTAATAATCGGTCTTACAATGCACTGGTCATACATGAAATATTACCACTTCAAAACTGACAGCAGCATTAGAGAGGGCAGATGAGATGGCAGAGCACACATGAATTCAGCACTGATATTTAAGATTGTTCTGAAAGAAACCTATCTCCACTGGGCATCAGATGTTAGAGGACAGGTATGAGTTGTGCTTGACAAAAACCAGCATTTGCCTGGCCATAGGTGGGAGAACAGGTGTGGGGAATGTGTGCATCAAATGGAATAACAGAGCTTTGTGGGGAAAAAAAAAAATAATAAAAAAAAAAAAGACCAAACAAATAAAAGAGTCCCAAGCTTCCCCAAGAACCACTCCCCATAAAAAAATCCAACCTACAACAAAACCCACAACCACCACAAAGACAACAGCAACAAAAAGCCCACCTCAACCCATTTGCTGTTTTCATCTTGGGCTTGTTTCCCCACGTAAAAACAGAACTTATCAAAAGATCAGTCTTAGCAAGCATCTTACGCACACTACACAATATTCTGTAAACCGAAATAACTTTATTACAAGTACTGGCTATTCCAATTAAAATGACGGTCTGGTTCTGAACACTGACAACCAAAGCCTTAGCAAACTTTTACTTCTTGTCACCCATTTCCTTTATTTCTGGGTCTTTTAGACAAGACAATTCTATTCCACAAACTACTGAAATAAGCACTAATGTTTGTGGGGTTTTAGCCATTCATCTATTTTGTCCCTTCAGAGAAACAATTTTTCAGGTAGCCTTCAATTCTGCTCTCTACTCAACACTCAGCAGCTACTAATTAAATTGGCTAACCTCTCACTCTTAATATTGCTTTCTCTTAACGTAAAGGGAAAAGAGCACTGCTAGCACTAGAAGAAGCTGTTCTGAAAAACAGCAGGTGAGTCAAGATTAACTCTTCTGTTGCCAGAAACAAAAACTGGTGAGCAGGTAGGTGAGGCATATTACCTGCTCAGATTAATACTTTTTCCACAGCTGGGATAATTCTATTCAGTATTCAGAAGACAAAAAAAGTCAAGTGTGTCTGCAGTGTGATGTGCAGAAATTTCACTCCACTAGATGAAGATCTGGGCTTCTGTTCTGTTTCGTAAACCATTTTCAAGAAAAATACAAATTCCTCTTGTTAAGTGCCTCATGGATTCATATTATTAAAACAAAACTGGGGCTGTGGTGAGGAAAGCAACTACCTAAAACACGTCAATAGCCTGGTGGCTACAGCATTTATTTTAGTGAAAGGTGTGGACTCACGGTTGCATGGCTAAAGGGAAGTACTGACAACAAGTTGCCCAGATTCTGGGAAATAAGCTTTACACCTAACTATTTCAAGAATCATCCACCGTTAGGAAAAGTTTTCAGTTATCCTCTGCGTTGATTCTATCCCCAGATCACAAGCTGTCCATGAAGCAGCACTGAGTCCTAACCTCCGCTTTTCCTGTTCAGTGGGTGAAGGCAGGACAACTCTGGTAGCTATGAAGAACCCCTACCACCAAATATTCCACACTGTTTTAAATCCTGTTCTGAAGTGCCTCTCTCATTTGCCACCACATAAAGTGTACATTTACTAACTCAGCATCCTAGTTTGGGCTTAAACCTTGGTTCCATTTTGGGCATAAGATTGTTGTACTTGGGGTGACTAAACCCTTCAGTGGATCTACCCACTGTTTTACAGTAAAAATTTTTATAGACTTGCCCAGTTTTACCACAGTAATGATAATTGTAGTATAAATTGGCACACCAGTGTCAAAATTAAAACATGATACAAACCTGTTTGTAACCGTAAGTGTGCTTCAATGTTTTGCAGTCTCTCCTCAACAGCTTGGTTTCCACAATCATGCATGGGTAGGTTGGCTTTGTGACTAGACCCAAGTGCTCCTTCAGACCTAGTCTGAGGTCCATATGTATTTACTACCCTAGAAACTAGGTCAAGAGAACACAAATTTCACGTATGAAACATATATAGCTAAAAGAATTAAAATATTCAAACATAAAAACCTGTGTTAAATCAATTTCACGCAAGTCTCTCATACGAAAGGTCCCACATGCAATAAGATCAAAAGTTGAAGTAACAGTATTTCCTACTTTTTGCATGAGCAACTAAACAAAACAAAAATCTAGGACTCTACATATGCAAAGTAAAAGAATTACTCATACATTTATGTAGAATAGCAGTATCAAGAATTTGTCATCAGCTGCTTATAAATAGCAGAAACCTTAATATCTATGTCAGCAGTTGTACATGTGAGCTTCTGTGAAGGCAAAGAAGAGGCCAAACCAAATATTACAGGTCATATACATCATAAATACATGAAGACACAGGGAGGTAAACAACTAGAAGAACCAGTACAAACCTCAGCAAGGAAGTTCACTTCTAATGTTTGTTATTTGTGTAAAAGCTTTAGTGACTCTACAGCTGATTCTGGATCTAACTTTTACCCATGCTGAGCCATGTCTTCATCAGATGATTTTGATCACTTCTCTTTAAGTCACAGTCATTTTTTAAGTCCTTCTGATACAACTACTGCAGTGTACTGGAGACTTAAAGACTTTGTTGGCAGCTTCAGACACTGAAGTGCACACACACACCCCCCCCATTACTTGGTATTTCATGAAGGCCACATGCTACATTCTTGCTTTAGTTTATGCTGGTTTTACTTCCAATTCCTTTCTATTCTATATCTATTCATGTTTTAGTTATGAACTGTTCCTTGAAGTGCAAACTAGCACTTGGTTTAAAAAACTGAGTAGTGAAAGAGGTTCTTAGCTAAAGATTCTAAAATCAAATAAATTCGCTTTCCCATCTCCCTCTTAGCTCACCAGACCTTACAATACCTATCATTGTGCTTCACAGTATTATTCTGAATTCAGAATAATTAATCAGTTTTTAGAACCACTATCAAGTGGATAACTGAATACTACCTCTCTCAAAATAGAGAAAAAAGTTACTTTTATTCTCATTTTGGGTATTTTTTTTGTTTTTAGACAGTGTAACTTGTGTACACCTAGAGAGCAGCACACAAACAAGCAATATTTTATACATAACTTCTGTTGGACAACCATTTCTATGTTATTTACTTTCTGAAAGTTAGTGCAGTGGTAAACTTGTTCCCCAGCCTGTCACTTGCCATAAACCTATGTCTTGGAAATTTCACTGTGTCCCAAAACTATTTTCCATTTCAATACATTACACCAACTAATGAAGAATAGAAGATAATTCTATTTAATTTCCATTCCTTAACTGAACTGCTGGCTTCAACTTTGAAGAAAAGCTAAGCTAAGAAAAGCTCTGTCCTGCTTTATCTCTTGTACATTTCCTTTCAGACAATGAAAATAGGCTATTTTGTTTTGGTCTTTAATGCCTAACCATTAGTTTAGTGAAGCAGATATGGGATTGAAAACCTTGGAGACATAATTGAAGATGTAAAATTATTCACTAGAGTAAAAAAATGAATACATTTGCATTTTTGAGCATTATACAAAAAGTTCTGAAGTCAAAAATTCATCAATGCTGTTATATCTGGACAATTAATAAAATAGGTATTAGAAGAGTTGCTTACCCTTTATATGGCTTTTAAATCCAGGATAGGGTGTGAAAATTGCATCTGTTCTGGCACAGCTATTTTCTAAATAAATAGTAATATAGAAAATGAGGTCCTAATTATGTATTTATAATTGAAAATATTCTAACCACCATCAGCTTTGATGCTTTTAACAAATCTAATTAAAATGTTTCAGACAAGAAAAACCATCAGAAATACTTCATTCATTCTATAAACACTTGCCCATTAATAGTTTCATACACTTGGATGGACCTACTTGTTTTAATTGGATAAGTCTCTCATATAAATGTATGCACACATGTACATAAAAGTTTATTGATCAGGACTAAATTTACTTGGTTCTTACTTCCCACTCTGTGTCTCTGTAACTTATTTCTTTCTTCCTGTACAGAAGCCTTTTTCCTGCTTACCAGTGTTATTTTTGTTTTATGCCGTTTTCTGAAACTGTTCTCCTATTTTTAGACTGATCTAGTGTACTCATCAGCATTCTTTTCTAAGCCTTCCTGCATTTATTCTTGATGCCTGTGATTTATTGCATTTGTTTAGCCATAAAAACCTACAGTATAGACCATCTCAGTTTATTCTAATGTTTACATTTTTAACTCTGTTCATATACACTAAAGCTTTACATGTATTTTATTATGTCTGAACATACCAAGAAAGATCTTATAATTTCTTCTGTATGTAATTAACAATTTCAGGAATCAGTATTTTAGTATCTAGCATATTCTATTAGACTTCAGATGTCATTTGAATTCCAACTAGCATTCAAGAAATTAAACTCTCTAAGAAGCTTATGGAACAATACACACTGATCTCCAAGAGCATAAGTACATTACAGAGACAATGCACATCTGGGTTCACAGGTACTTCGAAAATGTCTCCATACCACTTATGTATCTAAAAGTGTCTTCACTTTTAAGAGGCATTTGCCTACACAGTTACTGATTGTGTAAATGGAGTCCAGTCTACTAGATGAATTTAAGATTGTTTGGTTACAGATATAGCCAATTATACCAGTTGGTGTATGTAAAATAGCAACAGCATGAGCAATGTTAAAAGGAAAAACTTTTTCTAAGTAGTAATTCAAATTGATTGTAAAAATACTTCTTCCTAATTTAACTAGCATTAAATAAGCTGGAATATGCAATTCACAAAACATTTCTGAATTGCAATTCCATTTACTTTGGAGGAACACCTAGTTAAGCACCGGCAACAATTGCTACAAAATCATCTGCTCTAAGACAGAAATTCTTAAAATGAACACAATAATAGCTATAATCTTTCTGTATGAGATGCATTAAATATTGTCATCCAGTGACTACTTTCTTTGTTTTTCTGACAACTGCAGTGCACATGCAAGTTCCTGATTTTAAAACAGTTACTCATAAAAGAAAGTTCACTTTTAAATATAGATAAGTGCTTTTGAAAATAAAAAAATTATTAAAGAAAAAAACCCACACAACTTAAATTGCTATGAAGATTAAAGTCTGGCTAGCCAGTTACCTTGATTACAATCAATAACATTGCAAAATTCCCTGACATTATTTTCATTGATCTCAGCTTGTTTCCTCTCGATGAAGGCTGATATCCGCCTGTCAATCTGCAGGTAATAAACATGATGGCATATATCTACTTCATTCTTTAAAATTTAGAAAGATTTTTTTTTTGCTTGTTTGTTTTTAAATTTAGGTAAATCACTTACTTCTGCTTTTCCAGCTTTTATTTGGACCACCTCTGGATCAAAATGAATACGAGCATCCTTCAGATCTCCCAAGTCATAACTTGGATACTTTTCTTCAGTCTGACAGTTACCACCATAAGTATTTGAACTTGTTTCACAGGTTTGGCTTTCTGTTTTACCTGCAGGTTCAACATGGCCTATATTTTCCTCTTTAATCAAAGCCTGGAGTTTTTCTAAAAGAGGCTGAACAAAGAAAACAGTATGTTAGGGTTAAAAAAAATAAAAGCCAAAAAATCCTAAAAACAAATAGCCAAGTACGATTACAATTTCCAAACCAGACCAATGGAAATAATTTTTGGGAATTACAACATCTTCCTTTAATGGAGCACAGTAATAAGATTAGAAAAAAGCCTTCCAAATACTGTGCACACCATGATTCTGACCTTTTTGACCTGTGTCTTTTAGAGATTTGTAGAGGAAAACTCCAAAATTTCTGTGACAATCTGCCTGTACTCCCCTGTTACTAGCTAAATCAAAGCTTCAATCGCTGGCATCAATGCCACTTAATTAACATGTCATTCAAATGCTTACTCAGAACAGTAAGGCTTAGTATTTTTTCCTCCTTAACATGAAAGCCAGTGCTTTACACTGTAAAGCCTTTACTTTATCACCACAGCACTATGTTCTCCACTTGAAATCACAGTTGCCCAAGTGAATGAGAGAACACAGACATGAAATATATAGGCATTATCCTGAACACATGCTTTGCTTGACACGGTTGATTATCTACTTAGGTCATGAAATTAAATGAGAGAATGCACTGACATTGGTAGCGGCAAAAATGCTTATTCTACTGCACTAACTCTTACACGCAATGTAATAACAAAACCTCAGTACGTATATACGTCATTGCCTCTTTTTTAATTTTTATCAGTTTCATCTAGTCTGAATATCACAGCTTTATTTCCTCTCCAGTAATTATTTTGCTTTTTTAAAGACAACATGATTTTTACCAGTTATGTTTCCTTAAATGGAATCAAATTCCTACTTGCAGTGTTCTTACAGCTGGATGCAAATTTTACTTGCTTTTATCTTGCATATTTTCTCTTTCTGTTCATCACACCAAAGATTTGGTGGATGTCTGGAAAACAAAGGGTCTTTCTTTTACCTACAGACAAGCAAATATGGAAACTTCCTTTTTCACCCTCTCAGTGCTACTCACCTGAAATAATTCATTGACTAGCTGAAGCAAAATACTGGTATTTAAATCCCCATTTTTACATATGAACTATCAAAGTCAAAACAGTGTTCAGTTACTAGCTGACAAACTGCTAACCCTCCCTGCCATGCAACTAAATTACACATACTTTTAGCAGGGTAGGAAAGTTTCAAATAGTTAAAAGAAATGACAGTAATGGTGACTGGCTACTTGGTAAGATGAGACATTAATGTCAAAGAAATTACTCTTTAAAAAAAAACTACACTGAAAATATATTTAATTGCAGTAAGACACTCCAGGATGTGTCATGCTGGGATAATGCCACTTCTTGAACCACTGAAAGCACTCTATGAGCCTCAAAACTCACCCAACGCATGGAATCATTATCATAGCATGACACACACCTGCCGTGTCTTATTGCTTAATTATAACCCACCATAGATGGAAATGTATCACATTTACAATGCAAGTCTAGAAATCAATGAGGCTGCATTTATTCGGCCTGCTCACCTACAGTGGCTATTCTCAACACTAATCTGAAAAATCCGTAAGTGTGGGTACCTATGGAGGATAGCGGAATCCCAAGCATTTAATACTTTTGCATTCCTTTTTTGTTGAACATAGCAATGTAAGATCAAAATTACTAAAATTTTACAGTTTAGATAATATAACTACTTTCAGTTGTTGATCACTTTTGTCAAGTCAAATGTGCCCCATGAAATATTTACCTGTAAACATAAGATATGCTGCTGAAGCGCACTAAAGAGCAGTGCTGGCTGAAGTGCTGATGCGCTCTGAAGCTTGTTCCAATTGATTATAACTTTCACAATATCGTCTCCTAGGTTAAGCTTCAACAGGGCAAAACAAACACAGTAAAAAATTATGTTATCTGTATCAACATCACAGAACTATACAAGACTTCTACAAGACAACAATTATGCTCAGTCTCATACAGACCCACCCCCTTTTTATATGAGCACATTGGAAAGATCTGATATTAATTATAGTCCAAGCAGCTGTCGTGGTATTTGTAGAGTATATTCAAAATTTAAAAATTCCTTACTAACTCATCATACCATCATTGTATTAATTTGGTCCTTATCTTTATTCAATTAATTATTGTACAAAAACATACCAGTTATGTTGATCACTCGTACTGATTTTTACCAGATGCTAGAACCATCAGTAGGAAGAAATGTGCACCCAGGATGGCAATCTCCAGTACATTCACGTATTTTATTCCAAGATTTCTAAGACTACCTATGCCTGCCTGATCAATGTCTTGATGTGGCACCATGCCACAGTCTTGAATTTTTTACTTGCTGCTAATACAAAGAAAACTTTGCATTAAAAATATGTGTATAAAAATAAATATTTAAAAATCTTAAGGATAAACAAACTCTAGACTACACAGTACCACTATCATACACATTGCCAAACCACACTATTTTCCTGTATATACATTTGGATCAAAATAACAATTGCCACAGTCTATTCTCTTTCCCAAGGAATTGAACTGTTTAACTCCCAAAGCAATAAAAACATATACTGAATCTGAAGTTTTATTTAAAAGATACCACATATCTTCTAAAAGCTAAAAATAAACTTTTACTTTCTAATACAAAGCCAATTGTCAATATCACTAATTAATTACACACTTTCACACCCACCTTCACCATTTTTGTTATACTAAAGCTCTTCAAGATCTTGAAGTAATGAGCACTTCCATTTTTTAAAGCCAAGTAGGTTGTTTTTTAAACAAACATTCTGCAAGTGATCCCCAAATTCTAAATACAGATAATTTTTTTTTTTTTAACTCAAGAGGACCTACAGGAACTCTGCTTGCCACACTGAATTCCCAATTTATATGCATATTTGTACGTCTATTCCTCACTCCCTCTTCCATTAAAAAAGGGGGAGTGGGTGAAATAGAAAAAGGTACCTCAAGAAGATGACGAAAGTGACCTTTAACTTATGGTCTAAAGACACCTACCTTCTAACAGCATCAAATATTATGGATGTGAACACAGAATGCATATGCATTTGTTTCCTGAATCCATCATACAAGAGTACAAGGAAACAACGAGAAATGAATACAAGACTGCCTCCATCATTCTGAAGGCAAAGCTGTGGATGACAAATTGTTCTACATGAGTTATCACAATTTTGTATATAAAGAACTATAAGCCTGAGCCTTCCTTCTTTAGTCAAAGATGAGCCTTTTTAAAGCCAGCAGTCATTCCCAAATTACATAGCAAACAGTCTGACTAGATATATAACGCATTTTAGACAATTTTCACACAAATTATTATTCCTGTTTAGTCCTTAAGCTACATAGGATGTAGAAAAAGTAATGTTTAAGGAAATAATAGTTTTGAATACCTTTCAAAATCAAGAATGTATTTAGAATTTAGTAGGAATAAAATTTACCTCAAGAATTAAGCCACTGTGTGTATGTCATCATCTGAAACATCTATTTCTCCACATAGTTTCTACAGTAACATCTCCTATACACTCTATTACAGTCCACTGTCAGGGTAAAAAAAAGTGCAGATGTAAGTCATCCTAATGAAACAAAACAGAAGTCCTACTGCAATAGGCCTCCTTTTTCAAAAAGGATCAGCTAATGTGTGCCTTCATGTCATAGGGTGCCACTAACTGTCCAGGTGGTTCAATGTACAAAACCATCAGAACTTCTGACTTAAAATAATTTAGAAGCCAGTAACATTTTAAACTCACAGACACTGTTTTTAAATATAATTGAAGAATAAACCCCTCCTGCATTCAAATAAGTTTCTAGTACAACAGAGTATGTTCTCAGTGTTTCACATCCTTATACTTATTAGAACTGTAACAGGTTTATAAATTCAGTGTTTTGATAACTTCAAGGCCCTTGTCTGTTTTTATGTCCACAGCCTATTCTGCAGCCATTTACAGGATTGTAAGTAATTTCAGCTCTTTGAAATCAGTTTTATGAAAAACACTGTCACTTGAGTCTTACAGAACTTTTCAGGATCAGCCATATTGGTTTTATGAGTTGTTATTCTCAGAAGTCCTCCCAGTCACTGTGCAACAATTGACTGCTCTAGTAAAAAAATTACTGTGCCAGAAATATTCCTGTTTACAATCCAACCTGCTAGCGTAAATCCAACTTAAACTACTATGACAGACCACAAACTGTGACTGCTAACAATCTGGCACACACTCATTCATATCTATAAAAGGAAAATGTGGAATCCGTAGTTTCATGTCAAAAATGCAAGACAGATTGTTAGAGTCAGTAAGTGGGTAAAACACCACAGTTAAATTTAACTCAGGCGCTGGCAGAAAGCGTGTAACTTGACAGTCAGAAAGGATCTTGACTGAGCAATTAAAATGACTTTCCCAGCTAAGATGGAGCAACCATCATTTTCACTGACCCTTACAGTTCCTAGAGAAAGACAGTAAAATGGGTCTGCTATCATGGAAATAAGACACTCCTAACACCAATGAAGACAATTACACCCTGCACTGTAACTACTGGAACTCTATCGAAGCGATGCAGTAACTCTAAACTGGTCTCTAACAACTGTCCATGCACACCCAGTTATTTTTAAAAATCACTAAGCTCTCTCCAGTGACATGCTACCTGTAGCAAATTTTGGAGAACAAGTAATCTACTGAAGAAAAGCAAAAAAAGTAAGAGTGTTTAATGTAGTTTTGAAAACAATCAATTAAACTTGTGATGAGTAACCTAGTTAAGAGCTTAGGAAACTTTCCCTTTAGTCTTTTTTGTGTTTTTCATAAATACAAGAGTTCCACCTTTTCACTGACATTAACATTGTAAGAACAATACTAAGAATGACAGTATTATACCCAGATAAACTGACGTTCACTAGTTCTTCACTGGTCACATTTAGAATTTACACCAAGAAGAATTATGGGGCATTTCATCCTCACTACATAACTAGTTTTCATGTCTCTGTGTATGATTATCAACTTGTTTAGCACTGCACTCCTATTCAAAAGTTAGGGTAGTTTTTAACCACTTCAGAGACAGGAAAACTTAGACTCTTACTACTCAATGCCTGAATTTTCAAGCCCTTCATTTGGGATGCTGTTTGTTTGAAAACTGAGACAATTACTAGCAGATTTGGAGGTGAGAAGCAAATATAATACAGAGTTCTACACAAATAAGAGGTGAAATACTCTAAAAAATAATTTCAGATCAGCCAGCAGATACTACTAAACTGCCTCTGTATCAAAGAGTCCATTTCTGAGTATTTCTGTTACATAAACATACATTAAGTTACACTAGCTCCTACAGATATAGCTCATCATCTGGTCCCAAACCTCTAGAGTGCTAATTTTTGAAGCAAGAGTGTGCTTCTACTGCCTTCAGAGAACTACATATATGTTTCCATAGTGGAAAATAACTTAATTGGTAAATTATTTATAGTAATAGTTGTTACTAAAACCTTCTCCTGATAAGGGCCTCCCACCACTACTGTAACATCTGTTAAATAATTCATAGCCATTACTCAACCTAAAATAGGAGTTTCAACTTAAGTACCACAGAGAAAAGCTCCTTAAAAATTCTGCCCCACTGAGATGCACTGTTTGTTTCACAGTATGTTATTACCAAGGCAGGGCTAACTTCAAACTCCTGATCCCTTACACACAGTAAGCTTTCAGTAGCGTTTCGATTCAGAATCGCTGACTGTGAAGATAAAGCAATTAGGCAGATTGCAGTTTCCCACGTGAGAGATCATCCGCCAAACCGCAAAGTGACACAAGACCTCCCGTCACTACGAGGCAAAGGCACGTAGCCGGGCACCCGGGGCTGCCCGGGCAGGGACGGAGGAAGAGGGGGAGGCCGCCGGCACTGCCGCACCGGCAGCCACGCTCCTGCGAGGGAGCGCGAACAACCGCCAGGAGAGAGGCCGCTCCCTGGTTTGTAGCAGACTTGTGTCCTCTTCAGCGCCGTACTCTGTACCTGGAGCCCGGGAGGGCCCCGCAGGCCGGCCACAAGCAGGAGCTCGGGCACCCGAAACGAGATGAAGTGCGCCCGGCGCAGCGCCAGCCTCACCCC
>VXAY01004955.1:211964-247605 GCA_013399855.1 Oxyruncus cristatus
CCGCCCCGGGCGCTGAGGGACAGGCGCGGCAGCGCGGCCGGAGGGTGCTGCGGAGGGTCGGCGCGGGCCGCGATCCTCGGCTGGAACCTCTCCCGCGCCGTGCCTGACCCTGCCGGGGTACCTTGTTTCCTCACCCTCCTCTTTGCCCCCGGGCTCCATCCTGCCCTGTAGCAGGCTCGCCGGAGTGGTCAGCACGGGCACCTGTCGGGCACGCTTACTGGAGGACAAGTGTTTATTTAAGTGCGTGAGATTGCTGTCCTTGCTTCAGCTTTGTTTTTCTGGTTACACCTTTACTCTTTTTTTGTTCTTCAAAGCCTTGACTCTTCTGGTTACAGCAGGGTTGTTTTTAAGTCAGGCTACAAGGTTTGTCAGAGTACTCTGATTATGGGGGTTGCAAAATTGTGTTCCCTGTAAGATGGTCTTAATTCTTTCCTAAAACAGTGTAAGTGCTGACAAAGATTTTCCACCTGATGTTTCTTTTGATGCACTAATTTTGGTCCTTTAATCTTCATACTAATTCGTGTTCTCTGACACCCCCACCCCCAATATTTTTTATTCCATTGGAAAATGGTAAGTGCTGTTGTATATACAAATGTTAAAACATTCTTAAATAAAAATATTGGAAAGGTGTGTAATTTTTTTTTACTGATACCTTGGGGGTTACTTCAAAGGAATTTTCCTGTAAAGTATCTGGATAAAACTTAGCTAGATTTAGTGAACATAAATCCCACTAAACTGAAGGCATTCAGCAGCAGCAGCCAACACTATTGCAGAAGACTTGAGTAGATACAGCCCTGCTCAAATCCAGAGGAAAATAAGTTCCAAAGAGGACTTCAGTGTTAATGATTAACAAATATATTTCATGGAGAGCTGCAGTTAGCAAGAATATCTTACCTAAGGTGAGCTAGATGGCATTTAGCTGGATTCAGTTGATGAGAACCATTCTTTGGATTCAGAAATGCTTACAGCAGAATATGGTCATGAGTTAGAAGTTCTGAAATACATAGCAATTTACTTAATTCCTGCAAAGACACTGGTTTTGTCAAATGACAAAATCTTGAAAACATACCCAGAATATGGCAGTCAATTAAGATAAATTGTGAAATTTTTTTTTCACGTTTCTGGGCAAATACTAATTCCAGCTCATGGTCAAGCAGTGACTGCTTCACCCTGGCCTACCTCTTGCAGTTTTGCGTCTGGACAGGCAGCTGAAGCCACTCGGCAAAATGTAGTCATGTCATTTGGGTCAAATTATGAAGCTTTCAGAAAAAGGGAAAATACATTATCCTTGCCCCTTCCCCCACCAGCACTACAACAGTGAATAAAGGTGTAAGTAATTTGCTGGCCAGAACAGAAAAGGGAGCACAGATGTAACAACTTGGCATTGTTTGTTGGTTCTCAGTGTCAGAGGAGACAGTTTGCCCTGACTGAATTCCCCATGACCTGCAAAGGTGGAGCAGGTCCAGCCATTTGAACCAAATTTTAACTTCAAGTGACGAAAAATGTTCAGCTACCTGATAAATTCCACTTTGGGAAAACTCACCTTTCCTGGAGTGATAAGCAAGTTTGTGCCTTCTTTAGCAGGGAGTGCATGAAGCTTTCTTAGCTTAGAGACCTAAGATCTTTCCTTTGCTTTTGAGCACGTTATCTTTACCTCTAGCAAGAGGTTGTTTTGGGGTACAAAACGTTTCGAGTGAAAAATACATAGATAAGCATATAAATGTCAGAAAGGTACTGGAGGTTACGTTGCTGTATACTCAGACATACAAGGGAGATTGAGTGAATGTGGATGATATTGAGAGGCAGTGGAGGCAATACACCGTTATCTATTCAATGATAATTACAAGAGTAAGCAAAAGACCATGAAGTAGTCTGTAGAGTTGTTGACATACGCCTATTACTTACTAAGCAAAAACTGGATCTCAGTCTTCTTCCTATTAATTGCAAATATCTTCTCCTAGAGAAACAGTAACAATTCCCACGGGTAAAGATTTCCCTCCTACTTTGCTTGTCTCAGAAGACCTTGATCTGCGTTGCGGCTGCTAGCTGGATAAATTCAGTATCGTCTGAAATTTCACAGATTAAATTATGCAATGCATTATGCAAACATGAACAGAAGTATTCCAAAGTAATATAAGAGATTAGAAAAATGAGAGCATGGGAGAAAATGAGAATAGGGAAAAAATGTGCAAATACAGCTAAGACAATATGTTAAACGTTCGTGACTAGTGGAAGAGACAGGCCAGCACAGAATGGTTCCACAAGATGATTGTATGCTCACTGCATGTAGTGCACAGTAAAAATGAATGCACTTGCAATTGCCTCTGGCAGTAAAGCTGGCCACAGTAAATCCAGGCCTCCCTAATGGAAACAGAGGAAATTATATGGCATGCTTACTAAAGATGGTGAAACAATAAAACATTGGAAGCTCTTATTGCTGGAAAGATACTGGTAATTTGGAATGAATTTATAGGAAACTGGCAAGAAGTGGATTGCCAGAGATAGAGATACTTGTTTAGAAGGAATCAGAAGATTTAAATATGTCTAACTTGGCAGTAATGTCATGATATTTTAATAATGTGACTACCAAGAGAGGGAATAATCTGGAATTGCTTTCAACGTCCAAGGATAGAGTTATCATAATATTAAATCTTCTGCAGCTTTGATCCCTGAAATGGATCTGTGAGGCATATAAAAACCTTCTCCCACTAAAACCACCTTGAAAAATACAG
The DNA here is from genome assembly GCA_013399855.1 of Oxyruncus cristatus. NCBI lineage: Eukaryota > Metazoa > Chordata > Aves > Passeriformes > Cotingidae > Oxyruncus > Oxyruncus cristatus. The sequence continues at coordinate 214,697 of VXAY01004955.1, forward strand.
GCACAAAACCATTAAGTTCTTAAATAGCAAATGTTGGATTGAAATGATTTTGAAATTGAAAAGAGTTTTCTTTTGATTTTGGACTATTGCTTCTTTTTATTTGGTTTGTAAAATGATAACCACATACACTTCTTTCCAACTCTAGGTGCCTTTAAACGCTTTCAGATCACAGTAAAATTCAGTAAATTGACACAAGTTCTGTTTGCTGGTCACCACTGTCATAACTGCTAGCACTATTTATTCTGCTGAACATTACATTACCATAATTTCTGAACTCATACTTTAATTTTGTCCCTAACTAACACCCAAATAAAGGTGGGTGCTTTGCAGAATGTACCAGTGGTTGAAGCTTGTTGTGCTCAAGAGTGAAGTGCTAAGCTAAGGAGGCTGTGTAATGGATAGGCAGATTTTTCTCCTGAATTGAAAAACTTGTGCTGTGTACTTCTGCTTAGGTCAGCTGTAGCACAGAGAAAGGTAAAAGAGGCAATGCTTCGGAAAAAAAACTTTAACTGACATAATTTGGAGCTTCAAAGATAAAGACAATATCTTGAATTCTGCCCAAAGCCCCAGGAGAGTGGTGGAGCTTGACACCAACTGCTGTAAATGTAGTTGTCCTTAATATTCAGATTATCAGAGCTGCTTTAAATTATCTCAGTTTATAAACAGAAAATTGATAGTATCCTACTCTATTGGATTAAAATGGGACATGACCAAGTCCCTCCAAAATAAAAGCTTTTATTTATTTTTCCAAGCATTAATTTCAGAATTAAGAGTACTTCACTTCTGTTGCTTCGCAGGTACCAAGGAAAAGACATCGTTCCCACCAAATTTATGAATCCTGGTTCAACAGGATACTTAAGCTGGTGCCTAATTTTAACTACTAGCCCAGCTGAAAAAAAACTCAGCCTGCCCCCTTAAAATGTAGTCATATGCTTATTAACTTTATCAAATAAGGCTCTGAATTGCAAAACTAATTCTCCGATAGGAGCTGCATTTTTTCAAAGCAGATGTCTTGGTGAATTTTGGTGTTTCACTCGATCAAAATTTAGAAAGCCCTGCTCAGACAGGATTGGAATGGGATTTTTATGAAATGTCCTGTGGGAAATACAGCTGTGACGTATTTGCAGTTAAAGGAAAAAAAACCTTGAACCTATAAGCATCATATATAAATATATATGTATATATGTATACATAAAACTTGCAATAATTTATTTCTTCCTAACATCCATGATGCTGTTTCCCAAATTCTGTTTAGTGTCCTTATCCTGACACAAGCATAGACCCATGGCCCTTCCTTTCTGAATTTTTTTTACCCTCAAGATTTTCTAATACTGTTCCATGCTTTGCCATACTTTGGTCTTTATTTTTCATGTCTTTGTTTAATAATTTTACACCATATTTAAATTTTATCTACCTGCCTGCCCCCCCCCCTTTCTTGCTGCCATCTGCAAATAAGATTAATACTCTCTGCACAAAATTCTTCAGTTCAGTTATATAATTTGGGATCGAGAACTGACCCCTTCAAGTCCCAGCTCAGCAGCTCTTCTTAGAAGTCAGCAAACTATTATTATAATTATTCTGTGTTCACAAATTCCAGACTTCTATAGCTACTTTGAAAGACTTGAATATTAACCTCCCTCCTATCGTTCCTTGTGAGACTATCACATGAAAATGTAGAAGGTGTCTTGCAGAATAGGTGTCTATGCTGACAGTGTTTCCCCTGTCTGTAAACTGTCAGTAATTTGACACAAGCATTGTGAAATTAGGCACTCATACCTGAAGGCAGCCTAAAATTTAATAATTTTCCATTGCATTAATATGTACATGCTTCACGTATTATATATTTAACTCAGGTTTAACGGGACACTTGAAAATCTATATTTAACAGGGAAAGAGGAATACAGCATATTTATTTCAGAGTAAATTTAACTTTTGGGATTCCTTGATTACTGAGTATTTGATTTTAAAAGCTGTAACTTGCATCTTTATTAGTATAATTTGACTATTATTTTAAAATAAATAATAGTGATAGTTGCTTAGGAATATTTTAAATAGGGTTCTTCAACTGTGCTATGTACAAGCTTTTCACATAGCTTAGGTGCGAGCCAGGTCTTTTTCTAAATATTACGGTTTTCCTACCCTTTTCTGTGGAACAGTTGCATTGCTCAAATTTAAATTTACCTCCTGCTTCAACAGTTCAGCTTATAAATTTCTGTACCCCATAGCTGGACAGTTATCGTCTAATAGATCATTATTGGTGTGATCAGTCCTTCCATATCCTAGTAGGCTTTCCCATTGACTTGAGGAACCAGATCCGTATCTGCTTTAGATACGAGATTCACGGACCGATAGTTGAAATTAGGGACCTGTATTATGTAGTTGAGTTGAGCCTCTCAAAATAGCCATAAGGAGTTCATATATCCATTTGGCAAAGTAGGATAGGTAGCGTAATCTTTTAAGCTTCAACTTACGATTCTGTACGAGTAAATTCATAATGCACTTTTTGGATATAAAGTAACTACAAAGTTATTTGAATGATCTCATTTGTATTATAGTAAATGAACAAAGGATCACACTCATCTTTACACTGTCAGTATTTTTCTAATGCAGAAGAGGCATTTGTTAATAGGGAATATGGAGCCTTTGACATTTTGGGTCCCAATCCTTCAGTGAAGCTAGTCATGCACCTGCTTATTTGTGCACAAATCATTCTAATGAATTCTAAAGGACTATTCATGTGCATAAAGCTAAGCCTGTGTGTAAAAGCCTTTGCAAGACTGGGCCTAGGTTGTAAGTTTGATAATGACCTGAGACTGATTCAACAGAGAAAAAAAGTCCTTTTAAAAAGTTGAGGAGTGTAACTTCAGCTCAGCTGAACAGGTAGGGGCAATGCTAGAAGACAAAACTCTAAAAACTGATCAAGAAAAAATGGCAAGAGATATAATTTTTTTTTTCATTTATATTTTATAATACTGCATTTTACCTTAATCTTATTAATTCTTGGCTTTATTTTATTTTCATTATGGCTATAAATTCCATTTGAATAAATTTTTTTCAGGAGCTTAGAAACTTTCCTGTTTTCATTTCATGTGTATATGTATATATATAAATACAGCCTGTGTGGAGGAGTAGATCCGCTTAGAGGATGGTAGTCGTGAAAAATCATAACTAGGCTCTTCGGGAAATTCTTGCTTAAGGAGAAGTCATGACATCAACAGTTTCAAAAGTAAGTGTACAGAAGAGGTTTGTGCACTTGTTTGTTCATACCATGCAATATTCTGCCTTCTGCTGCAAGTGTTTTGTGCTGCACTGCAGCAGTTTATGTTCTCAGAGACAGCACATCACCCGCAGGAGCCTCCGAACAACCTCAAGGGAATTTCAGTCATTGTGACGCATTTCCTGAAAGTATTTTCTAGATATTGCTTCCATGAGTTGCTTCCATCAGGAACTTCCGTAGAATTTGGTAAAGACTTTTCATGTGTATAACATTAAACACACAGGCAGTGCTACTGAAATTACCATGAAAAAGAAATGAAATTATTAAATATAAACTGAGTTCCAGCTTGGGCCTATGGTGTTTGGCATTTAATATGGTGAGTGCATGAAATAGGCATTTTTATGCACAATCACAAAAAAGAAATGTTTTCCTTTGCATAAAGCTAACTGTTGTCTTAACATGATCTGTTCACTGGTAAAATAGTCACTCTACTCAATGGCCTTTAGGTAATGTTGACTTATGAAATTACACTTGTTTGTTAGGCTCACTAAGTTAAACTTGATAAAAAGAGAGGGAAAGTGTCTTTGTCCTGCAGCTTAATCAACTTTTCTTCACACCAGACTGGTCCATCAGAAAAATTCCAGTTTCCTCAGATAAAGGATGAATTTAATAGCTCAGCTGGGTGAAGAAGAGAGCAGATTAGGCATGAACAAACCGTACCAAAGCTGCAGTGGGTGAAGGTGATAGCCCAGAGACCACCACTGCTGACTTTATTCTAGTTGTTGGCCTTGGGGACATGACAGATCTTTTGCTGTTTGATGCAGGAAAAAGAAGGAACAAGGTACATTTATAAGTCATGGTTCTCCTTTCCTAACCTTTTAAATTATTATTAAAATGAAGATTAAAATTATGGATTTGGAGAGTATTTTCCTGTTTTATAATTTAGCAGTTCAGGCTGAAGTTTCCTTTATGTTCTTTCTGGTTTTATACAGGCAGCCTAGAAGATGGACATTTGACAGGCCACAATAGACTGCTCCTTTCCCAGGTATCTCCTGCTTGTTTCCTTTATCTGTGAATAGGAAATGGCTTAAAGGCACCTGTGTTATGAAGGTCCCAGGGGCAGCTGCCTGACTAGTGAATGCCTGATTATGTGTTAACATGCTTTGTCAGATATTGGCAGAATCTGTTCTCTTCTTTTGCCTTTTCAGCAAGGGTACCATTGACAGACTGGCTACCCATTTATAGAAATGTTGTCCATCAAACTGTGAGGAAGGACAATGGTGTTTTTCTGTGACCAGTGACTGTGGGAAACTTTTCTTTGGCTATTCAGGCAATTTTTGTAGCTTGCTCTGAAGAGGAGAGACTGATGAGTGCAAAAAGTACAATTAAGCAAAGCCAGACTTCAATTGAAGGCTGTAGTGTAGTCTGCTTGTTCTCATTTTTTATTTGGAAAAAAATCTATGGGTTTTCACGTTGCTGTGTGGCATTCAGCGGGGGGCTATTACAATCCTAAATTTTTTTTCTAGACCACCTAATTCTAAGTAAAAATTAAATGTAATGAGAGCCACTTGGAGTTCTGAATATTTTAAAGCATAATTCCCACAGAAGGGATTCGACCTAAACTGTGGAGAGCATCAGTTGGCTAATTATAGCTGCATTTTATATTACAGCAGGTGTCAGATGCAGTCATCTCAATAAAGTCCACATAATACTCTGAAAAATAACAAAAGCTTTTCTTTGAATGTGGGTACTAATTTCTGCTAGGTGTCATATGAGCTCTGATACTTCTTATTGGCGTTAACAAGAGCACTGCAGCACTCAAACATGCTTTTTGCTTAGGATGAATTGATACTGTAAAGCACTTACTAGTCAGCCTTGGCAGATGTCAGTAGTTAATACTAGTGTTGCAGAGGTTGGTATATAATGCAAAGAGTCTTATGTAAATACTTTTAGATGATGGGCTGGTTTTGAGAATGAGTGTGAGCCATGCATCGACTTACTTAATGAAAGCTAAATAGACAACAGCAGGATAACTTCACTTCCTTTAACTTCTGTCTTAAGTCCTCTGCAAGTAAAGGGCATATGGGAAGGCATAGATTAGGCACCTAAATTAGGTGAATAAAAACATTAAACTTAATAAGCACTTCATCGTTCATACAATTTTCCCGATTCAATGGAAGCAGCAAGTTTGAGTTATTGAAATGATTGGTGAGAAAGGTGTTTCCTAAGCCTTGAAACTGAGTTTCCCTAAAGATTATATCTTCATAATAGCCTGCATGTGGTCAAACTACCATCTATAGACATTTGATGGTTACCTGACTTCCTAAATAAAGGACGGAATTCTGTGATTCCAAGAGGAATGTGTTTAAAAATATTAATGAATCATTAAAATAAATGCTGAAGTGGGAAGCGTGCACAGCAGCCCTTGTATTCAAGGAATTGTGATGACATTGAAGTGGAGTTGCAGGCACAATGGGCAGGGTGAAAGCAGAGGCTGGAAAACCTGCCCAGCTGATTGTGCTTGGCCTAACATGCAACAGAGACATTTCCCATGTACCCTGAGAAGCAGTAAGATAGGAGATGCTTCAGTACAGAATAGCAGGGTCAGGTCATGGGGAGCTTGCTGCTTCTCCTGGAGGGAATAGGATATATCTGGTCCAAACATGGACGAGGAGAAGGGCTTCAACAAAGAATGATGCCAAATGTTAGGCTAATCATGCAGGAGAGACAAGCATGTACTAGAAAAACAAAGGAAATTTGACAGATGATCAAATCTTCCAACATTTGAGTCTTCTGTTAGAGCAACAAGCTACTTAATGAACTACTAACTAGTGCCATATACCTTTCCTTCAAATCGTCTCCCCTTAGAAAAGGTAGTCCTAAACACCAGGCTGCCTTTGTCTTTTATACAGAACTCCAAGGAGAATTGCAGAGGTTATAGAAATAACAAATACAACTTAATGTTATAAATATTTTATTTTTAAAATGTAAAAACCAGTCAGCTGAATAAAACTGAACCACAAGTTCCAGCATGTTACCTAAGCAACTCTGTAAGAAAAAAGCAATTACAGATTATGAAGTATTATTTAATGTTTTGTAGAACTGCAGAATAAAGTATAATCTTATCATATTACATACTGAATATACTAACAGGTAGGAAGAGCCTGGTTTTGGTCTGAAGTCTAGATGCAAAAAGTGACTTGTAAAAAATAATTGTAAGTAAATTAGAGTAATATATTAATATGAAGAATACATGCCTTTTTGGATTAACATGCACATATTGTTCAAGAAAAAGTTTCTAAATACAACACTAAACATATATAATCCATGTAGCCTCTAAACCTGGTCAAAAACAGATACAGAAACCAAACAGAGGTAAAGAGATAAAAATGAAGGAGAAATAATTTCTTGGCTAATCTGTGCCTGGCATCTGGGGAGCAGAGGGCTGTCTATGAGAGAACTGCTTTAGCTCTCACACATGAGGTTACCTCTAAGGAAAAGACCTATGAAAAGGCCTGATAACAAAAGCCCAATTACAAAAGCTGAAGGCATGATTGCCATTGTATAGATGAATTTACTAATTTACCCCATTTATTCCACATAGCCTCTTTCTGAAACCTTTTAATATGAAAGCAGCCCAGCTCAACTTGGAAAGGTCTTAAGAGTTCTGTGAAAGGCTGGGAAGGTAAACAAAAGGTTAAGTTAACTGCAAGAACTGTCAACCTGGTCATCCTTTAGTTGTTTCTCTTTTAGCACAAAAGGCATGAGGAGACCACCACTGTACTACATTGCTTCTGCACTATTGTTTTCCCTTGTCTTAAATTTCTGGTCTTGGGATGTGTCCTGTCCATGTGATACAGAGCTAAGTATTAAAGAATAAAACCTCCTCTTGCTGGTAGACATTCTAATTTTTTTTTTTTCATTTTAGGGGGAAAGTAAGGGATAGTTATCAGCAAGTAGAGGGGCTGCTGTAAAAAGTAAGTACCAGTAGTGTCACTCAAAATCTGCAGATTACAAAAACCTAATAACTTCCCCTTGTGATGTCTCTGAAGGATTCTTTGGAAGAAGGCATCTAACAGTTCCTGTGGTAATGACTGTTACTGCCCTATATATGACAAGAGTTTTATGTGTGTGTAATTCTCCTCGATTATTCTAAAAAAATGAATGTGTCTAGGATAATTTTGTATGTCACCTACTGTGAAAATTGCTTTGGTGGCAAGCAAAATCAACTACTCCATGACCTACACTTCTTGATATTAGGGCTTACATGAAACTTACTGCACTCTCCTTTCTCCACAGTTACTGCTACTTCTTCCTCTCCATTTTTGCTTTTGGATTACAGAGATGTGATTTCACAATACAAGCAGCACAGATGGCAGCTGAAGGTCTGTATCTGCCAGGTGTCTGCATAACAGCTGAGCCAATGTATGCAGCTGAGCACAGCTCACTTTCTCACATAGGTGTTCAGCACAGTTTCTCTGAATCATAGCCTTGCATAACCTTTGGAAGTACCTCTGGGAAATTTTAGAATGTATTCGAGTACATAATATTTTGACAGGCAGAAGTCAGAGGAAGTCTTGCTCTGAATTCACTGTGAATTGTCAAAAGAAAGAAGTACATCCTGCATTTGCTGCTGTGGTTGCAAAGGATGGGCTTAATGATGTAAAACATTGGGAAAGTGTAAGCCCTATATAAATACATCACCTGTAAATATAAACATATATAAATAATCACCTATACTCAAAGAAAGGTAGTGGGAGATCACTTGGGTTTGCTGTCAGACTCCAGTAGATGGAGGAAGATGAATCTTTAGAGCCAAGGAGGACGTCATGAAATCCTATAATAACTAGGAGAGAAGAACTGATTTTTGTAGTTTGGGAGCACAGGATTGTGTCATTCTGAGCCCTGTGGAACTGTCTTCCTCACGATTGGGCTCCTTTCTGTCAGTTGAGGTTCACAAATTAGGTCTCATGAGGAGGAAAGTGGTTTGAGCCAATATATGCACCATCCTGTGGTGGTACCACAGGGAGACAGATGCACTTTCCTGTAGATACTGCAGTTACACACCAGTAGACAATGCAGATACAAGTTATTCCAGCCTAATGCCGCTGGTCCCCATGTGCAAACAAATGCAAGGAATGGGAGACTGGGAACCTTTGACTGAAGGGGTGAAAGAAATCTGAGGGAGAAAGAAACCAGGTGATGTCTTACATAAGAAGCAGGCTGGGAAAGAAGAGGTTTGCACGTTACAGGTCCAAGACCTTGAAATAGGTCAGAGAACAAAGGAAGATAGGAATGCAAGAGGGGAAGTTCTGGGCACTGTGCCTACTGTGACTGACACTTTCAGGGACCACAAATGGAGCCAAAGCCTGAGAAGGCCTTGAGCTTCTCCAATAGTTTTCTAGGCAACATTATTTCATTGTCTTCATGAAACATTAGAACTGATTACAATGCCGTAGGTCCAACAAACTGGGAAGATATGGGGAGGAATTTTGTTCTCTAGAGTAGCTTCACAAGATCAGCTTACAGAAAGGGATGGGGAGTGGGAGGAAAAAAACCACATGAGAAACAAGAACTGAAAATTTCCAGAGCATTTCACCAAACAGTATAGCTATCAGGAAGATCGTTTGTGCATAAGGGAATGGCAAGGTCCCAAGGGTGGCAGCAGTGCTGTACATTATACAGGGACAAGTTTATCCATTATCGGCACTGTGAAGAATTGAGTTATGGAGCCTAATGGTGGAGAATTTAATTCCTAGGTCCAAGCCTCTGAGAGTGAAAAAATGGTTCTTGTTGCCCAATGTGATAGATGTATCTTCTTTGAGAGCTCACTTCTTTGCTTTCGTTGAAGGAGAAAATAAAAAGATTTTCATAAAAATTAAAAGTAAACATTTGACAATATGTCTGTGGACATAGTTTTATTTTACTTCAGCCGTGCCCTGAAAGACCATGAAATATCTTCATCTGGCCTTTCATTAAACTACATTATCTTTAAAAATATATCAAGGAAAGTAAAGAGTTTATAGTATTAAAAATATTTTAAAAGACTTTGCAGGTAATGTATATGTGAAGGTTCAAGCAATCATCCAAGGCCAGAGTACTTGAAGAACTGAGGAACTGTTAAATTACTATGATCTAAAAAATGATTACTGTAATACTTTGGAGAATACATTTTCCATAACAAATATAGAACATATTTTCTAATTTCTATTATGGTTATCAAGGTCATTTAGCGATAGAATGCAAAATCTTTTCTTTTTCTCATTCAGATACTGTCAGGTGCATAAATTCTATAGCTAATAGAGAAACACATTTAAAAATTGGAATTATGAGAATTAATGAAGAGATTATGTCTTTGCCCAATATCATACAATAATTTTTTATCTTCTGAATGGAGTTTAACAATACACAGAGTCTGGCTGGCTTTATTCCACTAATATATGCCATTTCCAAAAGTGTGTTGCCTTATATATTAAACACAGTGCACACACAATTACCCTAGCATTCCTTGAAAATTAATTTCAAATACACATTTATTGTAAGTGCTTTGGGGCAAGAACCATCTTTTGTTATTAAACAATACAAATGGGATCTTGGCCCATAATTGGGGCTCCTAAGCACTGTGAATTCTTTCACCAGTGTCTCACATTCTCTTTCTCACTCTCTTTGTCCCTCTGCAGATTATGCCAGTGTTTACAAAGGTTGGGATCCTTTGCATCCTCATCAGTTTTTACATTTGCCCAAGAATCAGATTCAGTTTAGCCTAGCATTCTTCACAAAGATAAAAGGGTGACAGATCCTGACACATTTGTGCTTTTGAAAAGTGGAAAAGCTGATTTAATGCATAAACCCTATACTAAAGCTGTCTCCAAGGTGAAATTGCACCAGTCTTGGAATAAAAAGTGGAAGACAGATACTTAAACTACATACACAGATGTGCTTGAGCACTCTTTCTTAACGTATAAGCAGAAAATGCTGTAATTGCCTTATTTTCCAGTTTTTAACTACTGAAACTTGGCTGATTTCTTTGTGATCAAAGACACCTAAGACACCTGATTTATGTCTTAGGTAATAGTCAATCTTCTTCACATATGTGGGCTTCAATCACTATTATTTCAAACTATAATACTGCGCAGGATATATTACTGAATCCTTATTTTACAGTTTCATTACTGGAACAAACGGATACACGTGAGCCATGCATTAATCACTGAATTACTAGACCTTAATGGTTGATTTATACATGACAGATCAGTATGTTCTATCATAAATAAATGAGTGAATTTACCAAAGTATTGATAATTCTCTGTGAATTCAATGACAGCGATTTAGTAGAACTAGAAAGAAATGTGAAATTATTAAAGACATACAAAGAGCCAGAACTGACAAATTAGAAGTCTCTTTCTAAGGTCGGATACTTTAGCCTGCAGTTGAAAAGAGCTTTGCCACTGAAAGAGCATTGTGACCATAATGGTTGTTCCCCAAACAGGAGTGGTGTAGCTACAACTATTCAGTCACAGGTTCTTAGGTTGTTTGTATAGTATAAAGCCAGTGGAAAACTATTTCAGTTCTCTAACTAGACCTCCCACATAACATGTATCTAAGATTTTCCTAGAACTAATTCCTTCAGGAATTAGAGTGTATGTTTGAGAAAACATGCAAGTCTTGATTAAGGCATTTACAGAGATAAAAAATCTACCACAGTTCTGAGTATGATGTTTCAATTAGTATCTCAACAATGAAAAAAAATGAGTCCTCTAGTTTAGATTTGTGTAACCTTTAATGTAAGCCACTGAGTCTTGTTACACATTCATTTGCCCAAAATGGAGGCATTGATGAAACTTCTTCTTTCTTTAGTAAAAACCTTATAGAACTTGGAAGAATCATTCTTGCTTTCTGAGCTTCTCTACTGACAGAACGTAGTGTGCAGAAAGTATATGAATTTACTGTGCTTGAGCTCATCAGCTCTGGCTTGCCAGGCACACCCATCTGATCAGTGCTAAGTAGGTAAGACACAAACTACCTCACCTTAAAGAAAGTTTTGATGCAATATACATGAGATCTTTAAATTTAACTTTGATGTGAAACAAACTGCCTCTAAAAAAGGTTGAACCACCAGCAAGGGAAAAAACTCCTTTTATTTGATACTCTTATATACATGTGTGTGCAGATCACGAGGCCACAGTTAAAATTGTCATATATACATCAGGGCAGGTTAAACTTTATATTCTCAGAGGTATTCAGCATGTTTAGACTTTATTCTACTGGTCTGGTAAGGGAGCAGAATTATATCATTTGAGTTACAGTCTGCATTGCACATAGCTATAGCTGTAGTTAGGATTGTTCCCAATGCTCATGTATTGACTTTAAATGAATTAGGGTGGATAAAAAAGTTGCCAGGGAAGGAAAAAAGTTGATGCCAATATCTTTTTCAGTTCATTGTTAATAGAAAGACATCAATGGAATCCTCACTTTCAAAAAAAATCATAATTAGAAGCTGGAAAAAGGTTGAAGAGATGCAGGTACAGCAGATTGTCAAGGGAATCTTGCTATTATTTTGTCTCCTGCGACATGTTACACAGAATTAGTAGCCTAGTTATGGATTTGGACTGTAGAACCACTGACAGGTGACTGAATGCAAGATAAGCAGAGCTCATAGTCCCACATTGAAAACCTGTATTTTGTTGCTAAAGAGCAGAGCTGATAAGGACAACTGATTGTACTGGGTTGACACTGACTGGACACCAAGTACCCACCAAAGCCACTCTATCACTCCCTTCTGTAACTGGACAGAGGAGAGAAAATAGCAGGTAGGGTTCATGAGTTGAGATGAGGACCAGGAGGTATCACTCACCAGTCACTGTCACAGGCAAAACAGACTCGAAGTGGGGATATTAATTAACTTTATTAGTCAAAGGAGTATAATGAGAAGTAAAAGAAATCTTAAAAACACTTTACCCCACCCCTCCCTCCTTCCCAAGTTCTATCTCCTCTCCCCACTGGCTCAGGGAGACAGGGAATGGGGGTTACAGCCAGTCCATCACAGGTTGTTTCTGCTGCTGCTCAGAGAGAGGAGTCCTTCCCCTGCTCCCTGTGGGGTCCCTCCCAGGGAGACAGTCCTTCATGAACTTCTCCAACGTGAGTCCATCCCACAAGCAACAAACTGCTCCGCAAAAACCTCCACAAACTGCTGCGACATGGGTCACTTTTCCATGAGGTGCAGTCCCTTCAGGCACAGGCTGCTCCATTGTGGCCACAAGTCCTACCAGTAAAACCTGCTTCAGCGTGGGCTCCTCTCTTCATGGGTCAGCAAGTCAGTGCCAGGACCTTGCTCCAACATGAGCCTCCTTTGGGTGTCCACCTGCTCTGGTGTGTGTCCTCCATGGGCTGCAGGTGAATCCCATGGACCTCCATGGACTGGAGGAGGACAGCTACTTACCGTGGTCTGCACCACGGTTTCAGGGGAACCTCAGCTCCGGTGCCTGGAGCATCTCCTACCCCTCCTTCTCCACTGACCGTGGTGTCTGCAGAGTTGTTCACATGTTCTCACTCTGCTCTTCTCTGCTTGCCATTTTCATCTACCCAATAACTTTTTTTTTTTCCCCTTCTTAGTTATGTTATCACAGAGGTGTTACTACTGAGTAGCTTGGCTTTGGCCAGCAGCCAGTCTGTCCTGGAGCTGGCTGGAATTGGCTCTGCAGGACATGGGGGAAGCTTCTGGCAGCTTCTCACAAAATCCACCCCTGTAGCCCCCATGCTACCAAAACCTGGCCACAAAACCACAATATCTTACTGAAGATATTCTCTCTCTGTACAGGCTGTGTGTTTCTTAAATCCAAATAAGATGATGTTTGCTTTAATTAATTGAAAAGTTTTGCCTTTACCTTCTTTATACAGAACCTTGAGTGAACAATTTTGGATGTCCAAGATCTCTCTTTGAGGCAGAGGTCTATCTTGTTTTCTTCTTGTGCTTTATTTTCATGATTTGGAGAATGTTTGAATCCTAAGATTAAGGCTATATCAAGAGAAATTGTTTAAAATGTTCCTACATTTATTTAACATTGACATTCTTTTAATCCCATCAGTCTCCCCCATGTTTATCCTGATTAGGATTTCTCTTATCTGACACTCAAAAAAAAGTAAGAGGTTGAAGGGTATTGTGGTGTTAACACATTCATAATCTATTAACTATAGCATCTGGGCCTCAAACAAATGTCTGCATATGTCTTGGAAGAAATGAAAAGCAAAATGCTGCTGTGCAAACTAATTCTCCATTTTGTCATAATATTTCCAGAATTGCAGCCAGCTATACATTTTCAACATGAAGCTTGACATTCAAATTAAAATCTCAAACTGCTACTGATATGGAGAGGAAACAGAAAAGGATTAGAAGAAGAAATAGTAGGGAATTTTTTCACTAAATCTGTTCTGGATTATATTATGTACTTGGGTCTTGTGGTAGTGATATATTTAGTGCAAATTGACACAATGATGAACTACACTGAACAGATATTATAGTACTCTGATTTTGATTGATATCTATATATCCCTGACTAAATTCCATAATTTCACATAACAAAATATATTTCTATCAAGTGTGTTGCACAATTAAGCTTAGATACTTTAATTACAGTTTATTTTAGTTAAGAATTTCAAGAAGGGTTACTTCTTGCAGTCTTGGGTGTCTCCCATTTTTTCATGTTAATTTTGGGACTTCTTTAAAATGGGATTTATTTTCAGAGGTGGAAGTACTCACCTGGTTTCTGAAGGGCACATGGTTCAAAGGTTTCTTTTTCTGGTGTTCAAGCAGAGAAACATTTAAAATTTTCGCTTGTTTTTGAAAAATCTTGGTGATACTACATGTTCATATTTTAAAGCACACAAAATTTTCTGAGCTGAGGTACAACAAAGTGTGGAGAGTGGCATCACAAAACTGGATAGATCAGAAACTTGTAAGTGAATTCTCAGTATTTTGGAAGTGTTGAGGGGGTAAAGGCTAAAAAACTGTGTCCTGTAATTATCAGATTACATTCCTGGTGAATATGCTGCAGAAATTATTTTATTTTTGCATATAAATATTTTTTTAAAAAATCTGGGTTCTGTGAGCTTATGTTAGAAGGGGCTGAACCTGTAAATAATTGAAGCACATGAGTAATGCCACTTACGTTAACAATACTGTTTCATCATCTGCTTAGATTTATATACATGTTAAAGTACTCTGTTGGGAATTAAATGATATGGGTTTGGATAGCCGGATATTGTTATTTCTATTGTCACTAAACATACATAAAGTGAAAGTACAAAATGAAAGTATCAATAATATCTGTGTTGCTCTACTCCTATTTGTTTCAGAATAACAAAGTTTTCCTCTTTGAAAAATTATTTATTCCCTTATCAGCATCATAGTACACTATATTAGTCCATGATTTAAAGTATTCCTGAATACTTTCTGAAGATGAAAACCAAATGTATGCTATCTATTTGTTCCTGATTATGTATAACGTGAAAGAAATTCGGAAGGTGGTGAAGCATGACCTTTCGTTCCTGAGGCAATATTGTCTATCCTTCATCAAGCTGTGCTTTTCTAAATGGTACCCATTTAATGTCCAAAAATGCTTTTTAAGATTCCCTCCTCCCAAAAGGCATCAAAACTAAATGGTCTGTAATTTCCTGAAGTGTTCCTGGAGTCCATCTTCAATAATGACATTATGTTGGCCATTTTCCAGCCATCAGGTCTTTTTCTGAATAGAACAACTTTATAAAATGTCTGCAAAACTTGAAATAATGCCTCTGCTTTTTTTGTCTTTTAAAAAAATAAATATTAAATATTGTTAGCTGTTTATTAGTTGAATGATGTTATTAAATGTCAATATATTATTATAGCATATTATAGATTAATTATTTGATTCCCTTTCCCAAAGCCATTTAATCTAGAAAATACTCCTTTGAGGTATATAATTTGCCTATAAGTGTTCTTAAAATGAGGTATTGTTTTATAAATAGCAGAAGAGTTATAAAAAATCCATCAAGAAAATTAACAATAATGCAAAAGAGCTAAATCACTTCATTTAATGCATTGTCTTAAACTGAAAGACAGTATTCACAGAACAGATTTGAAAGGAAAACTAGCACAAAGGTAGAGATATCCTTGCTATTTAATATATATTAATTTCATTTTAAGTGCTTCAAAACTAACATACAAAATAAACAGGAAAAAAATCAGATATAGGACACGTACAACAATACTGCTTAAAAAGGTGGATATTCAAAATGCTTCTAGTACACTTGTGGATGTCATGGCCTGTACGCTCTATGTATGCAGGGCAAAAGCAAGTAGCTTGCTAACACAGGCCCTGAAGTGTCATATTCCTTTTTATATATGTTAAATGTAGCAGAAGTAGTGCTGTCACTGGAATTTCTCTATACTGGATCATCTGGACCATCTGCTCCACAGAACTTACATTTGAAATATCGGAAGGGAAAAAAATCTGGTTATTGCAAAAAGAGGACACAGGACAAGAGTTAATCACTGCTGTCAATCACTAGCAGTCACTATGGAACTACTTTTGAGGGCTCCTCATTAAGTCAGTGCTAACTGACTGACCATATGCATCCTGCTGTCTGAACCAAGTGCAAGGTAAAATATCTTATGTGAAAACTGCTTTTCATCAAAATAAGGCTATGTGCATATATGGTCAATTCCTACAGCTCAGTTGATGCTCAGCACTTTGTTAAGAGGTGGTTCTGCAAGTTGTTTAAGCCTTGTGTTTTGATTAGTAATTTTTGTGAAGTTTTTGGTGGTTTGTTCAATACATTCCTCCAGCACTTCATTTGCAATACAAATTTTTCATTTTAAATAATTCATACTTAATTACAGTAGTTGTCAGTTTATGTGGTCCTTTTCATTCTTGAAATGCTTTAGAAGCATTAATTCCCACAAAGTTTTGAGAAGCAATTAAGTATTAATGTTCCATTTTTACAAACAAAAACCAGAAAATACAGAGGTTGGGCAAACATTTCAGAACATCAACTGTAAAATTAGGCACTGACTAGATAGAGACATGATCTAATTTTCAGAGGCACTGAAGACATTTGCATATTCAGAATGGAAACTTTTGTCCTACTAGCTAAATTCATAAAGAATCTTGGATACCATATTACTGAGCATTACAAGTTTTTAACTACTCAAGATCAAGATATGGGAGGAGTTCATTAACTCAGAATGTTTACAGCAGGTGAGCATGAAGCTGCCTAAACTAACACAAAAGAAAGACTGATTTCCAGATTCTCACAATTCCAGCTGTATAAATAACCCTTTACAAACTTCCCTCCATGTGGGCTGAAGAACTCCGCATCCTTTCCCGGCATGAACTGCTTAACTCATTACTGAAATAAAAAGAGATTGAAAGAACTGGGGATTGTATGACCTATTTCCTCACAAGACCAGGCAAATTTTAGGACTGCTATTTAACAGCTCCAACAACCAATGTAGAATTTGTGTCTTCAAGACACAAGAAGAGATTTCAGCTTAACAGTGAAGCTGTTAAGAGCTGTGGTTTTGGCCTTGCTTTTGGTTTTGACCTTGCTTTTTCTCCCACCCTGAGCAGAAAACTGAACCTGGAAGAAATGCTGTGATCACCAGAGTATGATACAGAAAGCAGGTCAGTACATGCCTTTATTTTAAGTAAAACAAATATCTAACACTAAGTTTCGCACAAAAGCGGTGTCCTAGATACCCACTTCACATGCTCTTAGCGCAGCCACTCTTTCAGGATTCCCAAAAGGCATGGGTGGGATGCACCCAGTTTCTCGCTATGAACAAGGGAAAGTGTGCATGAGGCGGGTGTTCTGCTGCTGAGCACTTGCAAACACATATGGAAAGAGATACTGAAGTAGTGAGGATTTTAACTGGTGATATCTCTGGCCTTTGGGACTGAGTTCCAGCTTTGAAGAGTTTGACAATAGCGATGTTGAGACTGTCACAAATATATACCCTTAGGGTATGTCTATAGTGATAGTTATTCTCAAACATTTTGAAGCCCAGGAGCCATTATTTCTTGTTTGCATCTTATATCTATGGGCTGTTTGGTGTAAACCAAACTTGTTTGCATTCATTTTTATTTTGTGAGCATAGAGGTAAGATTTATGCCAAGTTTCCTTGTGGGACAGTGCTGTGAATCATTTGGCAGCCTTGTTTTTGCTTCTAGGCAAGCTACCATTTATAAATAGTAAAGAAAGGATGGATGTACAGAAAGAGTCAGAAGAAAAGAATGGACACATTCATGGTGAAAGTGTACAAGTACCTCCTGATGTGAATTTCTGAGGAAGTGTAGAAAGGCATGGCATAGTGAGTATTGTCAGAGTGAGCTTCATACCCTGAAGTGTGGCAGAGTTTGCAATACTGTAGTAGATGGCTGGTGATCGTATTTACATGTTCACAATTCATAAAAAATTGTGGGTCCAGGGCTGAAGGTGACTGTAAAATTGATCCCAGTGCAGGCATGACTGGAGTAAATTATCCAAAGCTACAAAGGGAATTTGGGGCCAGAGCTAAAATCAGATGTTAGGTTTTCCAGCTTCTTCATCTGTAGCCCAGGCCACTGCACTTTGCTTCTCCAAAAAGCTCAATCAAAACATAGAGGTTCAGAATTACACTCAGTGTTTAAGAAAAATCACATAACAATGAAAAATGAGGAATAATTGATGTGAAAATTATTAAGAGACATTTATATACATACGATAAGCAAAGGATTACATGCATCGACAAATCAGCAGTTTTAATCATTTCCAATGTGATGAATATGCTAGAGTTGTAGATCACCAGGAAGAAGATTAATATTCTGTGTATAATTATACACATTTCTTCTCAATTCTTTTTTTGAAGACAGACAGCAAATAGGATTTAAAGCAACAGCCATTCACTTCACATGAGCACAAAGAAAACAGATAGAGAAGCATGCAACTGCCTGCAACCCCCCCACACCTGCCAGCTTTCAGAATGTCTCTAGAAAACACTTTCTACCTAATTTCCTGTCTACTCCAACCTTTATCCCCTAAATTTGGTCTCATGGCCCCATTCAACATTCTTCTTCCATCTTTTTTCAGGACAGAGAGGCTCTTGGCCTGTGGCTGTCCAGTGCTGGATAGTTACCCCTTGCTGGCAGTAGCCTTACACTCTGTCCCTGGCATGTCTTACTGTAGCTGTGTGGTGACTCTTGATGGTGGAGGCTTCTGTGGGTCCATTTGTTATGAAGCCTGCACTGGATGAATAGGTTGAATTTCATTTGCAGCCATTTTGAGAGTATGCCTGTGTTCAGTCTTTCGTCAGTGGGTGACACTGTACCTTCCTTTTGTACATAACTGCAAACTGTCCATCTTTAACCTTTCTTGAAGCATGTCTCAGCATTTTTAACTTGGCTCACCTGTGCACTGGCTTGCCAGAACAGGCAACGATCTCTGCATTGATGCAGAGTGAATAGTCTTTTCCATCCATTTTCCATTTGAAAAGAAGCATATGGGCCTCCTACAGGGATGAAAAGTTGTGTGTCCCTATCTCAGCCATTTGACACTATTAACATGAAACTTTTGTGCTGTGTTGTTTTGTGTCTTGGCACAGGGCGTCTGGGTTAGAGTGTGAGGACAGGGTGAAGTTAAGCTTCTTTAGACCATCCAGGTATCTATAATGCTCTTATAGTGATTAGGCAGTGTAGACAGCAAGGACACTCCCTGGGATGCTGATGCAAGATAACATAGATTTAATTGTTTCTGCATCTGTGTGTCAGTGGTCATTAATTTGCATTTATTGACTGCTTGATACTGTCACGGGTCTACAACAGGTTCTCTCAATAATGTAAGAACAACAGCCAGTCCTATTTCAAAGAACTAATTGGATGACTCATCCTAAACATCAATTAGCACTTTCAGGTCCTTAGTGATGATTTTTTAAGCATTATTGTCAATTTTCTTGTTGGATTTTTTTATAGCTGTCATTTGTTGCTATCAGACAGTGTTAATGCGATACACAGTGGTGCTCTCTTTGTAGGAGAAAAATGAGAAAAACATTTTTGTACTGCTGATAGCTACTAATTATCTTTGCTGGGGAGAACTCCAGGCTGAAGAAGTATTTAAATACATAAACTGGCATAAAATCATGTTAGGTAAAATTATTTAAATTTTATTTCAAACTCCACAATTTCTAATAAAATATCTGACTTTTGTTGGAGCTGTACAGGTCACTAGACTGTAGATCTTTGCTACAGTGCATCCACCCCAGTCATCTAGCTGAGGAACTTTTTCAGAGGACTACCCGACTCCTTCTGACATTAGAGGTACAACAGGAATGCAGTGCACACTAGTTCCCAGTTCAGGAGCACTGTTTCCTTGCTGTTTGCTGAAGAATATAAATAGGCTAGATTCCTGCTGCAAATGTAGTGGGGGATCAAGATAGCTCAGCCACAAAGCATTCCGACTGATGGCAGCATTTTTTTGGAAGGGAAAATTGATCCAAGCTGACAGCTGTGCTGGAATGGCTAGACTGCAGTTAAGTCGTTTAAGGCCAGTTCGGGTATCTCGCCCTGCACTGCAGCCCAGACATGGCATAGAGCAGCTCCTATGCAAAGGCACATTTTAACTAAACAGTTATTTTGAGATTTCCTGCCTTTTGGCAGAAAGATGTTAAGACAGTTTGGTTTAGAAGTTAATAAAAATAAAGACAAGTATAAATAAAGGAACGTACTCTGACCATGGACAGGGTCTTTTTGCTCTTGCAGTACAACAGGACTGTAAAATGGTTCTGAAAACAACAGCCTAGATTACTTTAGATACCCCAAAACTTCTACACAAGCCACCTTGAGACAAGGTAAGATGCAGCTCTTGGCTGGTTCACTCTAAGAGCACAGTGGGACCCTGTCCTGAACTGCAGCAACCCCCCATGGAGGAGCTCATCCATCTCTTTGGTGTCCAGCTACTCGGGTAGTCACAACCTGGAATGCAGGTACAGATATTCTAAGCATCTACAGATATTCAAATGTAGCCATCAGTGCCCGGAAGTGGCAGCATTTGAATGCTCACAGGTATTCAACATTAAGTGAATTGATAGTTTCACTTTACTTTTTGCTGGTAATGGTCTACTTTATAGAAACTACACCTACATGTGGCACTCTTGTTAGTACTTCCAGCAGTGTGAAAAAGGAGTGTGTCTGGAGAACAAGCTTTCTAGGGTCACTGTAATAAATATGTGGTTCAAGAAGGTCTGAATAGCCTTTGTCACTAGCTACCTGTAGTTTGAACAAAAGGGTTTGTGTCCTATTCTATTATCACCAACTTAATTATCAGAATTAATAAAAATGCTTTAGGGTTTTTTTTTTTTAACTGTCTTCCTCCAATACATTTATATTTGTTGTCTGCAGCAATGGCTATGACATACCTTTGCTTTACTTTCTACCTTTGCTTTCTCTAAGCTTAGAGAAAGTTTTATGAAGAGAGATAGAAAAGTCTGGGATTCATTACCTTAGAGAGAAAAAATAAAAGGGGACAGATATGTAAGATAGTGAGAGGCAGTGAAGGTTCAGGAGGAACTTCTGTTCACTGAGGCTGGGTTTTAATTGCAAGATCTGGGGATGTTTCTCATCTTCTGATCCAGGTATGAGATGTCTCTGAGGTGGAGACATGACATCTTTGTCCTCTGCTTTATGTTAGTCTCCATGGAAAATGAACCCTAATGTGAAAAGCAACAGTGCTGGTAGCATGGTCAGGTTCCTACACAGACCACAAAGGTACAGAGTCCTCATGCTTTTAATTTTTTTATATTTATACATGCATAGAAAGATAGAACCTACCAGCACCTGCATATCTCTTCACATTTTTGCTCTTGCACCAGATTTTTTCTCAAAAACAAGTATGATGATTTCAAGACTGTGATCATCTGTTTCTCTTCATCAACTGGTAAGGGCAGAAGAGGCAGAAGCTATTACATTATCTAATGCTTGTCTAAACATATGTAGTATTTTTCCAGCACTTCTATATAATGCCCAAGCTCAAACAGAAAGGAAAGTGCCTCCAAACAGTTTGGAAAGTGCCTCCATCCAAATTAACTTCTAGGTGAAGACAATTTCCCAGAACTTGAGAAGTGCATCTGTCAACTTACTAACATCAAAGGGGAATGTTCAGCCCTGGTTACTTGTGTGGCACAGTGAGCACTCTCGCTGCTAAACAGCTTGTTCGTATAAAATAGCAATTAAGTGCTTCATTCTGTGTGAAGGTCGTAAGATAAAGCAGTTTTCTTCTGATCTGACAAGTCAGGAATAGGTGGGTAAGCTTTGAAAAACTGAGTCATTCTGTACCGGTTAGTTTGGCCATCTCTCTCTTACCAGTCTCTTATAAAGCCCATTTTGATATGAGTTTAGCCCAAAGTATGCTTAAAAGCTTGGCATTGAAATAGCCACATATTTTGTGGTTTTAGCTTCTAAGCCAAATTCCTCCTTGTTTATTGCCTAAATATGTTTAGCGCCTCTAAAAATCAGGTCACGTACTAACTTCTTATATATGAATATGGCATCTGCAGCCTTTACCAACAACAAGTTTCTATTTTCTTCCATCTCATTGATAAAGATATTGAATAGCACTAAACTAAGAATAGATCTATGTGGAACCCCATTATATAATGATGCCCTCTGTGCAATTACTTTTTAGCTGTATCAGCCTTTTCACATGAGTTAAAATTTGCTGCACAGATTTTATGTCATGTCACATTTAAGCAGAAGGTCAGATTACAAGGTAAAATAGCTCAGTTATATTGAGCAACTTCCTTTAGCAACAGAACCTTTTCATTTCATCAAAAGATGTAATCAGTTCTATCACTAATTTTCCATGAAAACTCATTCACTGTAATGGATTATGCTACTGTCTTTACAAATTTGCTGATTAGATCCCATTCTATTCTATATCTCAGTATTTTTGTCTGGAATGCAATAAGGTTGCTAGATTTTACTCACTTTGGTAGTGTTGTGTAGGCATTTTTAAAAAATGCTAATGTGTTAGATGTTTCCCAGCCCACTGAAACTTTGACAGCATTACAGTATTTTTAGAAGATTGTCCCATGAGGAGTAGAAAGAACTAAACCTTATTTTATTTGGAGTTATATCTTCCACCACTCACTGCGGTCATCCTGGCTCCCTCCACACCTTCTAAATCTTTCCCAACAGTTCTGCTGTGTCACCCCCTCCATGTTTCTAGCTATCTTCCATCACATCATTTAGCTCCCTACACCACTGCTGTGTGCTCCTTCCAGTGTCTTTGATCTCTGATACAGTTGTCCTTGTGAAAATTCCATGTACTCCATGCTCTCTATGTTCTTCTTTCCATCTTCTCTACCTCTGTATTTCGTCCTGCCAGGTGGGGAAAAGCCAGCACATCTGGCACAGACATGCTGGCTGACTGGCTGGCTGGCTGGCCAGTACATGTGCGATCACTGATTTAACTGGCTGCTCCTCAGTGTAATGGACAATGAATTCTCCTCTGTGCCATGAATAGGCTTCCTCTTTTACCCAGACAGTATTTTTTTTAATTAAATATAGAGGAAATTAATTATCTTTGTTACTTCTGTGCCTCTGCTGAATGTGACAGCAACTAACCCAAAGGCTACAAATTATCTGGAGGTGGGGGAAAATGCGGGGAAGGAAAGGAGAACTATTGGCCAGCTGAAGGGGCAGCCACACAAACCGCATTATTTCTTAAGTGCCTATATAAATCAAGCTTAGACTGCCTCTTTGGCCAATTGCTTTAAAACTCTGGAGTTCATACTATGCCATTCTTCAGATCTGAAAATTTTTTAATGTCAGTGTTTACTGTAAACATTCCCTATCATTGGGAAAATAGGAGGCACTTTTTCAGCACTGTGGTATTACATTATGTTTCTTTCCAGTTGCCAAAGAGAAGAATTTATATCATAAATTGATATGAATTAATAATATGTTTTTACAGTAATGGGTCTAATATCATCTTCAAATACAAAAAAAGAAAAACATGGCACATCTGCTTAATAACGCAAACCTGAGATTAAGAGGGTCAGTACTAGTTCAGAGGCTTTTGCTGGAGACCTGTAAAAAGCACAAGCTATAACTTGTGCTGCCGAAGAATGCTCTTGTTAACTCGACTCATGTGAAACCCCTTCACTTTGCCAGTATTGTGCCCTGCACTGCCCCAGACTAGAAAAGAGCACTTCATTTAATATACATATAAAAATACTAAACAACATAAATTCTTCAGCTAGAGCTTAAAGCAGTATCTGTGCTACAATCATATGTCACATTAACATTTGATGTTATTACTGCTTCACAGGTGCAACAATTCTTGGTCCTTGCCCCTGTGGGAGAGCAGTGGTTGACTTCTATTTCGTTTTTTAACTGTTTACATTTTTACTTCAATCATAGTTTGTCTTATCTCTCCCTCTGCAGGAGGGCAATCATCAGTGAGATTTGCCGCGAATACATTGTGGCTGATGTATCTAATGGAACCTGCACTTATAGCCAGACCTGTCAATAACCCCAGCACCATTACAGTAGATAGCTTTTCACAAGATTGGCTTCTTCTTGCAAAGATTATTCAGTACCATATGCGCAAACAACAGCAGCCATTATTGCCCTTTATTTCCCACCTCTCCTTTCCTTAGACTAGAGCGTCTCTTTATTATTATTTGACAGCAATGAAGAATAGCCCAATCTTTGCCATCATTTGGTAACAACAATTCTTAGCACTTTTCGTGTTCAAAGGGCTTTGCAGTCATTATCTAATTAATCTTCACAGAAGCTCTATGAGACTGGTAAGAAAGGTTTAGCCTCGTTTTATAGATGGCGAAAATGAAGCTGTGAGTTTAGCCGCTTGATTTTCAAAGGTGCTGTGCATTCTTGGCTCCCATTGAAGTTAATGAGAGCACAGAGAGAACAACATCTCTGAAAATAAAGGAGCTTGTGCAAGCTTACAGAGGAGGTTACTATCAGAATGCAATGGACATTCCTTGGACCCAAGCTATTGGGCCAGGCTTCCCGCAGACCTGGGTTGTCACTGGCATGCTGGCCTTCAGAACTTGGATATTCACAGCTAGATTTTCATTTAGATGTTTCAGTGTCACAGGGGAATATTTCAGAAACTCTGCACTTGAAGTTTCACTCCTGGAGTATTTTGTCTGTCCTCAGTCTAGAAAAAAAGTGCCTTTAACCTCTTAAAAGATGTCACTGCGCAATGCAAGCATTAGGTTTCACATACACTAGTTCACTTGCAGTTTTATGGCTACATTTTACAGAAATGGCACTTATTTTGAAATACTCCCTAAACACGAAGGAACATAGAGAGAATGCATTCTCTAATGCTTCCCTAATTCATGGAGGTGGCTGCTTTACCAGTCACTGTCAGACCCTTAATCAGTAGAGTTGTAAAGCTTGTAGATATTCAGCAAAAGTGCTTAATAAAAATAATTTAATTCTAAATTACAAGAGTGCACTTAACCCTAAAGATATTAAAACTGATTGTTTGATGCACTGCACTGAGTGATAGAAATTTGAAAATAAAAGCTTTCCTTACTTGCATCAAAGTGAATAAATCTTCCAGCTTTCATATCTTAGTGTCATGATATTATGCTGTGATAAAATAATCCATTTTAGAGCTTTAAGCTGTAAATACAAAGTACTTCAACCTGACTGGTGACAACACGAGAAACTGGGTTGTGAAGAAAAGAGCAAGCATTATGGTTGGTGTTCCTATTACGTGGTTCTTGAAGGCTATCTGTCTCTGTTGGTGTACTTTCTCCAGTGGATTTATAAATCCATCCTATAGTCTGGCTGGTGATGCAACATAGTGGAGTGCTGTAGTGGCTGTTGGATATTTTTGGTAATAAATTATAAACATCTTCCTCTCCCCTTTCTAAAATATGCTGTAAAACATTGCTATTCACCGCTACATGCATGGATCAGTCCCACGAGACACATGCGCCTGCACACACAGACATGCACCGTGTGCACACACACACATGCACTGTGTACACACACGCAGTAGTGCACCACACATGCACACACATCCACCCCCTCCTTTGAGGTGGTCGCCTTCTTTTCATACTCCTTTACACCAGTAAACACTCAGAAACTGGACCAGCAAAGTTCAGACTTTGGGTGGGTAGAGATGCTGGTATTTATTTACATCACATGAAAAGTAGTTAAAAAAGCATTTTTAGTTCTCATATCAACTTTTTCCAATTGAAATTATTTTGCAGGTTGCTTTTTGTCAGAATGTAGCCTTTTTGAAAAATATTAGTAGCAGTGATTTTTTTTTTAAAGAAATAAATATTTAAGAAATAATATTTAAGAAATAAAATTCTTACCATTCTTTTTAGGCAATTAGTAATAAAATTATTTCTTCTTACCCAAACTCAAAAAATGTTAGCATTTTATTGTCAGAAAAAAGAAAATAAAGGTGATTGATGTATCTGGATCTTGATAAAATGCAAAAACTTATGAAAATGTATTCATTTTTAGAGCAACAGAAACCTTTTAAGTTCTAGCACTTTTCCCATGGGAACAAAAATCATCTTCCTTCAATATCTATTGTGCAAATAACCATCACAGAAATATCTGAAAATATTCTCCCCCTAGCTCTTTACGTATCGTGTGTCTTCTTGAACCAGATGCAGGACTTGGCTAAGAATTAGTGCTTTGCAGCAGGATTCACCTGGGTATCAGACTCTGTCACAGTTGTGCATTTCTCTCACTGCTGATACTGTTTGTATTCAACCTTCGTCATTTCCTGCTTTATAGCCAGCTGTTTCCAGATGCATTTTTTGACAGCTTTAATATAGCTTTTGTAAATTATAGAGTGTTTTATTTGCCTAGTTTGGAGGATGTGGGAAGGTGCAGGTTTTATTTTCACTGAAGTCTTCCAGAATTGTGATATGTAATCTGTCAGTTCACAGTACTGAAAATTGCTTATAAATGAAAGAGATTTAATTCTGTCTTATGATTTTAAAAATCTCCTGCAATTATAAAATTATTTGTCTAAAAACTTTTATGTGTTCTGGTTGTTTCGATTTCCCTTATTCCAAAATAGAAGTATAAGTCTTGGGAACAAAGTCAAGGAGTCAGTCATATGCCTTTTTTTCCTTGTAATGTTTTCTGATTAATTTGTTCAGTATGTTTGATTGCTTAATTGTTTAATTTTACCTTTCATAAACAAGATTAATTGCAACTCGCTAGCCTGAATAAATATATAACCATTATAGTAAATAAGTACTGACATTCTACTTCTGAGCTATAATGAAAACTTAGACAAAAAGGGATGCAGTGCAATCCTCAAATTGTTCCTGACACCTTCTACAAAACATCAGAATAAAAAAGGAAGATTTTGAAAATATTATTGCAGAGGCTTACACCCAGAAGGCAAAAAAGACACTGATTTAGAGGCCTGCATCTCTTCTCCCATCACTCCTGGATCTACTGGGACAACCTCCTATTTCTTGCTGGTTTAAAAGATAGTAATAGGATCTCACCATCCTTTAAAGTAAGATGAATTTCTACTACATTTAGAGGTCACTAAGCTTCGAAGAGGCCACAGTCAGGATTCAGGAAGGTGCCTGGCTTTGTGGATCTTCCATCATACACTTAAAGCCTTATTCTCATCTCATCATACTTCATGTAACGGAATTGTCTTAGTGCACAGCTTGACAGATAATGGTAGATATTACACATCATGAGGGATGTTGCAAGGAAGAATTACTAAAAACTCCATTGATAATCCCCATACTAATGAAAATTGCCATACTATAATCACCTGATTCAAAACAATGTTCATGTAGCATAATTTACTAGTTTAAAATATTTCCATCCCACTGACTCCCAAGCAACAGACTGGGTTAGTTAATCATAGTTTGCACACAGCTGGTTGGTTCTGAACTTGTTTTTTACCCATTTCACACAAAACTAAATATAAACTTAACTTTTCTATCTAGGATAATAATTGTGAGCATAGAATACAATAGGACTTCTAAAATGGCAGTTGAAAAATTTTAACCGAATTTGAGTTCTCTGACTCTGCTCCTTTCTTCTTTTGGCTAAACACAAGGTACAGTGTATGTAATCAGAGTTTACAGTAGATATGTAAAGGGTGACCGGCTAGCTTAAGATAATGTTTCAAATCTAATTGCCCATATTGATAATATTAAGGGATTAACATTTCTGCATTTACTTGTCAGGACAACTATAGTTGAATATGTGTATTAATAGTTTAGAGAATTGTTGCTTAATCAAAAAGCACAATCTCATTTTTCTACATCTTGCATAATTTTCGACATGTATGCAAATAATATGCCACGTTCACCTTCTAATAATTTTGCAAAAAGATACATGACAATATAAAACGCACAAAGCTATATAAAGCACAAAACAGCAGCAGGAAAATGGTTGTAATAGTTATGATTTTTTTTCTTCTGGTTTAGTTTTTGTATTTATCTCAGTTTAGACATTTAAGAATTATAATATTAGTTTCACTGCAACTTACTACAAGCTTCTCTGTTTAGTTAGATTTGAACAAATACATTTGCTATTAGAACTATTTATATGCAATATTTTGTTTGGAAAAACTTACTGTACAAAATCACAAGTTGGGATTATGTTTTGGAATTTAGCTTAAAGCTAGAAATTTATTGAGCTGAATCAAAATTATTTATCAGGCAATGCCATTCATCAGAGTTCTTTTTCAGCCAATACACACATCCTTGGTACTCAACATGAATGTTATATAGCAGTAATTGCATAGTACAGAAACTCACCTGTCTACCTAAATTTAAAAATAATTTCTTAATACCTGTATTCCAGAGGAAAAAAAAATGTCCAGAGTAGTCTAATGGCAGATTCTCAGCTCATGTAAATTAATATTGAAATCACTGATTCAGAATAGTTAGTGTTTCAATGGCATGAGAAAGAATGTATTGAGCTTTCACTTCCAGGAGTTTTTCCTTATTCAGCTCTGATGGATGTATAGTACTAAACTCTTGAATAATTGCTTTTTAAATTAAACAGTGGGTTCATATCTTACCGGATTTATGAGTCATTTATATTCTGCTAAGCCGCACTACCCAAATGGTTATGTATACAATTTTCATGAGCTGGTAGTTCAGTACAGAGATAATAGAGAGAGCTTTTTCTGAAGTGGGTATGGGGATATTAGTATAGTTGATATATAAATATGTTATCAATATGAAATAGAAAAGCTGTAATAAAATCAGTTTGCCATGAGAAATCATATGAAGTTTTAGTCTAAAGTTTTGCAGAATTATATTGATGACATGATAAATCCACAAACATGGTGATGCTAAAATTACTGTGAACTACATACTAAGTACTCTCTGTGTGTAGGTAATGTATTTGAGTTCACTGAAAACTGAATATGGGTTGTGGTGGCAGAATTACCCCCAAGTTATGTAAAAACAAAAATTTGAGTTTCTCAAGAAATACACTATTGTGGCAGTTTTCTGGAAAGCCACTAGGTGGAAGTTACTGAGCAACTTTATTCCACTCACAGAGGCCATTGTTTTCTAATATAGGGCTGTAAAAGCATAATTTTCCTTCAGTATTATCCATGGTAGAATTTCAAGCAAACAGCACAAAAAAGTGTCACTTACAGAAGTCCTGGAATATAAAGTCAGAACCTTCTTTACTGAGACAAGCGCTAGGCAGGAGTTATTCTACTAATATTAATGCAGTTAAATTGCTACAAAATTTGCCAAAGTAGAAAGTATCAAGCCAGATACAGATGAGAAATTACTCTAAAACTAATCTTAGATGGAGAAAGAAATTAAGCACATACAGTATTAAATCTGAGCAGAAATTAGAAAAAGAGTCTGGCTAAAAGTGCAGAAGGAGAAAGCTCTTTCATCAAAAAAGCTTCCAGATTTTTGAGGTTGCTATTTTTATTTATAAATTAAACTCATAACACAGGCTTTACAATAAATTTGACTTTCTGGTCTTTTCTGAACTTGTCAGTACAAAACCCAAATAGCAGTGAAATTTGCATTTCAGCCTGAACTCTTCCACTGCATTTGCAGAAAAGTTGAAAGGAATGTGACTTCAAATCAGTTACTGAACCTCTTCTAGGAAACAAAGACTTCCTCAGCATGCTGAAGTTGAACTGAAAAAATTCAGTTCTTTGCCCTGAATTTGCCCTTTGCTTTCTAATTTCACTAGCAATGAAGGCTTGTTATTTGGTGCTGTGCCAAGGAGAAGATCAATAGCAGAAGGCCATGCTTGCAGTCTCCATTGCAGCTATTGTTTTCTTCTTCTGCTGTAGTCTTTACTGAAGAAGAGGGTGGGATGCACAGCATTAATGACTGACACAACTTGTGTTTCATGTCAGAAGGAAAACCAGAGCAGAGCATATCATCCACTTTATCTGGTCTCCAAAAGAGAAGGAAAACAACTGATTGTGAAGCATGCAAGTATGGAAATCACAACTTTGTTACAATGTACAGTGCTGGGAATACCTTGTGCATATTGTGCAAATCTGTACAGCTAATAGGCTGCCTAAAATATCTGAAAAAATCACTTTTCATGGCAAAGTTTTGTTGTTGTTGCTCTTGTTTTTTTTGGGGGGGAGTTCTGGGGGGCTTATTTATAATAGTTGAGTAAGCTTAATGCAAGGAAGTAATTACCAGGAACTCTTAGCATATGAGAAAAAAGCAACTTTACCTTTTTAGCCCTTTTATTCATAAGGAAGAGAAGTATGATAATTATGTTGCTTTATGTAATACTTGGCATTAGACACAAAAATCAGTAAACTGTTAAAACTTGATAATATCAATAAATAAATAAATGCCTATAGGAAATTCTTATGACCTTATAGTGATTTGTAGTGGGATGAAGAGTGAAAGTTCAGCAAATCACTCTAAAGTCTGCAACTATTTTCTCATGTAAGGATTTATCCTGCATGAACCATGTTGCTACAACATTTGTAATAGGAATATGTCTAGATAACACAATTGTAAGTCATGGGATTGGGCCTGAAATCCTTTCGATGAATGCTAGTAGTTGGTATACACATGCCGATAACCAATATGAATATAATTCCTCATCCTCTACTACTTCATTGAACAGAAGAGAAAAAAATCTATTGAAAAAGCCAAGAAGGGGGCAAGCAGTTGAGAAAGTGATTTTTGAAGGGTTTTATCCCTTCCTACCTGAACCTCTTCTCTCCAAATAGATTCTTCCATGAGTCATTTGGAATAAGAAAAGAAACAGATATGGGGAGACAAAAGTCAGTGACAAGCTAAATGGATACTCACTCCAGACTACAATCACTCCTCAAGAAAAGCCAGTTAATGATACTTGAGACAATGGGCCTGATCTCCTGCTCTTCCATAACCACACTGAAATGCTCCCACTGGAATGGTTTCATAGCAGCCTGGTTTCTGCATCAGTCTTTCATCCTTTGTGGGGATGCAGCCTGTGGGTCTCACCATGGGAGATGATGATGTGACTGGGGCAGAGTACATGGAAATGAAATAGTTCAGAAGACAAAGCTGAAGGCATCTTAGGCAGTTAAATTTGTTAGGATGAGATTTTTTTTTTCTTTTACATATTCATTTAGCAATTTTGACAAGCTGTGTCAGTTCTCCAGGCTGTCCTCTGGGGAAGGCACCCTTCTGCAGTGTCTCTAACCAATGAAATAGGGCTTGCCTGGTGAGATCTTGGAGTCTGGGCTCCAGCAGAAATGCCCAGGATCTAGGACACCAACCCTTTGACACTAATCTTCTACACTTTGACAGATTGAGTTGAAGATTAGGCCTTAGGACTTCTGTAACCTTCTGCCTCATAGTGATAGTGCTCTGTGACTTTTGGAGCCTTTATAAGATGTACTGATCTAAATGTTCTCTGCAGTAAACCTAGGACAGAGCTGGTGGAGGCTGAGAGAGGTGTCTGTTGCAATGGTTGGCACTTCAGCTGAGGGCAAGAAACCCCAGGGATTGAGCAGGGTGTTACAGAGTAGGTATAATGTGGCGATAAGAATGAAGTAGGATGTGTAAAGGGAGAGGAACTGGAGGACAGAAAAATTAGGAGCGGGACAGAAACTGGAGATGGAAGGATGGGAGTAATGGTGGTCAAACAGGGTAAATGAGACAGTGAGGACAGCAAAAGAAGAAGACTTTGGGGACATGAGAAAGAACAATGGAAGAAGCTGTCTGCATGAGATGGGACCCTGAGGAACCCGAAATTCAGATGATGTTCTCACCCCCCTTTCAATCATCTGTAAAAGGCTCTGTGGCCCTAAATATTTCAGTCCAGCTAAAGAACCCCTATGGGGTTGTGTGATGACACACCATGAAAAGCTTGCTTTTCCAAAGTCTAAGATTTTGTAATCGGGGAATTATATTAAAAAAAAAAAAAAACAAACCTCCACATATAAAGAGTTGTATAAAGGTCATATAATCAAACACTCAAATTAAGGAATACATGAATTAAGAATGCCTTTATTATTTACAGTATAGTAATATACTCTTTAATTCCATGTTTTTGTAAGCTTTCCCAGCATAAGAAACTTTAATCTCAATTCACTGTACATAGGGGCTACTCTGAGGCTGAACTCATGTGCTTCAGGATATGCCTCAGTAACTCTATCTCATTATTGCTGGAACCTGAGAACACATGCACTCAATGAGAAAGGGAGTTGTAGGAGAGGACTTACAGCCCTGATGACTAAGGCAATGAAATGCTGTCCTAATGAATTGCTTCTTATCAGACATTCGGCCATGGAGTTTCTGTGTGATGCTGACTAATCACAAGCCATCATTTTCACAAAAGGACACTATTTTTATTTTGTCACTTTTTCAAATATTGCGTTTGTGCTTCAAGCTCTGACCTCTGCATCTTAGAGCCCTTGGAAATTCTACTGTGAAAATGAAGTGCCTTGAAAAGTTAATATACAATGAAATTAGGTCCTTGTTCCTTCAAATCAGATACACATATTTACTTGTCACTGTCAATTTGGGTTTTAATAGCAGTGCCTAAATATGGGTTGTGGAATTTCAATGTCCTTTTATACTGGAGAACTCTTTGAAGAAGGGCATGAGGAAGGGGTGTGCATCAATCTCTTTTCCCTAGATCTGTTTCATTCAAAATAAACCCATAAATCTGGTGCAAAAGGCAACTTCAGTAAGCAGAGTCATTGCCACTGATGCCTTAAGCCCTAATAGTTTTTTTTTTAGCTTTCTAATTTTTGCAAGCTTTATAAGTTTTATAAGTAGTAGAAGTAGTTTTAAAAGCAGCAGCCCTTGTTCTCTTACCCTGTAGTACATCCATCTTTATGGCGGGGGGGTGGAAAGAAAAGCCTAGAGAGTTTCCCATCCCTGATTTACAGGAAGGAGAGGCAGGCTCACCCATAGTAAAACCGAAAACACAGGGAAAGAGGACCCATGAAGCATTAGCAGCCCCCGACCCGATAGCTAGTAGAACAAGAACAAAGGATAAGCCACAGTTAGAAGCCCCCTTAAGACAAGCTGTAACCAATCAAGGTACAGTGTTACTAAAGGTTCCTTTCTCACTAACTGAATTACAGCAGTGGAAAAGTTCTATAGGAGGATATATAACCCAGATAACCCAGACAGAATGGCAAACTATGTCCAGAGAGCAATTAAAACTCAAAACCCTGACTGGGATGATCT
>VXAY01004957.1:0-58004 GCA_013399855.1 Oxyruncus cristatus
TGTGTTTTTCAATACTTCCCAGATTAGTCTTCTCCATAACTTTATGTGGCACTGAAGTGAGACTAAAAGGTCTATAGTTTCTGGGGTCCTGCTTCTTGCCCTTCTGAAAATCAGGACAACATTCGCCAGCTTCCATCAGTTAGGACCTCTCCAGATTCCCAAGACCACTCAAAAATCATCAGGAAAAGGTTTGTGATGACATCAGCCAGCAGCTCTTTGAGAATTCTGGGATGAATCCCATCAGGCCCCAAACATTTGTAGGGATCCAGCTGGAGCAGCAGATCCCACTCAATTTCAGGGTCAGCTGGGAGCTGATCATTCTCATAGTCATGATCCTCCAGCTCAGGGCACTAAGACCCCCTTGGTCTGTCATCCAAGTCAAAGAGGGAAAGAAAGTATTAAACACCTCTGCCTTGTCTCTGTCCCTGTTTGTGAGATGACCACTCTCATCCTGTAATGGGCCGATGGCATTTCTATACTACCTATTGCCATTAATGCATTTTAAATAACTTTTTTTACTCTCTCCCACACTTCTGGCAGCTTCAACTCCAGCTGAGCTTTGGCCACATGAATTTTCTCCCTACAGCGACAAGCAGCACCTCTGAATTCTTCCCGTGTGACTTGACCTTGCTTGCGCTGGGCATACGCTCTTCTTTTTTCCAGGAGAAGATCCCTGCTAAGTCAAGCCTTGTACCTCACCTGCTTGACTTAAGACATTTGGGAGTTTCCTGCACCTGTGACCTTAGGAAGCATAGTTAAAAAAGTGACCAGCACTGATAGATTCCAGCAATCTCCGCCTTACTCATGAGATCCGCTCTGTTGACAAGCAGCAGATCAAGAAGGGCATCTTTCCAAATTGAATTCCTTAGGACCTGTTCCATAAATTTGTCATCCAGGTTTTTTATGAATATTCTGGCCCAGGTTGTAGGAGCTGTGTGATGCTCCCAACTGAAGTCCCCAACAAGGACAAGGGCAATTGACTTGGAACTGACCCCTAGTTCCTCAAGGAATAATTTCTTGTCTAGTCTTCTGTTGTATTTGCCAGTTCTGTCAATTGTGATAGCATCTGCACGGTCAGCCTCTATAACAAAGAACTCAGGGGAACCATACCTCTTTCCAAACAGACTCCTGGAGGCCAAACTCTATCTCTTAAAGCTCTTCAGTGGCAGTAGACACCAACAATTATTCAGTGGAAGTGATCCCCTAATGTCAGCTAATTTAGAATTTTACTGCTATAAATATTTATGCTGAGATTTGGTGTCCCATTGTGCTCTTTCATACACACATAACGAAAGACAATCCTTTTCCTAAATTAAACAGTTGAAAGTATAAAAGAAAGAGAAATGCCAAAATATAGGATATGTTCTTTTTTCAGTTGATCTTGAAAATTAAGATGGATGTTCCTAACCTAGACATTTATTGTGGTTTAACCCAGCCAAACACCATGCAGCTGCTCTCTCACTCTCCCACTAACAGGACTGGGGAGAGAAGGGGAAGAATAAAAGTTAGAAAACTTGTGGGTTAAACAAATACAGCATTGTAACTAGCATGCTGCCAGAATTCAAAATGAGTAATTGAGACCATCTTCTACCCAAAATTGTGCTATCAATGAAAACATCAGTGAAACTAACAACCAGTCCCACATTAGGAAGCTGCAGGGTGTCTGAATACTTCTCCAAAGACACGGATACAGAGAACAAGTTTAACATCAGACATATGTTTAACAGAAGAATGGTCACTAGGGCCACAATAAATAGTAAATTTACTCACTCAAGTGTGCTACCTCTTATCTGATTGAACAAGGAAAATACTCCATATTCATACAAAATAAACCCACATAAAACTGTATATTCTGAGAAAATATATGAATTCACAGTCTCTGCTTGATAGTTCATTAGGCCAACAGGGCTGCAAAAGGAACTTTAACTCTTTGGGAAGCTTAATGAAAAATGGAAGGAAGATGAAGTATATGTATTAATATCAAAACTGTGCACTCCTGATCGGCAAAGGGTGATGTTTTTAGGCAATAATGACAAATTACGGTGCTATCCTTCTGTAGTATAAACAGCATTCTGTTAAAAATACTGACTTGGAGACTTTATTGGCATTTCCATTGCAACAATGGTATATGTGGTCTATAGAAGAGCATATTAGAAAAATAGGTGCATAGTTAAGACTGATAAAATTGAGTACTTAAGTCATATAGTTATATATTAGGAAGCACGTATACATTTTTCTACGTCTCAAACCTAGTTCAATGGGAAGGGAAAGTCTGAGACCTATGTGGCCAGCCAGGTTCCCATGAAGAGCAGGTTAGAATTGAAGCAGAGTTAGCTGACCTTTTGGAAAACCTCTAAAATATGTAGGGAGAAGGCTAGAATCTAACACTTTGATCATTTACAACAGCCTTTGACATCTATATTATGAAAGAGATATGTAAAAAATAATAGTTTCTGCTAAGGGATGGAGGGAATAAAAACCAGCGAATACCTGGAAGTCACTCTTAAGTGAATTTACATGTTTTAAGCCACTGAAGGATGATCCTTCTACATCATGAACTAGAATAACTTTATAGGAACACAGTAAAGCTTTATCAAGGCTCGAATTCTTGGTTAAGTATTTATGTCAAATGCTTTTACCTTGCATGTTATTTCTAGAATAATGCCATTTGAAAGACAGGAAGGACTTAATTCTAAAATTATTACCTCATATTAATTGGTTCCAATGTGAGAGTACCCAAAGCTATTATTCACTCAGGTTTCAGAGCTCTCCTTAGTGTCAAGAATGAAGTTTGGAAGAAGACTTACAAGATGCGGAAAGGTAGAGAAATAATAATGAACAATGCAATAAAACACAGGGGTTTACATGTGTCTGATGTTACTAAAAAAACCCCAAACAAACAAGAACAAATTAACTACAAACTTGTACAGTTATTCTAAACTATTCCGCAGCCTTCTCTATATGCTTTCAAGTTCTATGAAACTAAGACTTCTCAGATTAGGTTGCATTCAACATCTCAACATATGCAAGTTTATGATGCAACCACTAGGCTACTTGTGTGAATCTCTACTATGGTATTTTAAAACCTCTAATAAACAAATGGAAAAAACAGGTAGACATCTGAAACCCTAGTTCCCTTCTCTTGTCTTAGTCCCCAGAACATTTCACTTAATATTACACAATAATTACATTACTGCCAAGAACTATGGAAAGACGTGAGAAAATTATTTTCCTTGAAGACTTTACAGTCACTTAAAAAAATATTAAAAAGAGCTCAAAAGAATGAAAAGAGAAAGCTGGTAAAGATCACAGCTCAGGACCGTGGCAAAATGTTTTCTAGGACAGGGATTTCCAGAACCTTATCTTGACTGTGAAACCAATGGATGAAAGAAGACACTTTGACTCATCATGTAGCACATGGCAGCATCAGAAGATGCTGAAAGACTTTCACTGCTCTTAAGCACTAATTTCACACTCATTTTGTTTGCATTGATTATTTTTATATTACATTTCTATCACATTTCTATCACCTTTCTATCATCAGAGGAATTGTTTCTTATCTCTTGTAAAGCATCAGTTATTAAATACCTCTTAGAAACAATATATTTTTATTCAATATATATAATACATGAAGTGAGGTTTTCCCCATTTGTCAGTAAGTACTAATTTACAATGTAAAGAGAAGGAAAAAAAAAAAAAGCTCTCCCTGAAATTACTTTGTGTCAAACTAAGCAAAAACAAAACCTAAATTACTTCAAGAAAAGCAGCTGCCTGGTGCATATAGATTTTTTAGAACAGAGAAGAAAAAAATAAGTCACCTTGATTTTCGGTGAGCCCAAACACACATTTACACTTTTATCCATAGCAGCCTTCTGCATGCCACTTGTGACACCTGTTTTTCTCCACCTGCTTCTCAGTTAATGTCAGAGTAAAATGTACACCTTCAGCTTTCATCCTCCAGTATTTAACTTCTTACTCCAAAAATAATATATTTTATTTGTATGTGTGAAAAGAAAAATAACAAAGACATTTGTCAAGGCTTCATCCTTCACTGATGTAAGGATCATGTTTTACATTATGTTAGAAAAATTAAGAGAAACAGGTCAATGGTTTTGTTTTTACAATTATAACAGCAAAAAAAAAATTCTGAAGGGAATATATACAA
Source organism: Oxyruncus cristatus (assembly GCA_013399855.1). Lineage (NCBI taxonomy): Eukaryota > Metazoa > Chordata > Aves > Passeriformes > Cotingidae > Oxyruncus > Oxyruncus cristatus. The sequence goes on from VXAY01004957.1 coordinate 4,166, forward strand.
CTGAGGGTATAATGTCTTCACTGAAAGAATGAAACTTCTTGCAAATTATTGTGGTATAACCTAAAAGCCAACCTAAGGTGTTATCATGCTATCAAACAGGACACACAGACTAGCCTCCCCCATCCTCTGTACTTTTTCAGTAACAGAGTGCCGACATACAGGTCTTGCACTTGACAGTACTATGCTGGTTTTCGTTTTTGTCTTACACAATGAAAATGAGGGGCCTGCTCCACACAGTTTAGAAATTAAAAAACACAAGACAAGAAATACCCAAATCTGTGTTTTTCTAACTGTCGAAAGAAAAAGTAGTGACAATTCAGTCATGGCAAAACTGCGAATTTGGAATTATTTTTAGCTACATAGACTTTTGACAAAAGAAAATGAACCAACCAGATAATTGCTTCAATTAAAAAGAATACAAGTTCGAGGATTCTAACACACACCAGTCCTGAGAAAGTGACGGGTCACAGCAGTTGTTATTGGATTCGAAGGCCAGCTGCTCCCCGTGGGAGATATTAAATGGGCTTGTCACCTCAGCCTGGTGATTAGAAAACAGGTATAGATGTCACCATTGACACCAATAATAAACATTTATACTTAAGGGAAAGGGGAAAGGCCCAAATATTATGTTAGAGGGTGTTTAAAACCTTGTATAGGAGTAGTCAAAGACTTCATGTCCTTAATCATACAAACATTGAGTAGGACAAGTGACACCACACCCCTACACAGCTACTTGAAATATACCAAATTAGTTATGTGTGCTTTATAACAACATTAGTAAAATTCCACACCAGTGCTAACTTTAAAAGTAACTAATCACAGAATTTAATCCTTTAAAGTGTCTAGTTCAACATTCTTCCTTGCATGTTGGTGGTACTGGTAGCTTTCATGACATTACTCTCAGAAATAAAAGGAAGATAAATAAGTGTAACAAGAAAAATAGAGATCAAAAACAGAGTTAGGAAGTAAAAGTTATACTTTATTTGACGCAAAAGAACAGGAACAATTGAAATGCTAGCACAATGGTTTGAATAACTCTGAGACAACAGCAGAATTGAAATTATAAAGACAATTTTTAAAAGGATGTTTAGTCACTCTATCCCCATACCTCATATTTGAAATCCTAAACATTTACATCAATAATTTTAATTTGGAATTCTATATTAAAATTTATATTACCTTGTCAATATTCTATCCTTTTCTGAAAGAAATGGCATGCTTTTGCGCTAACTGATTCTGTATCATGTGTATCAGTATATATTATTTAGACATTATTATAAACTTCTGTTTTTCAGGGTCTTCAGTGCATTCAGCACAGTATAAAAAATATTCTATTAAAATGGTGTTATTCACCAATTTTAGTCTCATATTGGTATACTGCAGTTGATACTCAATTCTTTGCTGCTGGAGAATAAACAAGACATTTTTTGTGGCAGTTTAAAATTACGTTGTAACTTCAGAACCATCAGGCTGGGGGTTTTTTTACTATTTCTATATTTATGTCACGAAATAAATTTGCAACTCTCTTTTTTATAGCAGTGAAAAGAATAAAAAAGTAGTTATATTTGTGAGTTATTATTTTCTATTATTCTTCTTATTCTATAACAATTTCTCTCCTGTTGTGAATCGGAGAAGATAAAATGTAAACATAAGTTACATATTCAAAAAGTAATGAAAATTTACATATTCCACCGTGCACTGAAATACTGGAATAGTTTCTACACTGCAAAAAGATACTATTTGTGCAATTCTACACAGTACTGGTAAAGGGGGGCAAAACTGTAAAGACCTGCCAGTGGTGGTGTGATTGACCTTGTTCTCATTCATACTTAGAAGTGAAGGTATTCTCCCTATGTTTTCCACTGACATACCAACTCATAAACATGGCCAAATCTTATATAAATTTCCTAAAAGCTAAACCTGAGAAAATGCTGCTAATAAAACTGTATTACTTTTTCCTGATAAACCAAGAATATCATAGTCAGAGTTTAAGTCTTTTTTCTGGCCTCAGAGGATGAAACCACAACTCTGATCAGTCTAAGGAATGCCCAGGCATGACATGGTAAAACAATTTGTATCAAGCTGTTCAGCTCCACCCCCGAAATTATCTGTTCAAAATACCAAATTCAAACTACATACTCAAAATACTTCTTAGGTAAAGCTGTGCACTTCCAGTAATTTGAAAACAAATAAAACAATACTGATTTCATCTGTGCAAAGGATATTTATTTGGTCCCAATTATCACTGCAATTTTTGTTGTCAAAACTGTTAGAGATATCCAAGGAAAAATTAGCAAATTTACAGAACATGGGACTCAATTATATCATTATTATTATTATTATTCATAAGACCATCTTGTAGAGAAATTAACATTTAGCCCAGTGAAGATTACCATCTGGAGTTCAACATCCTAATTTTTCCATTCTGGCAAAAGTAACTTTTATCTTTTTCCTTTGTTTTTCTCTGCACAAATAGATGAACTCATATATGCAGATACTATATTACAATATTCCAAGATGGCAACAATTAATACAAGTTCATTATTTTACTATTGAGTGAGAATAGATTAAAAAAAATCCATTACACAGATAAAAACCAATAACCTAAACTTATTTATTCTCAGGCCTTTTCACATGATCTCCAATTTAATATCAATGGAATATGAAATTATCTGCTCAATTATCTCTGAATGGAAATTAGAATTTTTTGCTAGCAGTCAATGGAGCTGGGAGGAGTCACAGCACTCTGTTAAATTTTCAGTGATGCTGTTTATGGAATGCTCACCTTGGGATTGTTTGTCCAATTTTTCCGTCGCTGAATAGTAAAGCAATTGGTAACTTAGTGCGTTTTATACAGTAATAAATCTCTTCCTAAGAAGAATTTGCTTTTGTATCGTGCATATCTATTAATATTACACTTTTCTCTCTGCTATTTTGTCTAAATCAATTCTAAAGGAAATAATCCCCGAAAGTACTTCACATTCCCAAAGACAGGGAATGTTATGGTTTAACCCCAGTAGGCAGCTTAACCCCACACAGCCGATCATTAACTCGCCCCTGGTTGGATGAGGAGAAAATCAGAAAAGTGAAAAAACTCGTGGGTTGAGATAGAGACAGTTTCTCAGGTAAAGCAAAAGCTATGTACACAAACAAAGCAAAGCAAGGAATTCATTCACTACTTCCCTTGGGCAAGCAGGTATTCAGCCATCTCCAGGAACTCCATCATGCGTAACAGTTACTTTGGATGACAAATGTCATCACTTCAAATGTTCCACCCTTTCTTCTTCTTCCCTCTAGCTTTTATCACTTATCACAATTTCTGCTACTTTCAGGTGTGTTAAGATATGAATAAGAGGGTGAAATAATTAACTGCTGTCAGATTCAATTTTGAGCACCTTATATGGTATATTTATTTCCAGAAGTAATCAATGCACCCACGCTTTTATTTTTAAAGCACTCCTTAGTAATTTGCTCATATCAAGGAATGCGCCAGAGGCAGAACCTGGAAAAAAAAACAACTGTGAAATCTGTAGTGAGATGACTCACTTAAACCTTCTCTCAATATCACAATGATTTCATGCATTTTTTTTAACACGCTGTTGAAAGAGCAGCGTATGTCATTATGAAGATACACCATCAAAATATTTTACAATCCACACTGAAAAACTGTCTTGTGTTTCAGGACATCCTGAAAAAGTAAGGTAACACTGATTTTTAAAACTGTGTTGGGAACAAAAATTAAGTCATGGAAATTTTTCCATTCTTTGCTTAGTGAGGAATTCTTGAGTAATCTAGTCTCAAGGTGTCTGACTCAGCATTCTACCTACTGTATTCACTCGAATTTATGACTTTAAATTTCTGTAGCCTGGTTTAACAGTATTGATTATAAACATTATCAACGATTATGATCCCAGCTTCTTTAATTTTTTTGAAGAACTATAACTGTAAGCTATGTAGAATGTTGCTGAAAATTAAGTGTAACTTTCTCATTCCATCTTCAGACTTCCAATTAATAAAGAGAAAAAAGGTAGGTTTAAATTTGATGTTAGGAAGAAATTCTTTATTGTGAGGGTAGTGAAACACTGGAACAGGTTCCCCAGAGAATTTGTGGATACCCCATTGCTTCAAGTGTTCAAGGCCAGATTTGTTGTGCCGTCAAACAACCTAGTCTAACGAAAGGTATCCCTGCCCATAGCAGGAAGACTGGAACTAGATGATCTTCAAGGTCCTTTCCAACTCAGGCCATTCTATGACCCTATTCTATGAAATAAAGCAAAGTGCTATGTAATGAAAACCTCCTGTTCACATGAATAACTCTTCAGGTACTCTAACTTAAGCTAGACAAGTTTTATGAGCCAAAAATTTATAGATCAAATAGTTTGTTAGATAATGTAACATATTTTGCTGCCTTTTTATTTTTTTTTTCCCCAGGAAAGTCCCAACATTCATGAGAACAAACTACAAATCCCTTGGTTACAGTAACTCTATAAGCTTAATTGGAGAAAATGAAGTTATACAACCATATTATAAATCTGGCATAGGTGATGGTGATCTAGGGTGATCTGGGGATCACCATCTATTTTTTTTCCACCTTGTAGATGAAAAATATGCAAAACAAAATGGGACATTCTGTCTGAAAATCTGTAGTTGTTCACTTTGGGAAAACTGAATTACTTTTAAATCACATCTTTCACTTTTCACACATGAAAATTCTCCTCCCTTGTCCCATTTTTAAAAATGAAGAGAAACATTAGTTGAAGCTATATTTATTTTTTTATTTGAATGTATACTTTCTTAAACAAACCAAACCCCTACATTTTATTGCTTTAATGTCATCAGTTTAGAAGGCTTTATTTTCAGGTTTTCTTAAATAAAAAAGAAAGGTCAAAATAAAAAAGAAAAATCCCAAGCAGATTCTAAGAAGAACATTAAAGTTTACTTCCTTTTATCCTCTTCATGTTAACATGGAAAATAGATTCCTATGTACAATTTTAAATAAAATGCGTTTTCTTATAACCCCTGAGATGCACCAAAATTTGAATTCAATATACCACATTTTAATTCACTTCACTTTGACTCTGAAAAAAAATACTGTGGGTTCATTGCTGAAATTACTATACTGACAATTTGTTCACCTTTTTGACAATGTCTGCATTAAAAACACCAGTTGTTATTTAAGAAAACAATCTTTTGTGTGTTTGCGCATAAAAGACTGAATATTCTTATTAAAAACAGACTAATGCCCAGGATTATGCAATACATTTAAATAGTAATGTTTGGAACAGGAGGCCATCTTAAATTTAATAAAATTATTTGTATTTTTGTAACTGAGTTTTTTTTAATGAAGTTACAAAGATATATTGCAGTATTCCTTGTTGCAAAGTGCTCTCATTTTACAGAATATTTGCTACCCTGCACAGTATCAGCAGTCTTCTGAAAAAATTAATCTCTACTAAAGTTAGTTGTTTTTTTTTAAATTATTTTCTGTGTCCTTGGACATGTTTCTCTCCATTATCTAATATACCAGCTGTTAACTGCTGGTAACAGGTTTTGAGAAGCAATTTCTTAAAAAGAGAACCGATAGTTAATTAACTTATATGGTTGTTAAGTATCTAAATGTTCTTTTTATATTGACATTAATTATCACTAACTTCTAATCTTTGACTGCAAAATGAGGTAATTAAATTGCATTTGTTTGCATAGCAGAGGACCTGATGAGTATTCTGGAAACATGTTTATTTTTTAGGGCATTGAAAGGTCAATAAAGAAACCCCAGAATTAGTTTTCAGTATTTCTTTCATTAAAAAAATACAAAAAACCAAAAAGAAAAGCAAAAAAAACCCCAACCCAAACCAACCAACCAACAACAACAAAAAAACCCCTCAAAATCCAAACAAACAAAAAACCTGAAAACTTAGTCTGTTTTCTCAAAAAAACCCTGTCCAAACTGAAGAGGAACATAAATATTGTAATCCTGAGCATCACAGTGTTAAATATTAGTTGCTCAACTGCTGGAACAGGTTTCTCACAAAAACACGGTAAGAGTGAGAAATCATATACTGGCAAAGAGTAAAAATTTAACTTGAACTTTATTGGGAAACTCAAAGGCAAAGTAATAAGGACACGGTTTGCCTTAAACCTTTTTCTTTTCTGAATTAGGTATTTTGCACAATGAAAATTTAGCATCTTCTGCCACCTGTCATTACAGCTTGTAACCTTCCACAGCAAAAGCCTCAATTTTTTCTTTAAAAAAAAATAGTAGTCAATCTTCCTGTTATAAATAAAATCTTTTTAAGGATGAAATAGAACACCCTATGTATAGGCATGCAAAAATTTATTGTAAATCTAATTGATATTTTAGTGGTCTAATAAAAACAAACAGTTATACTGGTCCAAACACAGTAACACTAAGAGCTCTTTAAACTGTTATACAGAACAAGTTACTGTATCTTATTTTCTCTCTGTCATTGGGCTCCCCTTTCCAAAGATTCCCTCAATTTTAAGGTCAGTGGAGACTGTTTTCCTCAGGAAAAGAGGTGGGTTAATAAAGCAGGTCATCAAGTGCGCAAAGGCATTTGCCTGAAGGACTCCAGTACTGCTTCTGAGGGCCTCTTTCACTCCAATCTTGCCTCTGCTGAATGACTTTTCGTATCTTTTGTTAAAACAACCTGCTTTCTTCTCATTAACTGCTGGCTAATCTCTGACAGGTGCAGAAGAGCCTCCTCGACTGTCCTCTGGCACAACAGGGCTCTTGTTAGGCGATGACTGCTAGGCGTTTACAGTGTCAAGACACAGTTGAAGCTAAAGCAGTTTAGGCAACAGGCAGAGATTAAACTATCTCGGCCAACACAAGTCAGGCGAATTCTGAAACACTGCTGCCCAGTGAGTGCACAGCTTACGGGCCGCAGGGTTTTTTCACATTGGGAGCAGTGGTTTAGGCTGAGGACAGGAGTGACTGTGTGAGGAGTTCCATCAGCATTGTCTGAAGTTTTTCCACTTGGTCTAAAGGAATTCTGGACTGCCTTGGAGAAGAGGAGATGGAATGAAGAAAAAGTGAGTGAACAAGGGCTGTAATTTAATGCTTACGACTTTCCTCTGGGACATCTGGATTTTGCATTCAGTTTTGAGGGTTGATTAAGTATTTAAAATGTAAAGCACATAAATAGAAACTCTTGTTTTAAGTCTCACACAGAGCAGAACATAAACCAAGAATATCTCTTGTACTGGGTGAATGTCCTAAGCACTAAATCCTTATCAAAAGGACTTTGTCAACTCTTCTTGCCTGCTTCCTCAGGAAAATAGTAGTTAAGTCTGGTATTTGTTTTTTTTTTAAATAATACTCATTCAATAAATGTATTCTGTGGACACCGTCTTGCCTGTGCTCCTTCCAAACCTCTGTCCTTGAAAGTGACAAAAAGTAAAAATAAATAAAAAGATTCTGGACTCTTGTGGAAGACAGGTTTGATCTAGAAAGCAGTAAATCATTACTGTCAAGTTTGGAGTGCTTTTAAATAAAAATATAAGCAGAATTTTGGTTACCTGAGGAATCTAGGTTTCCCAAATTTTTAGGAGGTCTTGAGAGTCACAATACTGATTTAGCTATCTATACTCCACCTAAATTGGGCTCTGGACGTTTTTTTTCAAATTGATTGAGCATTGAAATGTTAATTAAGCCCACGTATGGTTAAATATTTTTGAAAATCTGTGTGGCAGGATCTGAGGTCTTCTTATCTAGGAAAATGATACTGTTACTGTTTTCTTTTTAAAAAACAAACAAACAAAAACCCAAACAAAAACGCTCCCCCCAAAAAAGCCCAATATGGTGTTTTTACCCTCGCTACGTGAATGTGAAGACTCCTGTGGATGTAATTAAAGAATTAGAATTCTACATTATTATATACACCAAAAATGATTAATATGAAATAGGAAACAAATTGGCAAGTGTAAAGAGTACCTAGTGATGACTACTAAACTTTCTGCACCATCTCAGGATTATGTGAACTGATATCCTCTTCATTTAAGGGATGTGATGGCAATGCAGGTCATTTCAGTTTGTGGACTTACTTAATGTGTTGTCTTTGATTCTCTGTAACCCTAAGTATCACAACACTAAACTTTGGTGGTTGCCAAAGCCTGCAATATACCCATTTTTTTTCCCCTAGGGCATTCACTTGAAAAAAAGAATCTTAACTTACATTTTCATCAGTAAACCACATGCTTTTTCTAGGCTGATGAAGGTCAATCTAGAAAGGACTAAAGTGTCTATTTACTAAGAAAGTCAAAATATAATAAGGACTTGTTATCAAGACTCCATCTAGCCCTTTTAGTATTTTATTCCATCACCTTGGAGTTTACATTACAATTCCCATTACATTGGATAAGACAGAGAACAGTTGGTTCTTGTCCGTGCTCTTAAAACCACTGATTTTACCTTTTTTTATAATATACCCTTAGGTTATGTTAGCTTTTGTAGCCATTTCAAACACTTCAAGTTCTCCTGTATCCTTTTCAGAGTTGAGGGGACAGGAAATGCACAATTGTGGGCAGACACTGAGTTTGAACAGTGACATAATATTCTGGTTATATTCCTTATTACCCCTCTAAAAAATCTTTACACTTCAGTTGTTTTCTTTTGACTTCTGCCAAGCATTAAGCTGATATTTTTATGAAACTCCCTGTCTTGATTCTGAGTAGTTACGGTCATCACCAAGCCTAGCTTTTAATATATGAAGCTGGAATAGTTTCTCCATGTGTGTTACATTTTGCAATAATCTATAGTCAACTTTATCTTCTATTTTATTGCCTTCTGGTATACCATAACAGCCTTGATAATTCTCTGTGTCCTTACTCCCTTGAATAGCTCTATATAATCAGCCAACTTTCCATTCTTTTTATCTATCAAGATGTTTATAAATATATATATACATACATATACAAAATAAAACTAGTTAATTTATATATACACACAGCTATTCATGTATATGTGCATCTATATGCATATATTAAATAGCCTTGAAGCTCTCCATGTGATTTTTTCTACACTGTGACAACAAATCTTTTATTCATATTCTCTGTTTTTATTTCTTTCAGCCAACAGTGTTATATAATGCAGTGTTGGTACATGCCCCATTTGACCACAGCTTTCGTTCTGAGCTGGTAGCAAAGACACCAGTTCTATGAGTGCAATCTGTGACTGCATAATGCTGCTGCCAAGTGCTGTCCTCTTCTTGGGTGAAACTCAAGCATAGGTGATGCACCTAATTTAGCTTCCAAAAATCTCTGCCCAGATCTGATTGTACCATCCGATGCCAGAGACAGACCCCTGGTTCAGCACACCTCAGAGTACTTTATTAGAAAGTATGAATTTATTCTTAGGTTGCTCAAAGCATTTTCGCGGTGACTTTGGATGCTGCGGTTTGCTACTGACTATTCTCCTAATGAAAATTTGACCTATAGAATCATAGAATCATTAAGGTTGGAAAAGAATTCCAAGATCACTGAGTCCAAACTTTGACCAAACACCAACATTAGAACTGAGTGCCATGTCCAGTCATTTCTTGAACCCTTCAAGGATTGATGTCTCCACCACTTCGCTGGGCAACCTGTTCAGATGCTTAACCACTGACTCAGTGAAGAAATTCTTCCTGAAGTCCAACCTAGAACTCCTCTGGTGCAGCTTGAGGCTATATTCTCTTGTCCTGTTGGTAGTTTCCTGAGAGAAGAGGCTGACCCCATCTTCCTACAACCTCCTTTCAGGTAGTTGTAGAGGCTGATAAGGGCTCCCCTGAGCCTCTTCTTCACCAGACTAAACAACCCAATCTCCCTCACCCACTCCTCATATGACTTATTCTTTGTACCCTTCATCAGCTTTGTTACCCTTCACTGGATTTGTTCCAGCACCTCAATCTCTATCTTGAAGTGAGTGGCCCAGAATTGAACACAATACTCGAGGTGCAGCCTCACCAATGCCAAGTACAGTGCCAATTAGGCTGTCTTCCAGAGTGTATTTTCTAGTTTCATTAAAAAAAACCCAAAACCATTTCAGCGATAGCAGAGTAGCTAAGCAAGTAGCTCAGATAGCAAAGCATAGTAAGTGGGAGAAATTGGGAGATTTACTTCAAAATAATCTTGTTGGAACTAATACTCAAATGTAGATGCTTGCACAGCAGGCAGCAGTGAGTTCTGTGCCCAGCAGCAGCACTGGCTGTCAGTGCAAAACAAAGACAGATGATATACTACTGTGTGATTCTTAGTAAAAATATTCTCTTGGGAAGAGTAACAGCTTGATTCAAACCCCACATAATATTTTGCCATCCTCCAAGAGAACCCCTTGGCAATTAAAAGATAGTCTTGTGCACTACAAAATAGTCTCCCTCCCTTTTTCTATGGTGAATAATTGTAGGGGTGCAAATATAGGATTAAAGAAACATAATAACAAATAACTGCTAGCTTATGAACCGTATAGATGGTTTTGTGTAACTATTTATTATACTAATATATACAAGTAGACAGAAGAGTAAAAAATGTTCCTAATATGACTAAATTATATTTTATTTCATTTTACATCTTATTTTCAAGTTTGACATCAAGATGAATCTGCATTTAATATCCATTGCTAGTGAACAGGTGATGTTTATTATTATTTAGGATTCACGGATATCTGAATTTCTCTATAGTGTAAAATTTCCAAAATTATTTTGCAATCTCACTTTTTTTTTTTTTCATGGAATGGAATTGATACTCTAAGTAACTGAGAGATTGAGAGTATATTAGTTCTAATTTGAAATAAAACTACAAATGCTGCTGATAAGGTCATGTTTCATAAACAATGTTGTTAAATGTCTCTTGTAGGAAAGGTCTTATGGTTTAAGAATCTCTTTCCTTTTGCTTAACTGTTTGGTAACTCCTTACGATCACTGTGAACACCTGAGCATTTCCTGGTAGCAGGATAAAATATTCAAGGTTATTGGAATCAACCATTTTCTGTTTCTTTCCTTCTGATATAACACATATAGTCAATGATTGTCAGTTCTTCAATTTTGAAAGGTTTAAACAAACAAAAAAAGAGATACAAGCTTAGTAACCTGACATATAATGCCTTAACATGGCAATTAGACACTACTCCCTCTCTTTGCTCAGAACACCATAATATGAACCTAGATGCAAAATATTTCTCCTTGAATTTAGCTTTAATTTTCAAATTATTTTTCAATTCCCAGACTAAGCCAAAGCATATTGATCATATGAGGTATTTACAAAGATTTAGAACTCAGCTGTCAAGGTTTTATTTAGGGGAAAGCTATTTAAATTTCCTAATTTCCGATTCAGAACAGGAAAAAATGAGACATCCTCTGTCTAACTATTCAGACTATTTTGAAGAAAATTGTTTTGAGACTGAAATAATGTGAGTTATCTCAACTTTTCCTTCACAAATGTGCCAATAGCAAACTACAAAGTAACATATTTTGTAAAATGTTGGACACCTTTTACCCAAGCCAAATATCAAATAAACTTATAGATACCACAGTATTTTAAAAATATAGTTAAGTATGTATGGGTTTTCAAAAACTTATCGTGGTGTATCTATGGAAAAATAAAGAACACTTAAGATTTCAAAATTCAGAGGTGGCCTTATTTTTTTAATAGAGGTTTCTAGAGAAAAGTAAAATCCTCCACTAGCTTCACAGGCCTTTCTTGATACAGCCAAAATGTGAATATATTTTCATATCTCTGTGGGAATGTTGAAGTTGCCTTTTTAGACATTAGTAATGTAAGTTAATACAATTTGTGTGGAAGCCTATATATTCTTATCTCTTTAAGTCCTTCCTTTTTTCTACTGGAAGGATCATAAATATTTTGTAAAGAAAGATGACAGAAGTATACATTTTTATTTCCAGTGCACCAAGAAAAATAGTGATCAATCAGCAGAACTTGAAGTTGTCTACTCATAGATGTGGAACTGCTTCCAGTTCTCCAGAGGGACTAACAGAAAGAGTAACACCCTGATTAAACAAGTAACTGTAGCCTTTTTACAAAACTCAAAGAAAGCATTGAGAGATTTTTGTTTATCTTTCTGTGATTTATATCAGGTTTTATATTTCTTTCCCCCTATGTTCAATTTCGTTTACCATCCTGGAACAGGAGGAGTTTCTAGCATTTACAATATAAACTTCTGTTCTTGACCTTTTCGATGACATAGTTTATATATTTTCTACTCTTCCCTAACGTTCAAAGATCTTTGCTCCTCAGGGCTTACACAGAAGGTGGAGCAGTGAAAGATTTTGTAAGTAGCCTGTGAGATCCTCAGGGCAAACAGTTTTTCTTCATTCAGTCTGTAAAGCACTAAGAACACTTTCCACAGTATAAAAATAAATCTTACCACTCCCCATCATCTCTGGTAGGCACCTGGACAAATTTTATATTAAGTAATTGCTTTTGGCTTGCTCTTTCAAGATTCCAGGAATCTTTCAGTTCATGATGAACTTTAGGGGAGGGCATGAAGTTTCTTAGACACTTGCATTAAACATCCAGCATCTTTAAATATTGAATGATGTACAATAATATTGTACTTGTAGGAAAAAAATCCTTTTTTACCTTTAAAATATTTTTGGAATTCATGACATTTAAATATGCTTTTTAATCACCTTTCTGTTTTTATATGGCAACCAGTTCTAGATTAGTGAAGTACCATCCTATTATACTACATTTTGTTTCTTCCCTTCTGAACATACAAATGATAATTGAATTCACAGTGCAATGCCCTGAATGCATTCATTGCAGTCTAGTCTTTCTGGATACATTAAGGCTTGTTCAGAAATAAAATTCTTAGAGAGTTTCCAAATACTGCTGTTAATATAGCTGAATTTTAATAGGGCTTTGCATAACATTCCCATTTCAACTTAGAAAATGCTCTGACATTACTTTTGACATAGTGAAATAATTATCAGTGTATGTATAAAGTTTTGGATCAAAATATAATGAGCCAACAAAACCAATAATGTTTTATAGGATCTATATCACAGGAGTCTGTAACCTGTGAATGTCGGAGGTGAAAAAATCTCCAAGGAGCAGTGGGAAAGATGGAGGAATGCTCTCTACGCCAAACAAAATGCGTGACAGAGACGCCACTGAAAGACCATCTCCAACATGAACATTGACCGTTTTATCAACCCTATATGATTTATATTAATTGTTAATGCATGTTACAAGTGTTTGTACCCCAGTTTATTAATCCTTTCCCCTCAGTTTATTCCTAATTTTTGATTGGTTCCCTGTTGCTGCATTGCACCATTTTCATATATGGCTAGTTGCCACCCCAAGTTGTAATATTCCAACCCACTTTTCCCTAAAATGGACAAAGCTCTACCTACCTTTCTCCTTATTTGCAATGCTCCTCCCTTATTCTAGCACCTTCCCTGTCCAACCCTATATAAACCCAAACCTTTGTACCTCCCCCGGATTCGCCCGGAGGACTTGGCAGGAGCTGCGTCTCTCTGCACCTCCAATCCCTTGGGTTCGCCACCTGCTCCTCCCTACCATCAATAAATAAGCGGCTGGTGAGTGTCTCCAAGAGACTACTAACCTTCCGAACCCAAAAGGCGAGTCTGTGCCTTTCCTGATAACGCGGTCGGCGTTATATGTGAATGATATCCATAAATAAACAAACAAACAAACCAACAAACTACCTGCACATTTAATTCACCATCTCTATTAATTGGGTATAAGTTCTTTGCTTGGTTGTAAGGTATTAACTAGTTCTAATTTATAGCATTTATAGGTCTGCCTCCTGACATAGAAATAATTTTAGGAATAAAATTATGTTTCTTTTAATTTTTCCTTGTCCATTGAATCAGACAGAGGAAGAACTACAAATGTAATCTACCTGGATCTCAAAAGCCCTTGATATAGTCCCCTGCAACACTCTTATTTCTGAATTGGAGACATATGACTTTGATGGAACAATAGAATGATGACAAATAGGCTGGATGGCCATGTCTGAAGAGTTACTGCCAATGGCTCACTGTCCAAGTACAAGCCAATAACAAGTGGTATTCTTTGAGGGTCTGCATTGGGAACAGTACTGTTTAATATCTTCATCAATGACACACAATGGAATGGAGTGCACCCTCAGCAAGTTTGCTGATGACACCAAACTGAGTGGTGCATTTGATTTGTTTGAGGAAAGACATTCAGAGACACCCTGAGAGATTTTAGGAGTGACCTGTGTGAACACCATGAAGTTCAACAAGGCCAAGAGGAAGGTCCTGCATCTGGACTGGGGAAACCTCAGGCTGAGGGATTAGGGGTTTGAGAGCAACCCTGCAGAGAATGACTTGGACTGGTTGATAAAAACTTGGATATGAGCCAGAAATGTGCATGCACAGCCCAGGAAGCCAATTGTATTCTGGGCTGCATCAAAAGAGGTGTGACCAGCAGTTCGAGGAGGTGATTCTGCCCATCGGTTCTCATGAGATCTCATCTGGAGTACCCAGTGCAAGAAGACATGAACCTGTTGGAGCAGATCCAGAGGAGAGTCACAAAAATGATCAAAGGTATGCAAACACCTCTCCTATGAGGAAAGGCTGAGAGAATTGGGGCTGTTCAGAAGGGAGATGAGAAAGCTCCGGGGAGACCTTACTGCAACCTTTCAATATCAATAGGGGGCTTATAAGGAAGGAGGAGAGAGACTTTTCACCAACTGCTCTAAGTAACAAGATAAGAGACAATGTTTTAAAACTAAATGAAAGTAGATTTAGGTTGGGTATAAGGAAGAAATTTTTACTGTGAGGGTGGTGAGGCACTGGACCATGTTGCCCAGAGAATCTGTTGATGCTTCATCCCTGGAAGTGTTCAAGACCAGGTTAGATGGGGCTCTGAAAAAACTCGATCTCATGGAGGGCGACCCTTCCCATGGTAGGGTGCTTGGTCTAGATGATCTTTAAAGTCCCTTTCAACCTATTCTATCTTTCTATAATTCTAGGATTTATCTAAGGTAACATCATAAATATTGTTTCGAGTAGACTTGTTCATATGTAGACCATATGGAGATTTCTGTGGTCTCTTTTGCAATCAAGATACTTTTCTCTGAAGCATCTTAATATACATTTGTGGGAGTCAGAGGATGTCAAGTAGAAAAGGGAAGGGCAGGTTTAATTATGATATAAATGGATTAGATGTGTGTTTTGGAGTCAACTGAGGGAGTGGAAAAAGCAGGAAAAGTGATTGATGTTGCTTCCCACTGTGCATTCAGAGGAGTCTGAAGGCCATGTCACTACTAATTTGTTACTAAATATACCACAGCTTCTAGACTTGTCACAGTAGGAAATTTTATAGGCTTGTTTTGCATTAGCAATCACTCTTATTCCTTTTCAAGTACAATTATATTTTTTCTTATTCTCTGTATGAAGTCTCAGGCAGGATCAAAGTCCTGAAGTGTAATGTTTCATAATGTAATTCAGTAGCCTGTGTAGTGTTACTAGAATTCAGATTATTAATTTGATGTGTTCTTTTATAATGCCCTTAGTTAGTCCTGCTAAGAAGATTGAGCATCATGCTCCTGAAATTTTATTCACAGAAGGAAAGGGGGAAGGTGTTTCCCATTCAACTACATTTCAAGGTTTAAATACTTACACAGTGTTTGAGGGTGATAGTTCCTTTGTGTGATTTATTCTTACTTATAGAGGCCAATCAAGGGGTCATGAATTTTCTGTGGCAGTTCTTGGCAGTTCAGGAAAAAGATGTCCCAAGGATTTAGGTGTTGGTTTGGAATTTTCTACAAGAACATACAGTATTTATTTTTCATAGTAAGCATCTCATTCTTCTTCAAGAAAACCTCCAGAAACACTTCACTCTCAAAAAAATAATTAACATAATAAAAAATAATTATTAAGGAAAGAAGAGAGAATTAGTAAGTGAAAGGTGAATAAAATCATCTTAGAAGGTTCACATCTTAAAAGATTCAGATTTGGATTAAAGCAATCAATTCATATGGTAGTTATCTTTCATGTTATACATAAGTGCAACTCATTCGTTTTAGGCCCATAGTGGAAAAACTAGTCACTAGAATGCTACCACAATATCAGTTTCTGTCTATTTAGCCAACACTTTGCTAAGTTTTAAAACTAATTTTCCTGTTTTTAAATGACATACTGACTAAAAAAAAAAAATCTATGAAAAATTCATATCTCCTACAAATAAATAAATTTAATATTTTAAAGCATTCTATTTATGCATAATATCCACTAGGCAAAGAGCATAATTGCTGAGTGTAAAGGAAAATATAACTATTCCTTCATAATACTGGATCATCAAAATTGGACTGTACAGCTGAAAAACATTGCCAAATTTGAAATTTAGAGATTTCATGATAAAATGCAAGACCTCCAGAGGGATGGATGAAAGAAATGCAGGAGGCATTGCAAAACAGAACAAAAAATGTTGCAACCAACTTTAATAAAGTATTTACATTTTGTAAATTGTCTACTGTGGTGCACCAGGTAGTTTCTCTTTTAATTAAATAGGGAAGATGCAAAATTAATTAAAAACTCAAGTGTTTGTACCCCTCTGTCTCAGCGAGGCAAGGGATACAGCACTGGTAAAACTACAAACTGATGAAGCAAAGCAAACCTCTGGCTTCTCTGAGTTTTTTCTTGTAAATACCTTCTGAATTCAGATGTGATTTTGAGACATCAAGGACATGGTTAGACAACAAGACCACTTGGATTGTACGCAGCTGCTTTGATATCAAGGAAGTGAAGTTGAAAAAAACCCGAACAGTTACAAAATACCCTGAAGCACAGCTCTATCTACTGTGATACCTACACACACATTGTGTGTATCAATTGTGATACACACACACAGACACACACACACACACATATGCATGCAAATGTGTGCACACACTTATGTAGACGTGTGTGTTCAGCTTGCTACAACTGCTCTAGCAATTCTAATGAATTAGGTAATGGCGGAAGTGGGAGTATGCCACTGAGCTCCTGTTGACTCCAGATTTGCAAGAAGATAATCCTGGGCTCTGTGCAAAACAACATCCCTGGCACTTACTGACTTGCCATAAACTGATCGATAGTATCTTACTTAGCAGGACTCCTGCTGATTTCTTGATGGTGGGAATAGTGCCACCTTACACACACCTCAAGCTGTCAGTCACTCTGTGCAAAATAGGAACTTATAGAAACTATTAGATAGGAGCAGGTGCCTTGCTAGATGTAGACAATCTGTTCTTGGAAAAGGAAAGCCTTCCTAATCTTACTGAGTTCTTTCAGATTCTATGAAGCAGATTGCCTTTCTTTTTGTGATACAAAAGCTGAGTGCTGTCAGAAAATAAAATAAAGGGAAAATACAGAAATTGTCATGGAGAATCTAAACCTTTGTTTGAAAATGCAGTGGATTGATATGTCACCCTGCTTCACATCCTATGCTGAATCCTTTCAGATTTTCCTTGGTTCCCTTATCTAATTTCTGTGCTCTTGCCATCAGTCTAAATGTCATCTAGAAGAATGCTTCTTCACTTTTGTTTCACATTTTTTTTAATGTCCTCTAATCCTGTGTAGACTCCATCCAGCTACAAATGAGCTATGCCCTTAGTGTCTGTTACTTGCTGATGTTAGGAAATCATTCCTTGAGCAATGAGCAGGCATTCAAAGAAAGATACCTCTTCCCTGAAGTTTCTTAAAAGTAGAAGCATGCTCCACTAGCTCTGGAGCAGACTTTTGGGCCACAGAAAAACAAATTAAAAAGCTAAAAAATCACAAGTCTTCATCTTTCTTCACAGACAGCAAGGAAACAAGAAAGAAAATAGAAGAAATAAATATGCATTTATCCAGAACACTTTGGGAAAACTGAAAATAGAACACAGTGGCGTTCAGCCTGTTTGACAGGTTGAAAGGATTATGCCAGCATATGTAGATAGGGTACTCTTAAGTCTTATGAACAAACCATGGAAGATATTGCAAAGATTTTGCCTGAGAACTTAATCCAATGTAAAAGCAATATTTTTTTTCTAAATTAAAGAGAACTGCTTCATCTGGGAAGCCTTAAATGACCCGAAACAACCCTTTGAGCTGGGGTTTTGGTTTCTTTTTCACTAATTGTGAGTTTTTATCATGAAAATAAACAAGGGCTTATTTGAAAGCAGAATGATTTTCAGTAAGGACAGTGTTTTGTCCATTTGTAACTTGTGAAACTGAACGTTGTAATTCTGGGCAAAATATATCAGTAGTTGAAGCTGATATGGTAAGCAGCCAGACTGCTTTTCAATCCTACTCCATTTAAGACATTTCTTAAGTTTTATGAATTAAGTGTATCTGCAGAGACATGTTAACCAGTTTGGTTGCTAAAAAGATTAAGAATGTGGAACTAATATGAAATGAGTAAAATACTATCATTTCTTTGTAGTGCTTTCAACTGTATTTCATTCTTCATTGTTCATCTTTAAAATGTCAATCTAGATTAAAAATATTTCAGAGAAAGACAGTGAGTCTAATTCTTAAATCTGCTGCTGTGGTGCACAAAATGTCCAGTGGATCTTTTTCTTCTTTTTGTAGAATAACTCATCATTACATCTTTTAAAGAAAATGTTAGGTAGAGATGATAGCTTCAACTCTATTGCTCTTACCTCTCCAGTTGATACCGCCCTTGTCTTTGGGGATTTTTGCAAATAGGTTTTCAGTAGATGCACTGGACGTCCCTAGATTGAAGGACCACTAGGAAAATTTTCTTTGCTCTCTCTCAGAAAACTCTAAGCCAAACATAATCACCTGAGCCTTCTTTCAATTTCTCTTTCTGTGATATCTAGTGTAAAATGATCCCTACATATGCAAACATGTAATTAAAAGGATCATCCTACCCAGACTGTATTAGAGAAGTTTAGCTTTGCCTGGGAACATGAGAAAGGAAGGAAAGATATTATGGCAAAAGCCGAGTCACTCTTGACCACTTAGAGTTCAGGTTTTTCTCTGCTGTTGTGGCTGCCTGTGCATCCAACATCAACAATAATCTAGTAAGATCTTAAGACTGTCCATAACCTTGGAACTCCTTTGGCAGGCACTTTCAACAAAAGGCACAGTCATGGCCATCAACCACTACTTCAAAGATTTTTTTCTTGCCAGGCCACATCACGTGTCTTTAACAGCATTTAGGCTAAACAAGCCAGCTTTCCTTCAGGACTCTGTCTATGACAAACACAGAGTTACTGAAGAATCGGCTCTATTTGGTTTTGTTGTGGAAGCTTAGAATTGAGCATCGCTGTAGTACTGATGATAATGACACTCATCTCACCTCACACCTGTGTTTTATGGGTTTGTGTAGCAAGTGACAAGACCAAACTCTGCTTGCGTTAGTCTTAAGAAGAGAGGAACAATTAATCAATGTATACAATTCTGGTTTCATAAGAAAAGGTGTGAACACAGTCACCCTACTCTAATTTCAAAACACTGTAAAATCTGTGACTTCAATTTGCATAGGTCACGATTAAAAATGTGAATACTGTGTGTGAATATTTTTTTAATACCTAATATTAATAGTGTTGTCACTTCTGGATATTGTGTGAATGTATTTGCCCACCAGAATTAGCTATCTCTTCCATGACATGTCTGAAGCATTTACTTAGTCTCTACTACTGGAGTGAGTATGTAAACACATATTAAAGGACTTCCCCATTTATAAACAAATAAATGAATAAATAAACTATTAAATGAAAAAAAAAAAAGTGTCAAGTTGCAGAGCAGGAGACAATTGGAAATATTATTACGCTCCAAGATCAGTCTTTGAGCATTCACAGGTAAAGCTGAAATAATTCTAAACAGATGGATTTTTGAATAAGCTTGATATTGAATCATGGATGATAGAATTTGAATGAGATTGCCTCATAAGAGCTAGTCTTTGGTGATATTCAAGCCTATTTCCTCAAATAAAGTTTTTCTGACAAACTTTATTTCCTGCTCTTCAAATACATTTGTCATGTTCTATCATCAAATACATGGACTCTCATGAAGTATGGATATGATTCCCTCAGAAAATAGAAAATATCTAATTCTGGTGTTAGTACAAGGTCAGGGTGCTACTTACTGTATTTTACTAATCACGAAAAGCATAGATTAAGTTATCTGAGTATAATACTCTAGGGAATCTCAAGTCTCTGGTTGTGCTATTGAGTGAAGGTGATATAAGGACAGCAATGCATTAGCGCTTTCATGCTCTTATAAAGCTTTGTGACCACTTTTATATCATGTCAAGTTTGGAGAATTTCTCTTTTGTGTATATCAAAATACATTTGCACGTTCTCTCCATTTAACTGTGCTGTCTAACATGTTACTTAATTATTTAATTCTCTTTCAGCATATATTTCATTGCACATTATCACACTTTTAATCCACTAATTTCCATGTATTCCTTTTTATTTAGTGCATGCTATTTGAAAAACAGGGCTCCTCGTATAAAACAAAAAAAAAATCTTTCCATTCTTCCTCTGAAAGACTATGTTTATTCAAATACTGTGTTCCATTAAAAAGTCAGCAGCTTACTTTACTAGTTTAGTTTGAGTTTTAGAAGCATTTTTATCCAGCCATAACTAATGTGTATTCATACCTGTAATGCTGAGGGTTGAAGTGCTGTCAACTTTTGTTGGGGCTGCCCTCCTTTATCCATTAAATTACCTCAGGGGAAGCTACCACATCTGAGGCAACCTAAATTTCAAGCAAACTTCTGTCAGAAAACTTTTTTAGTGGAGGTACTGTGCCCAAGCATCGGGCAGAAGACATGTTGGGCTTGTCATGTTTTGTCCAGGTACAGAGCAAATGCTGTGTATCCTGACAACTGCAGGCAGTGCTGTCAACACTGTTCTACCCAGAATATAAAGACATTATTTATGAATGTATTGTGCTTCAGTTCCAGACGCTGGCTACTGGGGAAATTTGATGGTGGTTTGCTTTTGCAAACTCTGGACCTGTAACAGGTAGACATACTCCCCTCTTCTCTCCTTCTTTCATCTTCCATCACTGCTGGTGGGCTAGGCAGAGCAACAAATTTTTAGAATCTTCAAAGTTTCTTGGCTTAGAAGATTTATTTTACCTGAAAATTCTTACTTTTGAAGATGTCATTTCACCTTGGTTTTACAGTAGGATTGATAAAACAGTAAAATCCCTTTGAAGTGAAAATAGGCAAAATTAAAGCTTCTTCTGTTTAACCCACTTTTTGGAAAACATTTCAAGAAACAAAATGGCTTAAAAGCAGACATTTTGTCAGGAGCCATGAGCTTCAGAAAAGCTGAACACCAGCTCTCTAGCACATTTCTAATTAAATATGCAATTAAAAAGCTTTCAGTGGCCCCTAAGGCTTCTCAACCTAGTTAATAGAAAACTTCTCATCTTACTTTAACAAGCAAGATAAAACTTTTTTTTTTAAAAAAATATTCAATGTTTCCTCTCTGTGCTTCAAGAATTTATTGTATGATGAATCAAGTGGCTCAGGATTTTATAAGCCAAACAGTAAAGATAATGAACACTAAATATGTTTGCTGGAAAGTTAAAGTAATACAAATTATATTTTTAGGTAGCTTTGAGGTGTTAAGTATTATTCAGGTTATGTGAAAGAACCTGTTTATTTATTAATTATTTAGTTGGTTATTTTAAAATATTTAAAGCTTTGTATTTTAGTAAAAGAATTCAGATTAGTTCTTTTCAGAGAAAGAAGTTTTATTTCAGTTGGACTATCAATGTTGTGCCACTGAGCAGGTACGGTGCAGATAGTAGAAGTTTGAACATAATAGCATAAATTATAAGAAGTTTTTCTTTTAGTTCTTTGTTCTCCAAAGGTATGGGGCTTTTTGGTTCTCATTTATTTATTTGTTTGTCTGTTTTAGGGGGACTGCAGTCTTGGGATTGAACTATGGGTAAAAGATAGACATGAAATGGGCATGTGGACACCTATGGTGGAAGAGTGTAGTCAGAACAAGGGAGGAATGGACATGGTCCTGGTTTCAATGAGTAGGTTAAAGTGGGACAGTGCACAAGGTAACACAGGAAAGCAAATGCAACAGAAAGGAGCCTATGGAAAGTGTCCAGGGATATACTGTGATTGGAATGTTTCTCACATTAACATTAATCATAATAATCATGGCATTTGAGTTTGCTTAAGTTATACATTTCATGTGTTAATTTCCTTTCCTCAGTGTTAATGCTTCTTTTTCACATGCAAGTCACTCTTCATTCTTAAAAATAGTAGACATCACCTCAACCCACCATATGCTGGTGGGATATGCAGTGGTCAAACAACATATATGTAGCTTCTAATTCTTGAACCCATATGAAAATGAATCTTTAGGTCCTTCAATAAATATTTTGTGCTATAGTGAATTTTCTGTCCCTAAAGGTTTTCTAGAATATCACAGTCTTTCTTTTTAACATAACAGAGTTTTAAATAATAAAGAAAAAAGAACTCTACTGACAGATTTGTTTAGCACAGTAAATATCTGAAGGCATTTATACCTTAAGAGGGCGGTCACTTCTGAAATATAAATGCTTGCCGACTATGTAGAAAAGTTTCTACAGTGTTTCAAAACTTAACAGAACAGGTTACACAGGAAACATACATTTTTTTATATTTTTCTGTTTCCAAATATGTATTTCCCAAAGTTTTTTTTTAAGCATTTTATCTTTGCTGGGTTCATTTTTTGACAAGTGATTCATGTCTTCATGTGGCTACTTAATTTCAATATCTGAATGTAATGCAGATATATGTGATGAAGTAATAGCTCATTTATTAATACTTAGTATCAGCAACAGAACCACCTGTTTTAGAGATAAGTGCACATTTTCAACCAGTGATGACTCTGAAAACAGGACTGCATAAACACATTCAAATAAATCCAACAGAAGCATTTTGTGATGTCCCCAAGAAATTATGGCACTGTAAGTACATGATTTTAGAGATATAATATCCCACAGTGGTCTGGAAATATAAAAACATGCAGCACATCATAGCCTCCAGGACCTTTTCCAAAATAGATTCTTCTCCTTTGTAGCTGCATTTCTAAAAAAAACCCCAAATTTGGGTTTCTTTGGCTTTGTAAATATAAAAACCTCCCTGTAACCCAATGGACCAGTTGCCCGTGGTGAGTCTTTTGCAGTGGTTAGAGATTTAAATTATGTTCCTTCAGTTTTCAGTTTACTTGTAGTTGAGTTCAGGAGGAAAAGAAACCAGAAAATTACAAATCAAATGTTCCCTTCTATGTTCTCATGTATAAATGTGTACATAACGTACAATTCTGTTGTGATGAGCGCAGATTCTGTCTCATTAAATGAGTATAACACAGTAGAAACACATAGGTTGTTGCATTTGTTTCCTTTGTAGACTGGTCTATTCTGCTAGTAAGTTGGAGTTAAATAGAATTGTTTAGTTATGCAACTCTTGGAACTCCTTGACTAAAGAAGTAAACTCTTGACATTGCATTTTG
This sequence comes from Oxyruncus cristatus, assembly GCA_013399855.1. Taxonomy (NCBI): domain Eukaryota; kingdom Metazoa; phylum Chordata; class Aves; order Passeriformes; family Cotingidae; genus Oxyruncus; species Oxyruncus cristatus. The sequence continues at coordinate 27,636 of VXAY01004957.1, forward strand.
CTATTGAATAACGTGAATATTTTGCTATTGAATATTCATGTTATTGAGTTAAAATTCCATGTTTTAACAGTATTTTCTAACATTCCCAGAAAGATCCTTGAAGTCTAGTCATTTACTAAATCAGTAGAGTCAAGAGAAGAACTCAGCTAAAGCAATTTTGTTACAGAGCTGAACTTTTAAAATGCAAGGGAGAAGGGTATGAAGAAGCATTGCTTTACTGTGTATCTTCATTAAGACTTACTGCTGTGGAATTTTTGTTTTGGATTTGAAAAGACACCTAGGGGTAAAGGTAATTTTAAATAATTAATAGAGCTACAGTCTGGGAACCTGTACCTTGGTGGCTCAACCAAGGCCCAATGTGTTGCTATTGGAGAAAATTTAATACTCATAGAGCAAGTTTAATTTGTCCTCTGTTATTCCAGCAAAAGATAAAAATATCTAGGGTATTTCAAATGAGAAAGGAATAAAAAAAACATAAATAAATGAGAAATAAATGTAATCTGCTTGAGACAGTGAAAACTACAGAGGAGATTTCTGTAGCAACAGCAATAGGACTGTGTTAGCCAAAGGGAGATAATAAAAATAAAATAAGGAGTAAAAGTTGGTATGAGGTCAATATATCTGAAAATTCTGACTACAGCATTTATATTTTCCATGCCTTTGAATATAGTTGTAATTTTCTTTCGTGTGAATGGTGGTGTAAAGAGATGCCAAGGAATTGTTGTAGGTATAAGTTGATTGACAACATCAGCCAAGCTGTTGTGAAAGAAACAACACAGATGGACAATACTGCTGAAGTAATCTGTAGTTTACCAGACCCCCATGAAGAAAAGGTATTAGTCTCGTTTGTGTTGAGGTCTGTGTCTCAAAATCCAAAACATCTGAGTCACCAACAGTGTTCAAAACTAGGTAATATTTATGCCAGAAAAATACATCAGCTGCTATTGAATAGTTACTATTGAGACTTTTCAGAATAAACTAATTTGCTACCAGAAAAAGGAATTTGATGCAATATGATAAAATAATGTCCAAGAGAATCTTTGCTGACTTAAGGTGAGCTATTTGGTAGGCAAACCTGGAAGACAAAAGAATTGTAAAGGTTCACTCCAAACGTAAAAAAGACACAAAGACCCCCACCATTCCTCAATACTAATTATTTATTTGTCAGGTGTCACAGCCTAATATTTTTTAAAAAGGAGAAGTCTAGACATAAGAATGTTTTCTTGTATCATCACAAAGCTATGATTTGCCATTGTCTTAGACCTTGTCTTCAAAGTTTTTAGATTTATAATGAAAAACATTGGGCTAACTTAAACAAGATGCCCGGTTCTCAGCCCTGTATGAATCCCAAACACATAAAAAGGATTTTTAGTGCAAAATCATTTGCACTATGCGAAGACATATTCCTGTTAAACTTAACAACTTATTCATTGGGGGAAAAAAAAACAAAACACAAAAACCAAAAAAACCCAAGCCATTTTTCTTGTCTAGCAAGGGAACAAAATAGCTTTACATTTATTCATAGAAAAGGTCGAATAGCTTAAGCCAATTATTCATCATAATAACTATGGTAGTATTATGAATAAGAGCTTCCAATACCTTTTCTTCCATGCCTCAGTTTTCAAGGGGATTCACAGAGATTTTGTAGCATGTCTCCCATTAGTATATATCACACATCTGAATAAACACACTCTACCCTGAAAATGGAGATGTTAGGAGCCAATTCAGGCAAGTAACTTATATTTGCATTCTCATTCAGTGTAACTACTGAATTCTACATTTTCAGGATCAAGCTATCAAATGTAGCTCAGGAAAACAAACAGCTTACAATCCTAATTCTAAACAGGAAAACTTTTAAATACAGTTATATGAATAAAGTATTGTGGATTCATAGTTTCTGAATTGAACATAGTAATTTTCAGTTATCAGAAAATTAGTTAGATTAATTTTCCAGTCTTGATAATTGACTATTTTTTCCTCCTTGAAGTTTGTCTTACATAATCAACTGGCAATTATTTTCTCTTAAACTTTTCTGCAAAATTAAAGTCAAGGACTTTCACATGTGCAAGGGTTATTGAATTGCTCATAGAATTATAGAACAGTTTGGGTTTCAAAGACCTTAAGGATCATCTGTTCCAATGTCCCTGACACTGGAAAGAACACCTTTCATGAGACCAAGGTGCTCAAAGCCCCATCCAGCCTGGCCTTGAACGCTTCTAGACATGATGTATCTTCAACTTCTATGGGCAACCTGTTCCAGTGCCTCACCACCATCATAGTGAAGTCTTACTTTCTAATATCTGATCTAAACCTACCCTTTTTCAATTTGAAGACATTCCCTTACCCTATCACAAGGTCATGACCTTGTGAAAAGCCCCTCTCCTACTCTCACACAAGCCCCCTTTAGGTACTGGAATGCTGCTAGAAGGTCTTACCAGAGCCATCTCTTTTCCAGGCTGAACAACCCCAACTCTCTCAGCCTGTCTGCATGGGAGAGGTGACCCACCCCTCTGATCCTCTTCATGGTCCTCCTCTGGACTTGGTCCAACAGGTCCTGGTCTTTCTTATGTTGCGGCCCTCAGAGCTGGATGCAGTATTCCAGATAGTATCTCACGAGAGGGAAGCAGAGGAGGAGAACCACTACCCTTGGCCTTCTGGCCATGCTTCCTTTGATGCTGCCCAGGAGATGATTGTTTTTCTGGGCTGCAAGTGTACATTGATGGCTCATGTCAAGTTTTTAATTCGCAAACACTACCGAGTCCTTCTCCCCAGGGCTGCTCTCAGTCTATTCTCCTTCCAGTCTGTACTAGTTTTTGTGATTGTCCTGACCCAGGTTAAGGACTTTTGCTCTTGGCCTTGTTGAATTTCATGGGATTCACACAGGATCATGTCTCAAGATGTCCCTCTAGATATTCTTTCTCTCCAGTGGCACACCAACACTTTTCCTCTGAACACATAAAAGATTCTGTTCCCTAAAAAAGCAAGGAGGTGGGCATTCAGAATCATCACATCTTAGCTGTAAGGCTCTGTAAGGGTCTATGCTGAACCCAGCACTGAAATTCCCTCTGTAATGAGTTGGAGTAAACAAGAACTTCTGGGGACTGGAACTCAGAGTGACCACCTGTATATGAGTGGGTAACTTCAGCCAAACAAAAGGAAGCTCCTGAAAGAGAAGTACATCTGAACATTTAAGTATGATTTCAGGATATGGTAGACATTTCTGTCCCAGCCATATATTGACACCTTGCTTAGATAGTGTTAGTTCCTGAGGTGTAAGCAGGCACAGCTGCTACTGAAATGTGACATTGAACAATATCAGGAGCCCATGTGACTGAAAAAGTAGGTATTTATGTATTTAGTGAAGGTACCACAGCAGGTCTTTTATATTATACTGAAATGATAAAAATATCCTTTTTCTAGTTTTGTGCTGATTTGTATTAAGCAAAATCTCCACTGTGGTTTTAGTTTCAGTACTTTTACTAACTGCATCAGTATTTTTTGTTAATCACAGTTTCTCATCTCTCGGCACAGTCCATTAATTGCCATGTCTGCCTGCAGCTGGGGAGGCACATCACTTTCTCTAGAGTGAAATATGAAGCCAAACTGTATTTTGGTTTAGGTTGGCTACAGTAGGGCCTCCTGATTTAAATCCACTTGTACTTTTCCCAAAATTACAAAGCATTTTTTTTCTTGGTCCCAAACTACTTCAGAGCCAAAAATGTAAGAATTTCTGGAAAAGAATAATGAAGAAGAAGTCTAATAGCTTCTAGCCTTATTGTTGCTGTGCTTTGGTGAGACGGGGAAATTTTCTGATTCTTTTTTTCTGTTATTATGTCTAAGTTTCCACTCTATGCATTATGCATAAAGCTGCATAACATAAACAAGACTGCTTTTTTTTTTTTTTTTAGTGAAATCTCAGACTAAAAGCCTTTGGGATCTATGGAAACAAACTTGTGTTTGCATGTTTTTTCTTCTGGCAGGATTTCTAATCTTAAGAGACCAACAACAAGAATACCTATGGCACAAGCCTGGTCAACAGTCCACGGTACAAATGTAAACACAACTCTGCTTATAACTGTGGATTAGGAAACTTAGATATTTTCATCTTGTCTATATTTTTTCCTCTATAAGCACAAGTCATGTAAGGTACACTAAAAAGGAATGATTCCCTAAAGTCACTCTTACACTTTTTCAAATCAAAAATCTCTTACTTAATGACATTTTTTATATTATCAAATCACTGTTAAGAAGTTCTATACTGTGGAAAACTTAAAGAAAGTTATTATATTAATTTATAAAACATTTATGTAATACATAAAACTGTATTAATTTATAAATTACATTAAATTATAATCTTATTCAGAACCATGATATTTGGTTTATTTCCAAAGTGAATGAAGCAACTGAATATTTTGATCTTATTTTATAGATTTTTTTAGTTTAGATTAAAAATATTACATACATAACTCCCATTCCTTTGTGAAAGGAGTACCCCCACCCCACCCCCCGAGATAAGAGTGATAAGAAGATATGTCAGGTTTTTTAATTTCAGGCATTACAAGAATTTTTTGTTAGGTCCATTTTTCTTTAAGCAGAATGGAAACTCAATCTCTCCAGAAATGATAGAGTTAACATTCTTTAATTCTTTTAGTGCTATGCTTTCTTCAGGCTCAGCCATTATTTAATGGCTAATAAGTACACAAACCCAGTAGCTTTTCTAGCTTCCTCAGTTAACTTTAAAAGAGGTATTGATCTTTATATAACCGTAATTCAAGGGGTGACATTTTAATTCCACTGAAGGCTACTTGCCTCTTTTATTGGCAACTTTACTCTTCATGACATAGAAGTCGTCCTTTGATGTAGTCATATAACACCAAAACAAAGGAGACTGGAAAGTTAGGTCTCCCAAGCATGCACACATTTTGACAAAGTGGCAGAAATTTCCATGTTAAGTTCTGTTCTCAGTGAAGAATTTCAACTTATAATCTACCTGAAGTTGAAGCGGTTTATTTTATAAAAGCAGTTCAATTAATATTTCTAAGATTGTGTTTATTTTAAGCACTTTTGAGATTGTGCCTGTATTGGTTTTGTCTTTAGTGGAAAACATTAGCAAGATGCAGAGGAATTGTATATTAGTGACTATGCTGTTCATGTCTATCTTTAGAAAACTAATAAAATTCATTAAATCTCTTTATTTTTCTCTACAAAGGTATAATCTGAGAATTTAAAAGAAGGAAATTCATTTGCACCTTAAACTATGAAGCTACTCCTTTTCTAAAACAACGATTCTGATTAGAAGTGGAAGAATAACATCTCTTAAATCTGAGTGTTCAGTCTTCAAAATGAGCAGGGAAAGAGAATTGTTTAAAATCATGACAAAAAAGTAAGTTTTTAAAATATGAATATAAACAACTTAATTGCAATTTATCTAGAATTAAAAACAAACCCAAACAAAATAACAATCAAGAAAGCTGAAAGCATGCTAATAATGGAGGATTAATATAAGCAAAAATAATTAGGAGCAAAAAAGACCTATGTAGGTGGTATAAAACAGAAAATATAAAAATGAAGAGAAAGGAGCACAGAATGAGTTGAGGGTAAAAGAAGATAAGAAAACCAAAGCTGGGGAGGTAGAAGGAAGGTCACAGAACAGGCTACGATTGAGAAAAAATTTTTCAAGTATATGAGGAACAAAGGGTCAGCAAAAGAAACATCATACTCTATGAAAGATGGCAAAGGTCATTTATCATCAGTAGAGGCAGAAATCACTTAAAAAAGTGGATTTGCTTCAGTGTTTAAAAAGGGTGACAGAGGATAGCTCTAAGAAATAGACATAAATTTCCCAGGTGAGGAAGGAACAGAAATAATAAGGGTAGTCACATCAGGAGAAGTAATTAAGGCACCTAGCAGTTTATCAGACTGTAAGGCAAGACGAAATCCATTGAAGAATTCTTGAAAGAATGCAACAAAAACACAGAAACAGACTTTTTTTCTTTTTTTTTTTTCTGAATCCCTAAGAGTTCTGAAGAAAAGTAGATATAAGTAGCATGTGCATAACTAAGATGACACCAGTAGACAGAAATGCAGTTTTGATTACTACTTGGTGTTTTTCTTAGTAACTCACAAACTATTCATATTCAAAGTTGATTTTTTTCTGCCTGACGAAAAAGTTAGGTGGTTCTAAGTTAAAGTAGAAGCTAAAAAGATGCTTAAACCTTTTGACAATTTGATGTAAGACCCTACAGAGAAATACCTTGATACTGTTACTACAAATTCCTTAATATTAAATCAGTTAAAGAGATTCTCATCCTTTATTTATTTTTTTTGTGTGTGTGCGTAGATTTTTTAATTTTTTTTTCAATAAAAATCAGAAGGCAGTTTGCCAAATTTGAATTTTTAGACTTAAAATTTCTACTTGACTGTTTTTCATGAAGGTCAGAGTTAAATATCATAAATGTCTATAACTTACACTGAATGCAGTTTTCTCCCGTTCATCAGAGGGATTTACAACCATATGAATCAATACAAAATGCGCTGAAGTGAGCAGGATTTTGTCAATTAAGTTCAGTTGCCTTTCAACCAGATCACATTACGTAACTAAGTATTGAAATGTGTAAGACAAGCTACAAAATTTTTCAAAAGTTTTGGTTTCAGAAGAATGGCATTAAGAACCATACAAAACAAGTCACAGAACACACATTTTCAGAGATATTTCATAGGGATTTACAGTTATGCCAGACACAGGCTTTAGAGATACTTCGTACGTGATTGCTGGTACCTGCCTTGTGATGTACCAGCTTTTGACTTCTACGACATTGCTGGCACAGGTAGACTGTTGAGACCCTGTCCCCTGATACCTTGCCCTTTGACTGATGTCAGCAGTGTGGGCAGGATACTGCAGACATTATCCATGTAAGTCATGCCCCTATCAGATCGCAGTGCCACCAGTGGAGCAAAGGGCTGGGGTGACTCTTACCTGCATGTGCCATTTGTGTCATTGTCTGTTCCTGCCAGATGACCCATACTCTTAGGGTCCCTGGCATCCACCAGAGCCATGGCATCATTTGTGATCCTCTGCTTGCTCTTGGTGATTGAGTTGGTCACTGCATGGGTACATTGTGCCTCGTCTTTCTTACTGCTTCATAGAATCATAGAATATGCCGAGTTGGAATGAAAGCATCAGAATCATTGAGCCCAACTCCTGGCTCTGTACAGGACACACAAACATCACACCATGAAACCCCAAGAATCACACCACAATTCAGTAAAGGTTTCAATAATGCTTTCATTTAAAACAAATTACTATTTAGATAACAGTGATCCTTATATCAATCAAATTTTTAAAATACTGACAATTAAGACAAATTGTGTTTATTGAAAAAATATTGAACATGGACTTGCTTGACATGCACAGAAGTCAATATCTATTACAATACTAAATTACAGAGCATGGCAAACATGGGTGCTGAAAGAAATGAGGCTGCACAGACGCAGAGTTCGGTTTAGGGACTTGTCTGCCAATCTTTCCGGTGTTCCCCTTTTATTGATATTGTCTTGTAAACAACACCTGGTGTTTGTCTTTTAGTTAACCAAACTTTCCAGGAGCATCCTAAGCCAGTGCTTTGATCCCACACATTCACACTTGCATCATGTTTGACTGTGTTCAGCCACTGGAAAAACATTCAGGCCATGCAGACTGTTAAGAAGTCCCTAACCTCTAACCTTAACCCAACACTCTATCAGAAACACCAATCAAGGACAAAACACTCCTTTTTGATCCTAATTAACTGAATGCTGGTGCTGCTGGCTTAACTTGTTCCCACATGGAGTTCCCAAAAATAAGTGCACTAGGTCATGTGTATTTTAAAAATGCATTTTTTAATGTTATATAAAGTTTTAAGTATATCAAGAGATATAATGTCCAGTTCTGTTTATGATCTCTGATTCTGTAGTTCCTTTACTGTTTATTTCAAAAACAAAGCCTGTCACATATTAGCTTGCAATAGTAGAGGCATGTGATATTCTGATTTTGTAGCTTTTTCACTTTTAGGTAAGAACTACTGCTAAAAAAACCTTCCTTTTTTCATAGAGATGACTGAATTACTGCAGAAAAACTGGAAAACATGGCGTAAGACTTGATGGATTTTTGGATGTAGGTAGTTACACTAATTATATATGATCAGGAACTATATAAAACAATAACGCCTTTAGCAAGGAAAAATCACAAAATGCAGATTCTGTGTAACTTCTCTCTGTTGTAAATTGTGATATGAAGATGCAATGAAGTAGAGGGTAATGGATGCCACTATTATTGGAAATGATAGGTAATTCTGGAAAAACAAGATCTGGGCAAATTCCAGGTATCTTCATTTATTCAATCACTCTCGGATGTCAATGACATCACAGCATCCCTTGAAATGCTAAAGTGCATATCAGAAAAAAGTAGCTTCTATAGTAGTAAGTAGTAATAAGTTCTTTCTTTGAAGGAATTTGGCCCTATATTATTTAAAAAAAAAGAAAAAAAGAAACCACAACAAACCAAACTAAGGCCCCCCAAACTAAACAAACCCTCACTTACTCAGGTCTCCCGTAAACAAGAGCTGGATTAGTATGTCGGTGTCCAAGAAGGCACTGTCTTCTGCATATGTATGTGCATATGTCTGTTTTATGAAACAAGCTATAAATAAAAATATCATGTGGTTCTGGATTCATGAAATCTTCAGCTATATTTATTTTAGTTTCTGTAAGTCATAAATGATTTGTTTTAAAAACTAACGGGAAATGTTTTGGTTTATTTCACAGTACAAGTGATGACCACATCCCATCTTGGAAAATGTGGTAGATTTTATGCACAAAAGCCTCTCTGAAATGTGTGGAGATTTTTCTCTAAGGTAGACATCTGTGTATTAAAATAATTTACCAAGCTGCAATTCACCTGAAACAGAATACAAGCAACCTTTTTAAAAAACTGTGAACACCAATACAGCGTAATAAATAGCAAGAAAATGTACTTCTTTTCCCCTTTTCACTGTGTGGTAGGTTTTTTAATATCCTGGTTTTAAAAGTGGCACTGTACAAATGGTGCAAATGATAATAGGATCGTTTGTTTTTTGAGTTTGTAGGGTTTTGCTTTTTTTTTTGGTTGTTGTTGTTTGTTGGTTTGTTTTTGTTGTTGTTTTTTGTTTGTTTTGTTTTGTTTTTCTTTTTTATCTTTTTTGGTCATTGTGGAAACAAAATTTAAAAGTTTATAATGGGAAACAATTGGTCTGAAACTTTAACTGTTATTCTTTATTTTTGTGCTCTTATGCTCACACACTGAAAGCTAGTATTTCCTCTCTGATGACTTCAAAAACCAACACCAAACATATTTCTGTTTTTGTGAACTCTGAGTTTTATCAACATCTTTCTATAACATATTTCATCTTCTCTTATTGCTTAAAGATCAGAATCCCTAATGCTGTGTTTCCAAAGCAGTAGAAAAGGTCATTACAGATATTTTCTTTCTCTTTATTTAAGAGGATGAGTTGTGAATGTGCAGATGCAAAAGATAGCACAGTCTCTTCTAAATATGAAACACATCAATATCAATGAGATTTCCATACATGAATGAAATTTGCAGCATCTTGGTGAACAGTATGAGAAGGAATGATAAAAAAAAAATATTTTTTTTAATATAGTTGGAAAATTTCCTTCAGCATAAAAATACTTGAAGACCATCACAACTACAATGTGTTTGGACTTGATTGTGTCACTTAGTCATCTTTAGTAGTAATTTTCCCTGCAAGTTGCCCTAACAATGTTAGTCATACGATTTGTGGACAAACTTGCCATTAACTGAGGCAGGAGAATCTAATTCTTTTATTAATTATATATTTTTCAAAAATATTGCTTGGAATGATTTTTTTTTTTTCAGAAATTGTAAATCAAAGTAATTTTAAAGTCTTTTAAGTTATAACCAATGTGTATTTTTTATTTCTTAGTAATTTGAACCTCTATATTTAAAAAATGTCCTCTGCTTGAAAGGATGCTGAAAAGAAAGGATACTTCACTGACATTTTCACATGCAAAAAACCTGCAATTAGCATATTCTCAGCAGATACAAGGGAGTAATAAATTTATGGAGACCTAAGGGATGCTATAATTTATTTTAAAAACATTTATTTGAAAGCTTGTGCCAATCCCTCTGGGTCAAACACAGAAATAAATACACTGTTATATTTTCTTTAGCAATAATATTTATTATCTGATTTTCACAGTTCCATTTAAAAACTAAACTGCTATTTTTAGTGAGTCTAAAGTTCTAAAGCAGAAGAAGGCAAAGAATAATAAACGTATGCTGCATAACATATTAGCTATATCCAGGCTGAATAGAGAAAAAGATCTTTTTGCTCTGATTAACAACCTCAGGATCAGGCCCAGTGGTGACAATAGAAAAATGCTTATGCATTTTGGTATATTTTTAAAAGTTAGATGACAAGTTTTCTAGTATAATTTTAAAAGGTAGATGATAGTTCCCATTTATATAAGAGACCTAGCTCTGCCTTATATTTACGTTTAGACAGCTTTAGCAACTGACAATAGTATTTGCTGTTATCTGAGCCATGCAAAAGTAAAAAAGTATTACAAGACTGTCTGTAACTGTGGTGATAAATTTATAAATAATACAACACTAATGAACTTTGTAAATTAATTAACTTCTATGAAATACAAAATAATTTTTTTCTCTATTTAATGAGTCTGTTTATGTTGCCAATCTGCAGCAAATTTAATAGATTGGATAAAGGTAAGTAGAGATTTTGAAACTTTAAGATTAATGATTTTTCACTTCTGGGTAAATTCTGCTTAGCTCTTTATTAACATCTGGCTTGGTAAAGCCAGGTGTACTCCTTGCTACCTTCTCATGGAGTACCAGTTTACTGCTGCAAATTCTGAAGTATTTATGGTGATGCTGATATCACTAAACCCTTTCCTTCATAGCATTGAATACATTCAACTACCTTTCCTCTGTGATATGAATAGTGAAACAACTAGAGAGAAGACATGGAATCTCTCTTCATGTGCAATTTTAGTGATGTGAAAGGAACAGAAGAGAGTTTCTCTCCTGTCACTGTCTTGTCCCTGTTCCTGACTTCCTACAGCAGGGTGAATTGCTCTTCCAGCCTAAATCTGTGTTTTCAACTTAACATATCATTGTGCCACCTAACTTTTTAAGTGCTAAAATACATTTAGTTTCATCTCTGCTCTGAAGGCTAAGCTGAAGCTCTAAATAGCACACCATCAAAATCCTAAGTAGAGACACAAGTTCTCTGAACCTATTTACACCTCCAGGGTCACTAGGGCAAGGCAACATAAATGTACTCAAGCAGGTGACAGCTGTCTACTGCAAGCACCCTTAAACCCTGCTGTTCCAGACTTCAAAGGAAAATGTGAGCTATCATCAACTTTTTCTACGGAAGTTCCCAACCTTACTAATCCTGTATGGCAAGTTGTCAAGTAGTAAGAAAACACAAGTCCTCTGTAGTGCTTTAAATAATTTACTGCTATTGAGTAGCTGAAAATTAGCCTAGCCCACAGAGGCAGTGTGAGTTAGCTCTTTAACTGATTGCAAAAAGAGTTGATGATATTAAATAATAAAACAATGAATAATTATTCAGCATATATTGTAGTAAATTGTCATGCAGTTGTACCCACAAAGCAAAACTATGTTCTGTATTTTGTTCACACAGCTAGATAAAAACCCAACCAACAACAGCATTTTGAAACAATATTGGCCTCCTGTCAGTTCAGATCAATGAGCTGCAGGAGAGACAAAACCTCTTCCCCTAATGTAGAATCTCACCATACTTACTTCACTGTGGGCTTTTTTCTTATTTATCCTCCCCTGCTTTGGTACCCCTATGATGACAAGAACAGATCGGGTTAAATTCAGTTGGGCTGTGTGTGGTGGCAGTGCTGTGGACTGCTGTCACTTTGGGGAGCTGGATCACCTGCCTTGAGGTTTCGTGTTGCCTTGCAGCTTCCTCCCCAGGAAGGGCTTGATGGTACATCAGGGTACATCCTCATAGGAGGCCAGGTGCTGTAAGCCCCCAACAGAGGAGCCTGGGGAGTGCTCTCAGATCTCCCATCTCTCATGCTGAGCCAATGCTTATGCCCTCAGAGACTGTCTGAGCTTTCCCTCACCTGACTGCATGTCTTGTGGTGTACCTCCTGCATCGTGCCATTTACAGTTGGATGCTCTTGTGCACTTCAGTGCCAAATTTAATTGCATGGTGTTATATCATCTTTCCTTTTTGACTGCTGCCTTCTTGCCTGTACCTTGTATGTGTTAGTGAAGTCCTTTACTATTGCTAGAAGAAGGCAGGAAAGACATCAAAGATGAAGGAGAGAGAGCGAGAGGGAGAGAGGGAGAGAGGATGACTCAGAACTTAAGAAAGTTTTTGAAAAATTCTTCAAAAAGGATTCCGTGGTAAGACCTTTTATAAATATCTGATGTGATACTGAGAAAACCACTGATGTTTCTCCCTTTGCTTTAGTGTAATGCAGGCACATTTTTCAAGATGAAGTACATAAAATTTATTTTCAGAAATGTCTCATCTTGACAACTGTATTCTGAAATCAGAAAGAGCCAGGAGGGTTCTGAAAATGTGCATTTGAGTCCCCTTAAAGAAAAAGGGTTTTAATGAGAATGTTACATTTCCCAGAAGAATATATAGATGCTAATTTATTCCATAAAAGAAAATGTTACTGTTCCACCAGCTATGTTTTCTGTAAGGATAACCATCTCTGAGAAAAGCCGATTTTAATCCTAGCTGACATTATGGGGAAAATCCTTAATAATAAATTGCAGTGGTGGCTTAGATGTGGGCAAGGTCTATTCATTGTTGAAAAACACCATAATTTGATGCAGATACCTAGACAATCTCAAAAAAAAAAAAATGTTATCAATGAAGGTTAGTACCTCTAGGCTTGAATGGCAACTTAGCAAATGGTTTGAGAATATTATTTTAGAATTAAAATATCTCCTTGTAGTGTACAAAAATCAGCAAGGGACAGAAATGCTTTTTACTTACAAAAGCAAGAGTTACTGAGATCATTTATCCTTCTGAGAACCAGAAATTTAGTGGCTCAGGTGGACTGCTATTTTCCATATTTTGAAGAGTACAGCTACTATCTTTGCATGGAAATTTTCTCATTTATGTCAGCCTGGATTTGGGTCTTCTACAGGTGCCTTTGTTTTGCCCCTGTGGTGCACTATAGGCTATAGCGGAGAGTCACACTCCTGTAATCCTCAAAGACACACCAGTATTTCTGTGCAGTGTGTAGTTCTCACTACATCAGCTGAGACTTGGACATTAAATACCTTTGTCTGTCCAGCTCTTAAATCCTTTTAAAAATCTAGCCTATAGATACAGAGGTGAGTGCCACAAAAAGAGTTAAAGTGGAGAACAATAATTTCTTACTCAGAGCTGGTTTGTGTAGTATGTGAGGATGTATTGCAGGAGGAGCATAAGGGAATACTTAGTTGCTGTTTCTTCCTTCTCTGAAAAGTGACCATCCTCCTGCACACAGAATAAGGCAAACATCCTGGGAGGAAAACAGCGGTATGTGACAATGCCATTGTTACTCTTCGTCACAATAATTAGGAATTTAGCCTGAGAATAGAATTAAGCTGAATAAAACAATTTTGTGAACCACGCACTTATTGATGCTTTGATTTAGTTTACTTTAGCATAGGATGCATATAGATGTACAAATATTTGCACCTCATAATCACTTTCTACACTTAGAGCAGTGTATATATTTATAAATAGCTTCACAGTTTGCTATAGAGACCACACAAAATACTATGTGTTAGTTTGATGCATGTATCATTAACTTCTGCCCTTCCTCCTGCTTGTTTGTCTCAGAAATTTAAAAAAAAAAAATTCTAATAGTCTTCTCTTCTGAGCTGCAGGAGCGTGTTTACTGCATTCACCCATTTTCAGAGCTTTTCAGTATTATTGTGAAACAAATGAGTAATGTAAGTACATAAAAAATGGAAAAAGGAAAGCTAGTAAAAAAGTGTTAATTTCTGTAGAGTTTGAACCAGCAGGAGTCTCTCTTGGTCTGTTATTCACAGAAGCACATGCAATGCTTCAGAAAGTAGGGTTTGCCAGCTGATAAAGAACAATAAATTTTAATACATTTCGTACTGCAGAACTAATTACAACCATTGTAATACTGCTTACATGTATATATTTTCCTATTCAGCATGAAAACTCAGAGCTGCAACATAATGAATGTTTCTGTTTTTCCCTTTTAATCTCAGCATATTAGGGAAGCCATCTTGATGCAGGCTACATTAGTCATAATCTTACCTGCTGCTACAAGGAGAACGTATGGAATAACTGAAGCACTGACAAACGTTCTTTAGGCTTTTTGTTTGATCAAAGATGAATAATGTATGTAAGAGGAGATGTTAGGATAGCACTCTGTCAATAATAAACTGACATTAGCAAACTTCCAAAATATTGTATCTGCCTAAGTAGTGACTTTCATTGTTTACAGTTAATCTGAAAAGGAAGAAAATAATAAAAGGCAGATATTAAGAAAGCGTTTTTTCTTCTTTTAGAAAGAAAACCTAGGGCAAAAGAAAATATTATCCTTGGTAACTAAAGAGCGGTATGTGTAATTTTTTTAAAAAATCATGCATAGGCTAAAAACAAATTGAAAAATTCATGCTAGGATGTTTTAAAAGATGTTTTTAGGTGTTTATCAGTTTGGAAACTTTTTCAGAAAGGTTATTAACTTACATACCCTCTTCTGAATATTTGCAGATGTGAAAGTGTATACTTATGCAGTTGTTTACAAGGACAAGTTACTGTGGGATTTTCTAGGCCTTTGTTGTTGTTTCCCAACAAGTTTCGTGAGAAATCCAGCCTTTTGGAGGAAAAAGGGTATAATCTTGTAAAATCAAAACTTAATCAGTATTCAGAAGGCATATCAAGCATTTCTAAGGAAGAACACATAACTTAATGGAAACTAGATTGGTTTTCTTGAATGTGTATACCTAGTTATGATTCTCCAAACAGAATATAATTCCCCAGTTGAGTAATGACAGAAGAGAGATCCCACATTTTTTTAAAAAACAAGTTTTTGAAGGAGGCAAAGGATAGGCGATTAAGAGGAATGCAGAGTTATGAGGATGATGGTAGGAGATGGCATTACAGCTAGAGCCACGGCAGTGCTGCGTAGTAAGAGCTTGTTGAGGGGCAGAAACGGGGCTATGGTTGAGTAGAGAGAGGTGTCACATGCTTGCTATATTTAAAGACCAACTCTTCAGAAACCTCGAGTTTATATGAATCATGCATCAGATACAGAGAAGCCTTTATTTAAAATATTAAATTAGTGTTTGAAACACTCTGAAGCCAGACTGCAAGAAAGCCAGAGTGGGACTTTTGACAAGGTCATGTAGTGGCAGTATAAGGGGCAATGGCTTTGAACTGAAAGAGGGTAGGCTTAGATTAGATACTAAGAAGAAATTCTTTACTGTGAGGGGGGTGAGGCACTGGAACAGGTTACTCAGAGAAGTTGTGGATGCTCCATCCCTGGAAGTGTTCAAGTCAAGGTTGAGCACCCTTGTCTAGAGGAAGGTGTCCCTGCCTGTGGCAGGGGAGTTGAAACTAGATAATCTTTAAGGTACCATCCATCCCAAACCATTCTATGATTCTATGATTTTCCTTCTGCAGCAACTGAATATCTGAGGTGACTGATCTGACTGATCAAAATGTCATGGGCACTATTTGCTTGTTCTCAACACCCATCTCCACCGTGTCTCAACATTAGTCAACATGTATCCTTTTCCTCACAGAAGACTTTCCCCAAACCTGACACCCCTTTCCCCCTACCTTTTCAGAATTATACAAGAAATCACAGCCACAAAAATCCTCTAAATTGTGTCAGAGAAGTCAGACAAAAATTCAAAGCAATGTAATGTGTGCAGACAGAAAGATCTAGAGTGTGTGTCCATGCCTGACCAACAAAGTGCATTGAAATCCCATTACACCAGGTTTGATTCCTTGAATAGTTAACACCACAAAAGAGAAACACCTGGGAAATGTCAAGCAGTCAAGGAAAAGAGCAAGTGTTCACTTTAGTGTTGTAACAAGGAACAAAGCTGAGAGCAGTCAAGTTCACAAATTCCCATTTTCTGAGTGTTCACCTCTGCTTTCAATGTCACCCCAAAATTTTCAGGGCTTATGACTTTTTTTTGTTGTTGTTGTTTTGTATGGAGAGGAACATTGTATATTACCACATTACAAAATCTACTATTCGTCTAAATGCTTAAATAAGACAGAGAAATACCTCATGGAAAATTTCTCTGCTTAATTTTATTCAGCTACTCACATTTTCCATGAGCTGTGAGGACATCAGATAAGACAAGAAGTAACTTCCCAGATGCATTTCTTTGCAAGGTTTGATATACCCTTCTAAAGGACACTCTGTGTTTCATTAACCTCTCTGTCTATGAGCATGTCTTATTCAGCAGAGACTAAAGCTACTTGTGTTTAAATCACTTCTTTTGTAAGAAAGAAACAAAGGAAAGATAGAGAAGAATTTCAAGGAGTGGTACAAAGTATTCTATTGCATGTAAAGCATCGGATTTTTTTTTTTTTAAGAAAAAAGATGTATTATGAAAGTACTAGACATTAATCCAAACATTTGGGGTTTATTCAAACCAGGCCTTATCCCAAGTTCTGAAGTGCCTACCCAGTATAAATTTTAAGCTTCCAGAACAACAGTACATCTTGTGTATGATATGCCTTACAGACTGATTTAGAGTACATACTTGTAGACTTGTTCTGAGGAGAGTCTCTGATGGACTGTCTTAATAAACTCCCTAATCATACATGCACTCTAAAGCACCACATCAGTTTAAAAATGAACAAAAGGCAGGGTAAACTCAATTTGATCGAAGTGGTAGTAAGCGTTGTAGATCTAGTATGAGGTACAATTTTTTCTGCCTTCATGCAGTTTGCAGAATGCACAAGAAGTGAAATGCCCAACTTATTTGCCTTTACCCTCTAGGTAATCACTATCATTTTAGTGAACTTCTGAATGTACTCTAGGATATTGGTAATGAAAGCCAATATCAGATGCATACAGTATAAGACAACCTTATTGCAGTGATGCCATCACACATCATTACTATCAATTTGACCTTGTCAGCACACTGTGCAATATGTTCTTTGCTTTAGGTTTTTTACTGCTGTTCTTACTGTCTGCAGGAGTTACGTGATCTAATTGATCTTAACAGCACACTCACCCACAACGAGAATAAATGTTCTGTCTTCAGGCATATTATTGTAGTGATTTCTTGCATTTATCCATAGCTGATATCTGAGCAGACCTGTTATGTGCATTATTATGCACTGCAATGTATTTTGCCTTTTAGATAAGATCTTGCACTGCCTGTCATTCACTCTCCTTTAACATGAGTAAAGAGCTTATTAAGGATGCATACTTCATCCTCTGAGATTAGCTGCTGTCAATGCATTTATGCCACCATTTATTCTAAAAATGTTTCAGGGAAAATGCCATTCGACAAACATATAGTTTTTGCATGCTTATCTTCAATATATTATGATGGTATTCAGGTCACTGACTCAAATTTAAATGCTCCTGAGACCATAAATACACAATGTTTTCCAGTTTCAATAGCATGGTAATGAAGAATTAAATGCATTTTAGAAGGAAGAATTATAGAATTGTAAAAAATAGATTATTGAAGTGATTTCATATTGTGAAATTGCAAGGAAGAGCTAAACTAGCTGTTAACAACATTTGGGAAACTTTTCAAGGGCCAGAGAAGGAAGACATTTTGTTAGAAAGAAAAATCAGCATTTGTTAATCACCTATTCCAATGGTGAGAGGGGAGAATGGAGAAAGCTGATGAAGGACAGACTGAGATACCTAAAGGGCAGACAGAGATTTAAGAATGAAAAAAGTAAATAATGAAGAGGAGTTAGGATAAGAAATAGAGAAACTTACGATAGCTTTGGAATAAAGAGTGAATTCCAAATTTAAACTTTAACCTTGTAAAAAACTTGTAAGAGCTTGGAATTTCATCTAATGTAGTCATCTAGGTTTCCTCGATAGTCTGTGAAGCAGGTTTTTCCAAAAGCTGATTCATGTCTTCTCTCAGAGATACGTGTCGCTTAACAGTCTGAAACATAGATGTTTTGTTCTCTCTCTCTCTTTCTGCAATGACTATGATGAGCATTTAAACTGACTGCATTTAAACTGACTTTACATGGATTCAGCTTGGAGGGATGCATTTCCCTAACAGTATTGAGATGGTTTTACACCTGCAGCAGTACAACCAGGCAGGTGAGAGCACCTGGGCTGATGCAACAAAATATGACACAAAAGTAAGGTTAAAAAAGGTTAAACCTAGCCTGAAGCTGGAAAAACCAATGGCAGAATGATTCCTCAGCATAATTTACAGAAGAACCAAGAAAAACCAAACCAAAACAAAACCCCCAATAAAACAGTTTTCAATGGATTTATTACAGAATTAAGCTAGATGTTAATTTTGGTAATCTGTTAACAACCTTATACTTCACAGAGGACGACAACTGTGGATTTATCTGATCTCATTTTGTTCCAGAGGAAATACCCTGTTTTCTCATGAAACAGTTTCAATCCTTTGAGATGATGTGCTTTACACTCAAATCTTCAGTGAAACAATTTGGTAGATCCATGTAAAAAGACTTTTCCCCTCACTTCTAGAGGCAGCTAGTTGGTGGTGGCAGGAAAGGACAGTAGGAATGCTACAACCATAACATAGTTCAGCATAGGAGGAAGCCTAGATTTAAGTATTCCTAGAATGTGAGGTATTATTTTTTCTAAATATACATATTTTAAAATTGAATCAACATTATATTCACAAGCATTAAAATTACCAGCAACTCAATAATTTCTAGCCTTAAGTTGAAATACTTCACAAATATAACATTTACCATTTCATTAATATAAATTCTGTGGATAGAAAATGGAAAAAAAAAACATAAAAAGATAAAACCCATAAAGACAAGGAAACATAGAAATTAATAAAACTTCTTGCAATAAAGTATTTTTCACATACTTTCAGGAAGTTTCCATATTGACTATTTTTTCAAGTGCAACTATAGCTTTAATAGTTACGTTATTCCCATCCCTATAATTATATTTTATATTGCATTTTTTTGAAAACCATGAAAACAAACCTTTATCCTGCTTTTACTGAGAAAAATTTTGCATTTATGGATTTCTTCAGTACTACAGCATGATATATTAATGTTATAGATTATCACTGTAATAATGCTGCTATAGTGATACTTACACAAAAAGCTAATTTAGACAGAAAAAGCAATTTAGGAGGTGCAAAAATAATTCTGTTGTAGATGTACTCTGTATGTTCTGTGCTATAGTTAAGTAATTGATGCTTTTCTAATGTCATCTCATTAGTAGTATTGAGAAACTGCATAATGAAATATGCATCTGTGTCTTCAGCACAATAAAACATAGCTCTAGTTGAAAATGTGTTCATAGTATTCTATGATGGCAATGAATTTAATCTTTCAGGGGATAGTTACAATGTTTGACTAAATTACTTATATGTGTACTAATCATTATAGGTTAAAGTATTATTCAGACAAAGCTAAACAAGAGTCCTAAGACAGCACCAATTATTTCCAAGTTGAAAGAAACTAAGGAGATTCATGAATTAAAAGAAAAAAAAAAGAAAAATACTTATTTTAGATTAGAATAAGTTAAGTTAGCTATTGATATGTCACAAGCAATAACATTACATTTATTTAAAAAAAGAAATTACCTGAAACCAACCCAAAAAATAACAGCAAAAGAAAGCTAATGGAAAGTTGCAAAAACAGATTATTTGTGAATATTTGTTTCAATTGCACAAGTTTTTTTCTCTTCAACCTCTCTCACACCATTTGTCGCTAAGAATAATATACCTATAAGTAACATGTTTAGAGCAATGGTTATGCCTTTTAAACCTTTGTTAACATGGTTTGTTATTATATTCCTAAATGTAATAGCTTACATTTATAGGCAAAATAAAAGCACAAATATCTGTTAATTGTCTGTGTCCACATTAGCATGCTTGGTAAGAGCAGTAATGAGGTTTCATAGTGAGTCCTCTGGCTCTCCCTGAGCATTGATTCAGTTTGAAAGTGATATTCTTTCACAAATGCTTGATTATTTTTGAAATTAACCACAACAAGAGCTCTGGTCTTAAATCGGTATCAATATCAATCGGTATTGCTCAAACTGCTGGGGCAAAGCTAAGTGTTTGAACCAATGATTTCTCCTTTTGGACACCTTCATATTAGGAGGATGGTGGAGACATTTACCCAAGGGAACTAAATAAAACTAACCTGGAAGAAGTAAAAGCCATATTTCACATAGAACATTTCATATATTGCCAATAAAAGCACTTTACCTTTGTCATTTTGATATAGGAAGCTTGTCCTATGGTACAAAATTTCTTTCTATTGTGGAGGTAACATTTTTCATGCAATGTTTATCATTTACTTCTAACTAAATGACACAAAGCAGCCAGAAGGAGAAAAAAATTATATGTAATTGGTCATCAGATACGAAAACATGTAACACTGACTGCAAATACTTAGCATACATAATTTGTGAAGAATTCTAGAGATTATTTTACTTTACCTTACTATGTATTTCAAACCACACTAGAATAATTCTGAAAAATAATTCTCCAACACATGTGGAGAAACCAGGATATTTTTTCAGCTCTTTATTAAATGAGACAAAAAACCAAAACAAAACAAAAAAAAACCCCTTGATTTTGTTGTAAAAGATAATTTGAGCAAAACTAAGTTGTTTATATAAAATGTTTTACTGATGACCTACTGGATGGAATTCCATTCTCTTTTTCCATTAAATTGCAAGGGAAGGAGTGTAGCTGATATCACCACTCTGCGCCTAATTACTGTGGATGGACAACCCATGGAAGTGGCTTTCCTAGAGGTACTTCTTTGGATTTGTGGATTTTATGTTCTGAAAGAACTAAATGAAAAATTAATGTCAATAGAATTCCATTCCATCACGTTTAATTTGTACTGCCATTTCTGCTTCCACATTCCATTTAAATCTCTTTCTATTTGCAAACAGCCGCACACCCTTCATTCAGCACTTACCTTTGCTTAGCCAAGGCTCTTCAGTGCAGAAATTAATCTCCTTGGCTTTTGATGCTGAAGTGTCCCTAATGTTATAATCAGCTTTTTATTTAGGAGGAACAGAAGGCATATCACAATAGCATAGGCAAAGACAGTTTATTTTAGTGAGCCAGCACAATTTGAGGTTTTGCGGCAAGAAAAAAACTCAAGGCACAAAAGAGCTCAGTTTATCTGAACTGTACACATCTAATTAGTATGTTTGTTTGTTCCTCATAATTTACACTGCTGTCTAGATGAAATCCTAGAAATAATCTTTGCATATAAATAGTACTTGCTAAAGATAGAAGACCAGAAGTCGTAGGTTTCCACTGACCCTGTTTAGAGAGATGCTGGCTGAAACTCCTTTGCCAGAAAAGCTTTATGCAGCTTGGATAGCTAAAATGGAGAGGTTCTTTTGTTTTGAGAAGTCTGTATGTTCCACAGCAGGCACAGAGATAGTGTATTACAATTACATGTAGCTGAAATAGAGGCCTGTGACTTCTAGAAAATTAAATGTGTTGATCATCATATGATTAATTCTAACTCAAATATAAGCACACTGAAACAATGTAAGCAAGAACAATATGTTAGCATTCTGTAACACCCGGAGGGCATAGCTGGACATAACACTTGAGCAATTTATATAATTACCAGAATAATATGACCACCAAAGGGGAAAAGAGAAGTTGCATGTAAGAGGCATCCAAGTAAGACAAAGTTGCAGAGGACAATATAAGCAAAAGCGTCTGCAAACTCACAGGACTTCTGACCAAATACACCAACATAACTGGAAAGATATCCTTCATCCCCAGAGCAGCATCAGGAGTAGATGATCGTCCTCTTGGGGTTGGAGGGGGAACCTCAGTAGTAAGTATCATGAAAACAGCAGGCACAAGTGACGAAAACCAAAGAAGAAACAAGACACTGTGCTTGTGACTTACCCTGTCAGAGAGCTCTCAAGACTGATGACCTTGTTCTCATCAAATAGCAACACAAACCACAGCCATCAGTGGTATCAGTACATAGCATCAGTGATGTGTTGTACACTCAGCTAATTCAGAATTTATGTGTTGAAGTCACATTGTACACTTTGTGTTGAGACTTAATTGAAGACACTTTGAAAAATTTTATATAAATATTGATTTTTAATATGCGATAACTAAGCGTTGGCATAAAGTCAGTTGTTAATGAATGAACTTAGTAGACATTTTTTGAAGTTTAAAGGTGATCTGACTTACATGTTTTTAAGCATACTCATTATAGTAACCAGGTTTTTTCTTTCTTTTCCCCTATGTGTGGATATATACACATATTTTCAGTTGTAAAATAATATAGAATTGTTCTTGTTTTCTCAACTTTATACTCAGATGTAAAGAGAGAGAGAGATATTTTTCATGAGAGAAGAGGAAAACTGAATATAAATTTTAAATCTCTTGATTTACAGGTAGGTGTTCACTGTTATGCTATATCATAGTATCTAAAATCTTTGCCCCTGCTATTCCTTTGCTTGCATTTCCACTCTATTTCCTCTTGACATGATATAGATTGGTTGTCTCCACCAAATTTAATAAATAGATAGTTTAGCTCTTAAGTTTGCTTTGTCTTTTGGCTTTCTTATATCAAAAGTCATCAAGTCAGTGCAACTACTTGAGCAAGCACAGTGAGTTCTTGCTTTTCTATAGTTTAAAGGAATGTAGATGAAAATTTTCTCTATCTTGACTCTGAAAAATTATTAAATAAACATCTCAAGGACTTGCTCAGATTATTTATGTTAAACACTTAAGATATTAACGTTCTTTGTATTTTCTTGGTTGAAAAATGAGTTTTAATATTACAAGTAAGACAGTGATTCAAGAAGAATCACTTTGAAATCAAAATATTGGGCCTAGTTTTTTGATTAATGAGCTGATTCTGGGTCTTTCATTCCTAATTAGCTGCATACATGTTCAGTATTTCTCTAAGATCACACTGTATGTTTCTTCTCTTAAAAAAAACAACCCTAAAAATAAATCAGTTCTTAAACATAAGAGAAGTCTCATTCTCTCAAACCACACATTGGAAACAAAGATAGACAATACATAAGTCTGAATCCTTATGGCATATGAAAGGAATCTCACTCAAGCTAAGGTCAATTAATTATATATAGTAATAAAATAACTTGATCAAGATACACAAACAAATCTTCATTCATTGTCTAGTAATTTTATTCATGTTCTGATCTGTAGTCAACTGTTTAGATGGTAAACTCATTAATAACCCTAAACTTTGGATTCTTTCCCCGCTCTCTTATTTTCTTCATTCACCTCTCTGTCTATCCTAACTCAGCAATTTGTGACTTCTGTTAATGGTCATCCAACTGACCTTGCTTTTCCTGACAGAGTTCTGAAACACAAAGTTAGAAAGAAAGCTGATTTGGAGATATCTCCTAAATGGGGATAACATCAGACAACCTGAGCAGAAAGTGCACATCACAGATTCATCCCTGGAGACTTTCAAGATGAGACTGGATGTGGAAATTAGTGCCACAGTCTAGTAACCACAGTGGTAGTGGATTAAGGGTTGGACTTGATGATCTCAGAGGTCCTTTCCAACCCAGCTGATTCTATGATTCTATGATTCTGCTTTTTAAAGAATTGAGAAGTTATTATACACCCTCTGAAGAGGTCCGTGAAAGGATATTTTGGTATTCTGTTCTGACAGACGACTTAGAGAAGGGATTAGAGTGGGTGGATTAAGTCACATTTTTTTCATTTTTAAACAACTTCAACCTTGTTACAAATGCTTCCCAAGCCTATAAGTAAGTTTCTATATCAAGTAGAGTGCAAGTGTCTAAACTACAATTAGGCTCAGGGAAGTGTATTTTTTTTTTCTATAGAAATTTAAGATATTCTGAAACATCATAATCTGAGGAAGGAAACAGAAAGATACACTTGGTAAAAAGAACGAAATTTGCTTCTAGCCTTACCATTTTTACTTATAATTTATATAAATCCATTGATTTCATCTAAATTACTATATATTTACACAGTAGTGAGAAACAGCAGGCATTTCCTAATTTTTAAATATTTCTGTATTTCCTTCAATATCTGTCCAATGACATTTCAGGGAAGCAAAAGCAAGAATTCTCACCTTCCTCATTCGTGGTTCTATGCATTACACCACAGAGTCAGTCTCTTTTTTCTTTATCCCCACTGAGGGATTTAATTTTTAAACACGCAGTGTTTTGTGATTCCTTATCCCATCATTACAGAACACAGTGATCCTTTTCTGAAGGATCTCGTCACTGTATTGGGAAAATATAGTACTCTTTTCTCAGCCATGGATGATGGTATCAATGTCAAGGCCCTAGGTATTTCTTCAGGAGATGCTATATTTCTGAATAATACTTTTGATTTGGGGGCAGCAGCTACCATGCACTGCCTTATTCTCAGCTACCAAAGGAAATCAGTGTTAAGGATTATTTTAACTGTGGTTTTCTAACGTAGTATATCATATTGAGCAGACAAAGTTTATCAGTGTACTTCAGTAAACCAGTGTCCTAATTGTATGTGCTGTACTACCAAGTTTCCCTAAAGAGAACCCTTCCCATTGCAGAGGGAATCCCAGGAATATTATTCGAGGCTTTCTCCCTGCTGATGTGAATCTTCTTGCAGCTTATATTTTTTTTAATCTCTTATGTTGAAAAAAAATTAACAGGAGCCAGTGCTCTGGTACTAGCCTCTGTGCCTTTGCTTAAAGAGTGGGGTCCATTTACAGTCTGATGAATAATGCTCTTGTTGGAAAACCTAGAAAAGTCAGAGTATTCACCTCAAGCATGTTCCTGTGGTTGTATGTGTTCTTTAACTGTGGGGAAGCACAGTTTAGGTTTGCGCTGGAGAGCAGGCTGTCCGCATGCAGACAAGTTACAGGGTACAGAAGAGGCTGGAAATTGTCTTCTGTGTGCAGCCTGGGTGAGGTCACCTTGGGTTAGGAGAAAGAGCCTTAGGCACAAAATCTGAACCCTGACACTTCTCACAGAATAGAACTTGTTCTGTTTTCTTTACAGGGATTCTATTCTCTATGGCTGAGAGGAAAGAAATATTCCCTTCCTGGACTCAGTCAAAGGCCCCATATTTTATGTAGTGAACAGACTACATATAACCAATGCAGAGATGTTTAAAGTGTATTATTATAGCAGCTGTTAAAATTTGTTTGATTACATGTAGCTTCCATGCTTATTATGCATGCTCAGTAAGAAAAAAACCTTACAATTCTTTCTTAAAGAGAAACATCCTTTGATTACATTTGAGCTACAGCTTTTAATTTTTAAAATAAAATTATTCCCCAAGTGGTCTATTTGTATGTGGTGCACAAACTTTAAGACTTGCAATCTCCCCAGTGTATTAAATCCCACTGAGATAAACACAGCAGCCTGCTTTAGTCAAGAAAAAAATGTAGGCTGATTTTTTCTTTCTTTTTCTTTTTCAGCATAAGTTATAGCTCTGTACCTGTCTATCTGCCTTAGAAATATAGTTCTTATAAGAAATTCATCCTATGTGTGAAAGGTCAGAGTCAGAGGCTAAGTGATCTACAGCAAGCCTCTAGGCTTGTTGTTACACAAGCCCAGAGGAATCAAAACATGTTCAAGTCAGGCAATAATGGATAAAGAGAAACAAAACAAAAATGCTCTGGAGGAAAAAAAAAACAATATCCACCTCTGTGTTCTCAGGGGAAAAACACACAGTAAAAACACACAGTAAAAAAAAAAAAATCCATAGAAGGAAAATGTTTACTGTAGAAGATTTAAATGAAAAACCCTGTATCAAACGACGTGAATAATTTATACAAAAAATCCAACAAAACAACAACTCTCTCTGCAATGTAGTATTGGAATATATTATAACTATCCACAAATTAAACTAAAAGTACTTAAAGATTTAAAATATAATAAGACATAAATAAGCCAAGTGAAATTGTCTATGCAACTTAATGTTACCTTAAGATGATATAACGCATTAATCACATGATTCTATTTTTTATTCATGATCTTGAATGAACCTAAGGAATCACTTCACTTGTGAAAACATTACTTGTTACTCACTCCCACTCTGCATGGGCAACAGTGACTAAAATACAGACTAAAATGATAAAGTTTGGACTACTGTAGAGTCAGGAAATTACTATCAGCTGATAGCTGTCATATATATTTAATTGCAGATGCAAAAATATAAAAATTATTTCTCTCTCACATGAACACTTTGTCTCTTTTTTTATAGAAAAAATAATCATTTCCACAGCTTGTCATTTCACACACAGTCAATTATACAAAGAGAGAAGGCTAGTGTATATTACTTGCTCCTGTGGGAACTTGAGATGATTTTGGACAGTGATTGGACATATCCAAGGATACCTGTGCATGACAACCGGGAAAATGCATACTTTAAAAATAATGTCTTGATTCACAATGAAAGAGACAAAAGCCAAAAAAAATAACAAGGAGTTTCTTACATATCAGTAAGTTTGCTCACTACTGCAGTTAGTCTATTTACCATCTTAAGGATGACAGTAACACTAGTCAGAACTAAATTACTGAGAGTATTAACAGTATTCAACAAGCTGCCAGTCAAATTGCAAGAGCCTACCGTCTGCCGGTTCCAGGGTTCACAGTTTCACATGCCTCGAGACAAGGTCACTTTACTTTGCATTATGACATTATGAGATGTGTATTTCCTTACCCTTTTAAATGGAAGACGTTATAATAGCTGCTCTGAGAACCGTGCCTATGTAGGTAGGTAGGAGCAAAAAGCAGGCTATGAAAAATCTAGTTAATTGCTTTCCTGAATATAAGATTAATTTCTATTCGGTTATACTGAATGGAAGACATACTTTACAGCTATTAATCTGTACAGTAACTATCATTAATCTTGCAAACTGAAGATAGTGTAAAAGCTTTTGCTGAAATCTGAAAAATTCCAGTGGTTCATAGTTAACAAACAACTTCAGTTTCTGATTAAAAAATTCTCCTTATTCACTCGAGGTTAGGCCTAATTATTGCAAATAAATAAAAAACTGATTGCTCTGTCCAGATCATATAGCAATGTTTTTGACACAAACGTTTCTAGTGTATGACAATTTTCCTTTTTTCCCCCTTTTGTCAAAAAATTTCTGAAATGTCCTTCTTTCAACACAAGTAAAAAATGTGAATTCAGTCTAGGCAATGAACACTTGCATGAAAGACAGGACAAGGAATAATATGATTACTATTAATGCAATAATTGAGAGTAAGTAAATTTCAAATGTCAGAATTAATGAAATTTTCTGATATTGAAAACAATCTTAATTATTGCATCATTTTTTAATCAAAGAGTGTGACTGTCATTCTGCTTCTGTTAAAAGCAAGAAATGGGTGCAAATCACTATGTGTTTTGGAAAACTCTTTTAAAAGTTAATTAAGATACTTTTATTATATTGAGTTACTTGTGATGAAAACAAACTTCTCCAGTAATTTATAATTCAGCTTCAAGACACTATCATAATTAAGAATTGAAATTTCTGCTATTAATACTCCACTTATATAAACTGTGTACATTTTTATACACAGAAACCATATGTATATACACATATATATGTGTATGTATGTATTTGTTATGTTTCCTTTAATGACAACTTAGCACTCAGGAACTATTGCTTTATAACACTTATTAAGGCTAAAAAAGAAAAAAATCTAACATTGAGAAATAACCTATAACTGCATGAAATTAAGAATTGTGTACATGATATTTTATATCAAGGCCTAATTTTGAACTGTTAAACTTCAGGCTGGTTTGGGTTAACCCTTTCACCATATAAAGAAAATGCGTTGCAACAACTGTTCTCCTCTATATGTTGTTTGGATCAATCCATTTGTATGTGATTACAAGCACGTTAACTGAGCAGCGCATGGAGGTAAAAGTGGAAATAATATAAATGTAGCTCAGAAGGAAGATCCAAATACCCTGCAACATTTTAAAATGCAGTAAAACTAGTAAAGGTAAATTACTAATATGGACAGTGTAAAGTGGCCCCTTATGTGCTCAATTTTCTCAAAAATTTTGATTCATCCCATGTTGTTTTCCTTAGAAATATGGCTAAAACCAAAGTGAAGTTATTTACCTTTCTACATGAACAATCAAATATACTTAAAATTCTTTCCAGCTGTCATGATCTTTGTCTTCAAAGAAGAACAAGAAATTGAAGGAATCTACCACAACTACTCCTAATAAATAATTTTTCTTCTGCAAATTTGGTTCATCTCTAAAATGAAAACTCTCCAAAACCTAGAATTTAACACTCATGAAAACAATACAGATTGTCACTAAAAATATAAACTAGAACATGATTCAGCCTTCAGTATCCCCACTGGGTCATACTGCATTTTTCTCCCTTGGAGCACATCACTTAATCAGGTAAGGGATATGTTGTTTTCTTATTTTAATTCCTAAACAATTAATTAAATGAAATTTAAATTTCTCTTAATTCCAACCTGCCAGTAGTAGCAGTGTTGAGAGTTTGGAAAAGACAGAAAAATATAAAATACTATCTGGTGTCTTAAGCAGACACTGACACTGAAATATAATTCTACCTGTTCTATTTCTTTAATGGAAAATATCAGAAAAGCTTTTTTTCCCCAGTTCGTCACTCTCAACTCTCTTCCCCTTCTATTTATAAAACTTCAGAACTTACAAGGTCTCCAAAAAGAGCATCCATCCTCTCCAAAATTCAAAGAGCAAAACCTGTCCTTTCCTTACTTATGTCAGTCTTCTATGTCCCAGCCTGAATTTCGAAGATTTTGGCTGCCCATTCATGCCAACCTGTAATGTCATCCACATGAACTTCTCTCCCTAACCGTAGGATGCAAGAATGCAGTATCACGCAGAGCAAGATAACAAGAACTCTTTCTAGGGCTACTGAGAGAAGTTTCCGCATTTTACCATCCATGTGTTTTTAAGTGACATTTGGACTTTCTTCTGACTAAAAGATTTACAGTGCTGCTGACATTCTGTAGCATGAACCTTAAGACATGACATCTCCTGCCTTGAGCAAGAACAGAAAAATGAAAATAATAAAAAAAAAGCATTGTAGATTTCAACATTATAAAAACAAAACAGAAGACAGAGGAATGTTCTGTTGTAAAATAAGTGGATCCACTTTACAGAACAGAATTATAAGGAGTGCCTCTGTTTGGTTTGGATGTAATATCAGAAATCCTGTATTCATCTCTGGAACAGTTTCAGATAATAAGAATACAAATTATTTTAGGAGAAAGAGAGAGATAGGATAAAAGTGAATATATATCTTTGAGAGTGTTCATATATTGCATGGAAATGTATTTATCAAGTCAGCTACAGACTCAGAAAATTTATGAAAGTGTTTTCATTTTCTTTTAAGTTGGTCCATCAATACACTGAATAATCTCCATGATTCTGAAAGAATGTCAAAATATAGCAAGCCGCTATAAGGGAAAGGCTCTGACTCGCCTCGTGGGTCCGGTGGCGGTCTGCCCCCGACGGCCGGTTGCAACCACAACACCCGTTTATTGTAGGTTGGTTAGAGAGCGGGAAGAAGGGAAGCCCACGGGAGTGGAGGAGTGAGAGACGCAGCACTCACTAGTTCCTCCAGGCGAATCCGAGGGAGGTACAAAGGGTTTGGATTTATATAGGGTTCTGGGAGAAGGTGCTGGAACAAAGGTGGGACTTAACATATAAGGAAAAATGTGGGTAGGACTATTTCCATAACAGGGAAAAGTAGGAAGGGATATGTTAACATGGGAGTGAACATGCCTTATATGGCAACTGGTGCACTGCGGCACTTTTTAACCAATCAGGAAATTGGAATAAACTTATAGGAATTATGAAGGGAAAATATTGTTGAACCGGGGTACAAAATATGAAAACATGCATTAACAATTCTAGGCAATAATATGATGTTTGTTAAACAGTCTTTTCTGGTGTTCTGGTGGCATTCTGACGCGGTGTCTCCTTCAGGCATTCGTCTCAGAGTACAGAGCTTTCCTCCATGTCTCCCATTGTCTTGCTGTATTTCGCCGACTCCCGACATCTCCCCCTTTTTTGTTTTTTAAAGACGATGTCTGGGTTTCAGAGTCTTCTTGTTGGGTAACCGTGGC